>CM076404.1:5024649-5526376 GCA_038363315.1 Mugilogobius chulae
ATTTCGGGGATAGATGTGCACATAACTATGCATAAACATTTTTTGTTTTTAAATATTGTCACTGTTTTTTAATCAAAGTGTGGTTCATTACTCGGTGAGGTATTATCCATTCAGGGTTGATCCTCAGTGACCAGCTATTAGTAAATGGACATGACTCCGCAGATTGTTAACTTAAGTTGCAGATGAAGTGCACTCACGCACAATCTGAACAAAATGTTGGGTCACCTCTCTCTGGTGCCACTGGTAAGTTGGTCTCTAGAGGAATAATCTATCTTTAGTTACGCAAAATTAGTTATGGACATTTTTAGTATTTTGGCTGATTGTGGGCGCGGCTCTTAACCGTAAAATGTGCATTTCCTAATAAAATAGACTGTGTAAAAAAATAATTATATGGATTGGCAGTGTCTTCGTATCGTCAAACTCCAGAGTTCCAGTCTGAATCACAAATCACAAATAATGGCCGTCCAGATGCAGCACAGGACTCTCTTGATTCATTTGATGACTTACTACAGCCTTCGACTCCTTATCGACTTCTTGACACCCTGGTCAACCTGTTTCACCTTGATTTCCGTCTCTCCCATCTGACAATCCAGACATGGCCTTGTTCATCGGCTCAAAGAGCATGCAACAGTTCTCATTCAAAAGTATAATTATGTCATAGTTTTGTTGGCTTCATACTCATGGCATCCTGCATAGCAAATATATTAGAAAATTTCTTTTTTGTAATGACATCAAGACACATGATTGTACAAGATTCCTCGAGACAAAAATAGACAGAACACATTCACACAGAACTTCTTGGCTATCATCTATGTAGTTGTCTAATCCGACTATTGGTATTCCTACAAAACATGTAGAACTGATCTGACTCTCCATATGACTTCACAGAGATATTCAGTTAAGTACCTGCCCACTGACCACAAATAATGACACAGCTCAGACCTTGTCCAATAAACTACCTTCAACTTTCATTTTTTATTGTTTTCTTTCAGTTCATGTTGTTTTATAATACACACATCTGTCTAATGTAGTACACAATGATAGTATTATATTTGTACATAGATTATTGTAGAAACATCTGCATTACATGATGTTTTACTTTTTATAATTGACCATGCCATTGTAGTCTTGAAGGATGATATGATACTAAATGTCATAATTGTTAACAAATTACATTTTCAGATTATTTAACATGCAGGTTGGTCATAGGGCTTGTGACTGATTTAAAAAAGAACAATTTAAACTAAACAATGAAGCTAGTGTGATATAAAGACTTGTTTTCTTAATCATTGAGTAGGTCTTGTGTGGTTTTGTGTGTGATCTAAAAACTTCACTGTGAAGTATATAAATTAATAGTGAAGAATAATTATGATGCAGGACAGTGAGGAACAATTACAGATCATTTTTAAACAGCTGTTACTGAAAACCTGTTTACATTATGGTGTAAAATGTGTATATCAAAGTCAAGGATGTTCCACATTATAATTTTAAGTTTTTGTTTTTATTAAACTCTGTAGTTGACTTTTCACCTCAGAAAGTTACACAGTGTCCCTTTAAGTTACAGTGTAGGCAAGGCAAGGCAAATGTATTTGTATAGCACAATTCATACACCAAAGCAATTCCAAGTGCCTCACAAGGCAGGAAAAGATGCAGAAAAATTACATACAAACAAATTTAAAAATAAAAAAATCAGCATAAAATTTACTTAAAAAAAAAAAGTAAAGAAATAAAGAGTATATGCCTTATATCAGCTGCATCAGTACATGCGTTGCCAAGAAGAGACCACATCCTTACCACATTCAACTTCATCAATCATATTGAATTGTAACTGTGATGCGCCACAGAGAAGTATGATTGTGAAGCACCCAGAAACAATTATCAGTACAAATATTTATTTTTTGTCAGATGCTAAATTAAAGGGTGCTGAGTACTAAATGACAAAAAACATGCTTTTATTCAAATCTATTTTGGGCCAAAAAGTTACACAGTGCACCTTTTAATGTTCGTAATTGGAAAAAAGTGATTTAGTCAGAATAAACTTATAAATATGACAAAAAAAAGTTGTTTTTTTTCTGAGAATAAAGTAAAAAAAAAAAAGTATTATTATTTTTTATTATAATTTAAATTGAGTATCTAATGTATTTATATTTTTTTTTCACCAGAACTATTATACTTTAATATAATATATATACTAACCCTTTCCATCTCTCCATTTTTAAAACAGTTTTCTTTACAAGCAAAAGCAGTGTTCTGATTGGCTTTGCTCTACGTAAAAATAAGTTTTAAAAAAGTTCTTAAATAAGTTCTTAACCCATAAAATCTAGGAAGTAGCTGAACAGATTTAAACCCGATTTAAACCATGGAAGTATGATACATCCATGATTTAAACAGACAAGCCCACTTCCGTGAAAAACAGTATCCCACTTTGAACCACTTCCATGCTTTGAACTCACAAATGAACCAATTTATTGTAACTACAACACGCTCACTGCAGGTGGCGTAGTCGTATGAATCTCTGGTGACTGACGTGTCTGTTATTACTGGAGCAAAGGTCCTGATACCGACGAACTTTGACGAGGAGAGCGACACGAGCCCGGGGAGAATGACTCGTGTTTGTCCGGAGCGCGGAGGTTCTAAAACACCGGGGAAATGAGAAGAAGAAACCGGGTCCGGGTCCTGGTCACGGCCGCCATCTTGGCTCTCATGCTCCTCATCAGCTCTTTCTGGTTGCGTGAGTTTAGTAGCATTTTATTTCATCTCCAAAGAGTCTGTTGTCTTGTTCTTGAAATGTGCTCAGTGTTAGAGATTTGTGTATCATCAGGCCATCCATCTTCTCCATTACCCAGGCAAGGTGTTGGCATCTATCTGAGCAGGGAGGCCCAAGTTTTTTTTTTTTTTACTTCAGACACTTCTTTCAGCTCTTCTTTGGGATGTTGAGGTATCTGCAGAGACATAGTCCTTCATTTCCTTAGTCTTTCTCGAGCGTTATGAGAACCACTGAGGAACACTGAGGGTTTGCCTGAAAGGTCAACAGGCCATGGAGCTCAACAGTGACCGCCCACTTCCTGGTTCCTAAATCTCGAACCCCATGTTAAATTGCCATAGGGAATTCGATAAAAAATTATATTAAAAGTTTGAAAACGTCCTTGGGGCTAAGCAGCTATGTGGTGAGTCACGAGTATAAGACCTACATTTTTGTTTAAAAAACGTTTTTTCAGCTTTGTAAACTACGAAGTTATTACGACATTTTGCCGAATTTTAAGTTCTAGATGTGCTTTTTAGACTGAAAACAACTGCGCTGTGGATCTGAGTTAGCACATAGCTGGACAGCCCGCGGTATGTCTTTAAACTCTTAATATTTGAATTTTCGAAAAGCCTATGGCACTATAACATGGGGCAAAACTCTTCCGGAACCAGGAAGTGCAGCTCCATTGAGTACCTCGTTATCTATTGGTCAACGTTTTACTGCCTCATTATGTCCACAGTTTATATATTTTATATATTTTTTTGTTTAGCATAAGTACAAGGCTGTTACAAATCTGTGCAACTGCTTTTGACCAAGACTGACAACAAACAATTTTCGAAAATCCTCCATACAACCTTTAACCTAACCCTGAGACTGGCTCCAGTACCCCAACCCCTAACGAGAACAAGTGGTAGAAAATGAATGAATGACTACTACCCTGCTCAGGTCATACAGGCACTGAAAAGCCCTGAGCAAAGGGAAAACTTCAACAAACTATCTTACTCGTTGTTGACAAATGTAAAGCTGGTCAAGTGTTCCATAATTAAGACCTTTTTTTTTTTGTTCGTTTTCAGCTCAGGGTGGATATGAAGGCTGTGGTTCAGAGTGGCATCCGTGTCTCACCTTTTACCAACACCAGGTATGAAACATTTACATTTAACTGGTGAGCCTCTGTAACAACCAGCCATTTAAAAACTCATAGGGAAACATTAGTGTAATCTTTGAAATGATAGATTATGATGTTTCTCTACAGGTGGTTATGTTTCTTATAATATGCTTTATGTAGCCTACAATTTGATACTTTTATCTCTGATGACTGTAAAACTCCTCAGAACCAAAAGGTTAAAATGAAACTAAACATTACATTTTTTTTCAGCTGGTAAACCGTGTCTATAGATGTTTAAGTAGCATTATCGACTATTCTCATTTTCTGTCAATTTTAGTGCAAATTTAGAATTTTAATTAAAGGTCAGAGACTGTTGCTTGTTTGGTTCAGATGCTGGCATCAGCAGGAGGCCGGTCCATGTTTAGTCCTGACTCTGAGCACCAACACGAGGTCGGCCTATGTTTAGCCCTGACTATGGCACCAGCAGGAGGCTGGTCCATGTTTAGTCCTGACTCTGAGCACCAGCAGGAGGTCGGTCCATGTTTAGTCCTGACTCTGGCACCAGCAGGAGGCCGGTCCACGTTTAGTCCTGACTCTGGCACCAGCAGGAGGCCGGTCCATGTTTAGTCCTGACTCTGGCACCAGCAGGAGGCCGGTCCACGTTTAGTCCTGACTCTGGCACCAGCAGGAGGCCCGGTCCATGTTTAGTCCTGACTCTGGCACCAGCAGTAGGCCGGTCCGTGTTTGGTTCAGACTCTGGGCACCAGCAGGAGATCATCAGAGTGCGAGATGGTTCATGACGCACTAACATGTCAGAGATGTACTTTGGTGCCTAGCCATGGAAAGACTTGAACACAAGCAGAGATGTTACTGCAACTTCTTTTGCGTCTGTTTTTTGCCGTTGCTGTAGTCAAACCAATTACACTGCTTCTCTCCACTCTCACCTTCACCTTTCACCTTTTCCTAATCCTTTTCAAGCAGCTTGTCCCCATTTGAAATGCATATGTGTATTTTCAGCCTGAGTTGAACGGTGACGCAGCCTTGTGGGAGGAGTCAGGCCTAAACCCCGCCTTCAGGGAATGTCCCGGCCAATTGTTCCAGAGCTCTGTGCTGATGCGTCACTTGAAAGCATGTCTGAATGAAGACGGGGATGTTCTGATGGAGCCGTATCTACAGAGCTGGGACCAACTCATACAGTGAGTGTGTCAGAACTAAACCATGACTTTTGTAGAAACAATACTACTCCTGCTTAGTTTGGCTACTGTTATTAAATGTGCCTATATTCAAATTTAATATTGTTCTGAGATTTATCATAAAAATGCAAGCTGGCCACAGACATACGGACATTTTCACCTGAAGAACAGACACTACAAACTTCCATTTGAATAGATTTTTAAATGTTTTTAAACCATACTATTACCATTTATGTGGCTTTTTGTCTTTTTTTTTACATTACGATTGCTAGATAACAGTGAAATTATCTCTACCTGTGTCATATTTGTTGTTGTTTTTAGAAAATTGGGTGACAAAAATGGTTAGCCAAATCTAAGCTGTCATATAAACTTTAAAACTTATACTACTTATTTATGTTTATGACACAGCCTATGCATAAAACATAAAACATGAATAAATGAATAAAATCATTTTTCAAACAATGATTTTTTTCACATAATGCCAGCCTGGATTCTGTAAACTTTTGCAGCTTTATGGAGTCTCTGGGAACAATGGTGGGTTTCTTCTCCCACAAAGTCAAAGAAAAGGTGACTCTAATCCGACAGCTGTCAACCAAACAGTCTGCAGGAGAGGATCATGGGAAACCAATTCCAGAGGCACATGGACACAAACATGGGGTAACTACAAAGAATCAGTTTGATTGTTTACCCTGGCCTGTGTAAATTCCTTTGAAGTTCTAGCTCAATACTTGACGTGGGAAACACATGACTGTCATTTGTGATTTACTACACTGTTTTTAGTGGTTTTTGGTGTTTGGAATTCCAATCTGGAGAGGCTCAGAAGCCTGTTTGAAGGACAACACACACAAAAAAATCTTTATGTTTGTCCTTTAAGAACAGAAAAGCCTAGAAGATTAGCTTTATTCACACTTGTTTGATTAATACTGGGCAAGTCTTTTTCTCTGGACCTCTGAAAACATTTGGATTTGTGATGATAGAGCTCTCTTATCACTGGTGGCTTTTATTAGTAGGTTGAGACAAGGCAGCTTTTGTTCTTGTTCTGTAATTATAATATAATCCATTATTTGATATACGTATGATACTGAAGTAAAGGTCCAAGAAGAAAAAGACTACAAACTACAAACACAAAGCCTTCTATGTCATCTAGCCTTCATGCTGTTGTTGCAGGTTTACCGGTCTGTGCGCTCCATGGTGGAGGCGGAGCTTCAACAGGGTCTGGTGGGATTCACCTTCAGGACTGAGTCTGGATGTAGGACGTTGTTGAGGCTTCATCGGTCTCTGCTCTGGGTCAAACTGGTTCTGCAGGGTTTAACCGAAGATCCAGACCAAAATGGAGTCTACAAGACCCCGGGAGAAATTGGAAGGTAAATCAGGACATTCCACTTGACTCTCACAATTATTACTATGTGACTCTTCAGTTGTAAATTACTGATCAGCACTGGC
The DNA here is from genome assembly GCA_038363315.1 of Mugilogobius chulae. NCBI lineage: Eukaryota > Metazoa > Chordata > Actinopteri > Gobiiformes > Gobiidae > Mugilogobius > Mugilogobius chulae. The sequence goes on from CM076404.1 coordinate 5,031,137, forward strand.
TTGATTTGTGCCAAGGTCTTATAAGGTCTTATAAATTAGCAATCGAATAATTATTAACTGGTCTTTATTTATGTTTCAAAACATACGCTGAGCTGAGAAAAACCTCACATTGAAAGTTGATGATGATAATCAATGAAAATTGTGTATATTTATTGTTTCTGTGATGTAAACACTATTGTATCAGCACCTCCAAATGTTCTCAGACAGCGTTACACTGGAAAAAAAATACAGGCTTAAAAAAGCTAAGATAGAAAAAAAGTTCTTAGATGAAGTAAAATGTATTTTGTTTCATGCATAATTTGACTCAAGATTTTCCACTACAACAACAAAAAGGACAAAAGCAGCTGTTTGGATCAGGTCTGAACCGGTCTGACAGACGTCTGTCTCCTGTCGCCCTTTTTTCACTCATCTGAATGTAACTTTTGGAGGTCGTAGGTTTGAATTTCATTCACAAATGTTTATTTAGCAGCATAACTTTTGTTTTCACACAGTGATAAACTCTTGTAGTTAACTGACAAAAGCGCTGGCTAGTGTTGTTGCTACTGCTTGGTCAATCAGCGGCGGCTCTTTCTGCAGTCTGGATGCGCTCGCATCCCTCGTGTTGATATAATCCCTCTATTCTTATCCAACATACTGCAATGGAAGTTTTCAGTTGGTTGTACACTTTCAGTTAAAAGATACAAATTATGCTTTTGAAGTGGTATACGATCTAATTCCCTTTTCAAAGTGCTGAGCATGCCCATTTGAATCGTGTGAGAGACTTTTTAGGAAATATGCACACACTGTGTGTCAAGAGCAACAAGCACACAGGAATGATCTACTTTCCCCTGAATAATTCAAATTTTAGCCATCACATGTCTGCAGTTATATTTTTAAAGCTTAAATATGTGTACTGATAACGGTGGATAACAATTTGTTTTAGTAGCATGAAACTGTAACCCACCTAAAGCTTGTGATCCCCGTCATATTGTTTGAACTGTTTAAAAGGGTAGCTCTTTGTCATATTTGTTTCATAAAAGTAACTTGTATAGTGTTTCAAATCTAACTTGTAAAATGTTTCTTTGAACTGACTGCTCATTTGTGGATATAGTTTGAATATTTTATGTGTGCTTTTGTAGTGCTTTTTGGTCAAATGTGAAATAAGCAGTCTGTGGTTATCTCGCACGTCAATTGCACATTTAAAAAGTGGAATGTTTTGACATCCACAATGTGTGGTAAATGGATAATCACTGTCTTGTTGCAGAGAGGCGTACTCCGTGGCTTTGGCCCCTCATCACTCCTGGTTCCTGCAGCGAGCGGCCGAGCTGGTTTTCGTAGCTCTACCAGACAGGAAGTACTTTCTGCAGCTGGTGTGTGTGAACAGCCAATCAGAGGCCGTCCCCGCACTGCGCATCATCATCCGAGCTCTGACACGTGTGCACCAGCGAACACAGGAGATACTGGAGCGACACGGCCTGCTGCTGCTGCCCTGACACTCCAGGAGAAAATACTTGGATACAGATGGAAGGAAGGAAAGAAGAAAAACTGAAGTGAAGACTTCACTCACACTGAAAACTACTGAGTCTACTGCAGCTATGTACATTATATTTAAACACAAACCCATAAAACAGCACCAGAAGAACTAAAAACACTGCCTCCTTTGTTATTTCAGGTGTTTATTTATTAGGCCTCCTTAAAAAGTCTTAAAATGTGTTAATTTAGAAATGGGAAATTAAAGTCTTAAATTACCTTAAATTTGGTAAAAATTAGAACTAAATTTGAAGTATCTTTTTTAAGACCTTGTATTTCGAGCAGATGGATCAAAGTTAAATAAAGAATGTATGTGTTTGTGAGGGAAATACTGTATTTGTTGTGATGCCTGTCGTGTCAATAAGCATCAAATGGAGCGACCGCATAGAACACAGGTGCTTCGGAGCGCATGAGCTCACTGTTTGCTTAACACAAATCGTCTCACAACTTTAGGACTAAACAAGAACTGTTCAACTAGGCCAAAGAAAAGCACATTTCACTTAGTAAGCAACTTTGCTTAAACAAATGTAAAACTTGTCCGACTTTGCTATAGCTCGTGCTGCAGATGCTGCGTGCTGCAAATGCTGCGTGCTGCTGATGCTGCGCGTAATGGGCCGTGCGTAATGGGCCGTGCGCTTCTCCTTGTGCATTTTGTTACATTTTCTTTATTTTTTCAAGGTGCACGATCGATCGGGCACATGTGGTGCTTTTTTAATCAGCTTTTAAATAATCGCTTGTGCAAAGGACTCTTCACTTATTTCCACATTAGGTTCATTGATAGCCACTGTGTTCATCAACCTTTATGGACTTTATAGACAGAAATGAAATGACAAAACTGGAGAACAGGAAAGCACCAGAGATCATCTGTGTGATTTTGTAAAGAGCCACATGAAGCTGGTCACTGCAGATGAGCGCTGTGCAGCACCTGTCAGTCATCTTAAAAAGATATTAAAAAGTCTGACATTTCATTCTAGTTGTACGGGAAACCTGATTTATGTTACACAATTGTAATCATGTTACTCAAGAGACACAGAGATATATAGACACACTCAGGGGAGTCGACATGGGGGTAAAGGGGTCTTTTGTCCTCAGCCTAAAAGTCTTAGTGGGCCAAAATGGCTCCATTTTTCCATATTAGTTTATTTTGTGATGGGCCCAAATGAGGCAACCTTGCCCTGGGCCCCCGAAATTCTATCGACGGCCCTGGACACGCTATTTTCTGTTAAAAGTTATGCATCACTAATAATGTTTGGATGTTCTCTCCATGTCTGTAAAGGTTTCCCCTACAATTACAAAAACACGTACGATACCACGTTCCTCCTCTCACCCAGGACTTTTCAGAAAAAGAGGATGTGATCTCTCTCGTCATTTAAAAAGCATTTAATACAGGTTGACATCTTTGAGCACAGAAAAATGACCAGGTAAAAATGTTTTGAAACCAGAGTAATAATCTACATTACAAAAGAAATTCAATCTTATCCAGTTAAAATGGCTAAGTCAAGGCAACTTTATTTGTATAGCGCAATTCAAACACAAAGCAATTCAAAGTGATTTACAAGGCAGGAAACGTTGCATCAAAATTACAATACAAAAAAGATATAAATAATAATCATAAATTTGACTTTAAAAGAAGTAAAAAAAAGAGTGCAGACAAAGTATTTCAGTCCTATGCACAGACAAAAAGAAATGTTTTGAGCCTAGCTAGATTTAAACATTGTCACAGTCAAGGCCTGTCTTACATCTTCTGAAGACTGTTCCAGATCTGAGCTGCATAGAACTGAAACACTGATTCCCCATGTTTAGTCCTGACGCAATGTCCTGGTCCATGTTTAGTCCTGACTCTGGTCCGTGTTTAGTCCTGACTCTGGTCCATGTTTAGTCCTGACTCTGGTCCACGTTTAGTCCTGACTCTGGTCCGTGTTTAGTCCTGACTCTGGTCCGTGTTTAGTCCTGACTCTGGTCCATGTTTAGTCCTGACTCTGGTCTGTGTTTAGTCTTGACTCTGGTCCATGTTTAGTCCTGACTCTGGTCTGTGTTTAGTCTTGACTCTGGTCCACGTTTAGTCCTGACTCTGGTCTGTGTTTAGTCCTGACTCTGGTCCACGTTTAGTCCTGACTCTGGTCCACGTTTAGTCCTAACTCTGGTCCATGTTTAGTCCTGACTCTAGGTCCCTGAGGTCCTCAGAGTCTGAGATGATTCATAAGGCACTATTTCAAGATAGTTTGTCATATGCAAATTCAATACAAGGTCAACAATGCAATGAAATGCTTTGGATCAGAAGAACCGTTGACTCGTTAATAAAAAAAAACTTCAGTACCAAAAGCATGCAATAATAGCACTAACATGTCAAAGCAAAGCATTTTTTTACAACCACAAACATTTACAACAATTATGCGTACATACGTACATTCAAATTTATAAATGATTACAAAAATGTATTTGGGTAACTCCACACTAAACTGTACAATAATGTTACGAAGGGGTCCATTTTTAAATTGTTGATTTTCATTATATTTTCACCGTGCTTATGAAGGTATGGCCTTAGGCAATCAGAAAAAAAAGATAAAAAGATAACTCACTCAGTTTTCAGATTTTGAGAGAGTGTTGAAGTACGGAAAAGACACAACTGTTTGGACGTAACAAGGACACCAAAATGAGCTCTAAACTACATCTTATGAAAATATCTTCATCACAAAATACTGTTAAAATGAATATTTGTTACATTTAATAGCAAAATATGATGTCTCTAAGCAATTTGTTGTGTCATTATTTAGCCCAGTACTTATACTCATGTTACACGAGAAACTACACCTGAGTACATTATCTTTCAAATTGTTTAAAATCAAAAGAAATGTTTTCAAGCAATTTAGACTTGTCAAAATATTAAGTCTGTGCCTGTAAGATCACAAAGAATATCAAATCTGTTTATTTCATCATGCTAATAGAGAATTAAAGCTTATAGTGCAAATGTCTGTTGGACGTAACATGGACACCATACTTGCTCATTGTATCTAGAGCCAATCATTAACGTGATACTATCAGGTAATAATGAATAATAATTTAATTTGAATGAAAGTTCAAGGTGTACTTTCTTGTTTATTGCAAATAGAAAAATCCAATTCAAATATTTCAACTGTATGAATAACAATTATTTCATCTTTCAAAGGGAAGGAAAGAAGAGAAGGAAGGATACCAAAAGTCAAAACATCGGAATCTGTGTCGGAACTGAAAAAAAAAAAAATGGATCGGTGCATCCCTACTAAATAAGTTCTAGCTTGATTGCTATGAAGCAGCTAATGTAACTCCTTCCTAAGCCTATTATATTTTGTTTCTATAGACTGAAATGTGCTTTCCTCAAGAGTAAATGGGCCACGACCAATTAGCTTTATGGGTCCACAGAAAACCCACTCTGTGGTGATAATGTCTTGGTCTTTCCTTTTAGGCCAATCAAATAGGGATGCACCAGCTTTGTGCAGGAATGTGAATTTATACAAGCCGGAAGGATCTGTAGTTGGGGCGCGTCCCAGGTAAAACTAGCGGGAGAAGTAAACAGCGTCCCTTCATTCTGAATCTTTTTCTGCCTAGAGACTGACACACTTTGTTTCAACCAATCAGAGCTAGCTCAGTGTTTCTTAAACACTTTATCAAAAAGTAGATTCATAAGGACCACCTAATCTACAGACCCGGTTTACCAGACCAGATTTAATACATTGCACAGATTTACTGTATTACTTTTTAATAAACTAATTATGTAGGCCTATAATAAAAATAAATGACAGGTTAAGCTATTTCATTTTATTTCAAAATGTTCTGGACGAGACGTCAAAGTTAATTTTAATAATAATAATAATAATCATGATAATATTTTTAACTAAATATAAAATTCATTTAAGACTGAGAACATTAATGAGATGAGTGGTGCTTAAGTAAATGACAGGAGATCCGTGAAGGCACTTTCTCTCACTTTTGCAGTCAAGTTATTTATTGTGCAAAATTTTCAATAAAGAGTGACCTATACTTAAGAGTTTGATTTTGGTCCGTGTTGCTTGTTTAACTGAAACTTGAGGGCCCTCCCTAGGAGATTTTGGCTAAAATAGGTGTAATTTCCTGCATTCTGGAGTATGCTGAGCCCTTATACGTCTCCTTTAAAATGACCCTGCTCTTCCCAGCGCAGAGACGTGACAGGCACAGAGCCTTTACGCAGCAATGACAGAGCAGGACCTCTAAACACACCAACTTGGATCAGGACTTCAGGACTCACCCTTAACATCACTTTTACATGTCCTGTGTCCCGGGACAGTGAATTAAATGTGTCGCCTGTCCCGCGTAAGCTCCGCACGCGCGCCCGATTGAAATGAATGGAATTTTTCAGTGAAGTCAGAAACAATCATAACTCCGTGAAAATAAGGTCTATCTTCGTAAAATAAAAAGTGGATGAAAGCTTGTGAGTAGTAGAGTGTCACTGTGGACTTCAAAACTTTCACAAAAGCCGAGATTTTTATGTTTTGGCTTAATTGGGCGAGGTCAGTTACAGGCAGCAGCTTTACGCACGTCTCTCTCTCCGTCTCGGGTGCCTATGATGAGGATCTGGGAAACAGAGAGGGAGAGAGAGAGACTGGTGCGTTTGAAAAGCGACTTGCGGCAAATTTGAGAATGGCAGGGGCCAAATTCGTCAGCTTGTGATCTTCACTCGTATTAAAAAAAAGGATGGGCGCATGGGCTCCATGGCTCAAGCCACGTTAAGCCCGTGCGTTACGGAGTAGGTTTGTGGGGCAGGGCCGGGGCCAAGACGCAGAGCCACACGAACACGTTTGCTCCACAGATGATTGACAGCTGCGCCAGAATACAGCGCAAAGCCCCCGCGGTGACAAAACGGGAGTGGATGAAGTCGCCAATACGGCGTGAGAAGTGACAGCGCGTGTATGATGTGGAGCGAAGACAAAGAGAGGCAATTGTATTGTATGTGCATAAAAGAAAGAAAGCGCGCACTTTATATTACACGGGCAGTGATAAAAGAAGAAAAAATAAAGAGAGAGACGTGCGGTAGAGAACGCGCTTTTGGTTCCGGAGAAACACTGCAATCATGTGAATTTTTTATCAAGACCACCACGCAGATTTTGGACACAAACTTACTGGAGCTATTCTATTTACAATACTGGGCTTTTTGTTTCGTCGTTTCTTCGATTTAAAAAGGTAAGACGTCTCGCCTATATTGGCCTCACGCGTAAACGAAGCGAATGTTATTTTTAAGTGGTTTTCAGCGTGAAATATTAAATAGGCCTAATTACACACGATGAAAACCACATAGCCTATAGCCTACATGACAACAATGTAGCTAAATTCTCAAAGACTTTTGATTAGAACATCCTGTATGTTCATTCTACAGACTCTAAAATATGTATTCTACAGATTATTTGATTTCTAAGTAAGACGTAACAAGAGACAACATAGTGCTTTGTGTCCATTCGACCCCTTTTTGGCGCTTATGTGCGGCAACAACTAGACACACTTCCACTAATTATGCTTAAACAATCGCTGAAAACAAGCTCTTTGGCCGACCTAATGTTTCATAAATATAATAGCAAGATGTTTTAAGCAATCGACTGGAAAGCTTGAAAGACAACGATTCTTTGGACGTAACAACTGAGGACACAATTAAAAAATCATACCTCTTTTGTCATCGAGAGCGCGAAGGCCCGCCACTGCTGTATGTAAATTACCTTGTTGAGGCCAGGCGACATGCTGACGCCGTACTCTGCCGTAAGCTCAAACACACACTTTTTTTCCCCTCTTTGGACGTAACAGCGAAAATTGACACGAAACACTTCCAAAACTTTCAAGGCAGCTGTGGTGGAATGTTCACAATATCCCCGCTTGTTATTTGGAGGATTGATTGCCGGTTGATTGTCGTAGTTTTGTAACATCATAGTGTTTTTGTGCGGACAATATACAAAGCTCCAAACACTAGTTATGGACGTAACTATCACATGACACCATGTGTTACGTCCACAAGGCTTATTTTTGTCTTCAATCACAGAAAAACAGTTTTGTGTCATGGGAAATCTGTTGATTAAAATTAATTATTAACATGTCCCCTCACTGTTAGCCACGTTGCAATCTTCACTGCCCTTTTTATAAAGCTGTTCACAAAGCTTCAAAGATGGCATGTCCTGTATGTAACATTTTAGTGTCCAAAATTTAGCACTTTTTTTGAACAGATGTGCAATTTTCTTAAAATGTTTTTGACCTGGTCATCTCATATTATCTTATGTATATCTACTAAGTACAAACCATTAAAAAATAATAAGTTGCAAATATATTTGATTCAAAAATGTATTTTATGGCTGCTGGAAGTAAGGTGTGATGCTTTGTACAGTTTAGTGTGGAGTTACCCATTTATAAATTATAAAAATCAGTCAGATATAAACAGAAATGTTTTAAGTTTTGATTTGAAAATGTTAGTGCTTTGAGATGATCAATGTTCAATAGGCAACCCGTTCCATTTATGTGCAGCATAATAACTAAAAGCTTTTTCACCTGATTTCAGAGTCAGAGATGTACTTTGGTGCTAGTCTATGGAGAGACTTGAACGCAAGCAGAGCTGTTTTAAAGTCTATTCTCTGAGGCACAGGACTAATGTGATGGTACTTCCTGGTTCTGGTCAGGACACGAGCAGCAGCGTTCTGGATGTACTGCAGCTGTTTTACCGTTTGTTTGGATAGGCTGGTGAGCAGGCCGTTACAATAGTCTAACCTACTGGAGACAAATGCATGGATAAGTCTCTCCAAGTCAGGCTTTGACACTACTATACCTTTATTTTGGCAATGTTTTAGATGGTAAAAAGCTGCTGATGTTATTGACTTAATGTGGCTGTTAAAGTTCAAGTCTGAGTCCATTATTACCCCCCAGATTTCTAACTTGACTTGAAGGTTTTAGAGAGAGAGTGAAGGTAACTGCTGACCCTTTCTTTGTTTCTGCAAAAAAAAAAAAAATTCTGAATCCAAGTCATTTTAATCAACATATCGTTTTTGCAGTACAATCACAGCAACGAATTGTAATGACATAGGACAGAACAAGTGTCACTTTTATTTCAAAATGTATATACTGTGAATCAACAGCAACAGAACCACGTACATCCACAGCAGCTGCCATGTTTGCTTTGCTTGATTCAGGTGCTACTTGCTGTTGTCTACGATAAAAAAAAAACCACTCCACTTAATGCAGGAATTTGATCGGACCGTTAAACCACTGGTTCTGACTCCAAATCAATCGGCTGGTGGAGGGCCAGATAGAGTTTTCTTAAGTTTGTGAATGAGAATCCATCAGGCTGCCCAGGTGAAGTATAGTTTTGCCACAAAGGAGTGTTCAATGCAAACCTCAAAACTATGCTTTAAAGCTTTAGTTATCCTTGCTAAAATTAATCCTGATTAAATAAAGGTAAATAAAGGTATTTCTATGGATAGCTAAAAGAAATAAACATTCATTAAATTACAGTCTCTAAAACTATATATTTCCCATCCTAATTCAGAATACAAGACAAGACAGACTCTATTTATTCTTACACAGATTTTTGGTGAAGACTTGAAGACTTTTAAATAGAGAATATTCACAATCAAAAGAGAGATGTATTTTAGCAGTTTAGACAGTAGGCCTACGCCAGTGTTTCTCAACTTTTTATGGCACGCTTTTGTGATTTTTAACCGGGGAACGTCACCTACAAAATTAAGCTAATTTGGAACACATAATTATTTATACAGAACAGAGAGAAGCATGTGACACAACAAAGCCAAGTGGTACAGGTCAGATCTATGGAGAGACAACCTTGCTCACAATAATATTGCATTTTTTCCTAAGCTATTAGAAATAAAATAACCTATAAACTAATACATGTTAAATGTACTTATCTTGGAACATTCCGGTCAATGTGATTACATCTTCATGGAGTCAGAACATTTTCTTGGAAAAGTTACACAGAACATCTTTATATTATTCTTTCAATTTGTAAATGGTGATTGGCTTTGCTTTCATTCTTGCTGTAAAAAAATGTTCCAAATGTTCCCAAATGGTAAATCATTTAGTTAAATCTAATTAATTGTGTTTCATAAATTAAATGTTGAAAACTGACACATTTTTCTAAGGAACACCTGGCAGTAACTCAAGGCACACTAGTGTTCCCCGGCTGCACACCTTTGGGTACATGGACCCCAGGGGGTACGCAGCCATTTGCCAGGGGTACTTGGGAGGATTGCAGATTTAAAAGAAAGGTAGAAATGCAAGTATTGAAAAAAAATGTTATTTACAGCAAATGTTCCATGTTAAGAGGCAATTCTTTGACATGGAATATATTAAAACAATAAAATGCAACGGTTATAAATGAAAATATATGAGAAAAGATAAAATACCCCTAAAAAAACCTTACATAGGGGGTACTCCGTGTGTGCTCTGGAGACAATTACAACATCTTTTGTATATTGTGGAAAAGGATCTTAATCAATTAAAGAAATGGTTTGATTTGAACAAGCTATCAATAAATGATTTATGACTAAAACTAAATATATAATCTTTGGGGGAAAGAAGATACAAATTCCAATAAAAAACAACATAGAAATTGAACACGTTTTTTCCAATAAACTCGTAGGCGTTAATATTGATGAGAAGCTTAACTAGAAAACACACATCAATGTACTTCAGACAAAACTAGCTAAAATCATTGCAATAATGCATAAAGTCAAACACAACATTTTTGCATCTCTTGTACAATACTCAAAAAATAAATAAAAAGAAGGTTGTTTCTTTGACATACTCCAAATAATAGTTGTATTTGATTATTGTATATTTATTGAAGTGACAATTACTGAATATACATCTGCATTAGTCTAAAAAGGACTCATTTCAGACAAATCATTTCATTAGGTTAAGACACTCAGATTACTCCTGCACTAATATAAATTACAGTAATCCTTATAAGACCTTGAGGGCCGCATTAAATGAGGTGGAGGGTCGCATGTGGCCCCCAGGCCTTGAGTTTGACATATGTGCTTTTAAGAAAGTCCATGATACAGTAATATGATAATTATGCAGCTCTAGAATGAGGCACTGTACATTTGCTCCTTTAGTGACACTCTAGTTTGTTTTTGTTTTTGTTTCAGTCTTCTTTTTAGCCTTACATTTGTGATGTGATCGTGTTTTGGTGACTTTGTGGCAGTGCTGGCAGACGAACGTGAGGTGGCGTGTGTGAGTGTGCATGTGGCTGGTCAGAGCAGACTTGTGAGAGAAGCTCATCTCACACATGTCACAGCTGAAGGGCTTTTCTCCAGCGTGCATGCGCAGATGAGCCTTCAGATTGTCATTGAGAGAGAACTTAGCGCCACACTCTGGACACTCGTGTGGCCTCAGTTGTTTGTGCACACACCTGAGGAGGGGGAAACAGAAGCTGCTGTTATTGTTCTAAAACATGGATGTGTACACTGTATTTTCTCAACTGTAAGTTTCTCTGGAGTATAGGTTGCACAAGCCAAAAAATGCATGATGAAGAAGAGAAAGATGTATTTAAGTCGTGCAGGACTATAAGTAGGGCTGGGCAATATTGTGATAAAAATCGACTCGTGAGTTCATCTCTGTGACAATCTGTATTTGTGGTGAAATCGTCACATCGTGATTTCTCAGATTGATGCATCTGTCTGTTCAAATACAAAGACCAACCTATTACTTTTAGTCTCAGAGTTGCCAGGTCAGAGTCTTTATAGCGCCTTTGGGCTTCTTGCTTATTTGGACTGTGTTTTTAGTTCATAAAATGAATGATTTTTAGCAATTTTTCAGGTTTGATTTCTAAAAATATATCAATTTATATGATGGACTTTTTTGCATGTTGTCATGTCTAAATGTCTATTAATGTCAGAAAAACACACAGTAACACACAATGTTCTAATTAATCAATTACCTTTTTATTGAAGGGATGAGTTTGCTTTTTTCTTTCGGAAAATCTGGCCACACTGGTCAGATTTTGAGAGCTAGATTTAGCTATTGATTTGTATTTACCTCAAAGACAATAGGATAATAAATGGTTTACAGGAATCATGATAAAATCGAAATCATGATCTGGCTCCAAGAAAATTGTGATGTTCATTTTTGGCCATATCGCCCAGCCCTAACTATAAGTGACATTTTTCGGGGGAATTTTATTTAATAAAATCTGACACCAAGAACAGACAAGTTCTAATAATAATAATAGAGTAAACAGGCTGGATGGAGCTCAACAGTGGAATATTGCTCTGGTTCTAGAAGTACAGTGCCCCAAACACTCAAAGGTTTTGAAACATTTACTGGTAAATATTAAGAGCTTAAAGGCTTTGTCATTCACCAGTGCCGAATTTGAGTCAAAAGTTGATGTGTTTAGTCCTGTAGTTAGTGTTTGACTACGGCAACACCTACGAGAACAAACAACATAAAATATGCTATCTTTATCATTTACTTTTTAAATGTTTTATGTTAAATTAATGAGCTCAACATTTATGAAAACACAATATTTAACTGTTAATAAACTGAAGCAAACAGCTCAGGTCACTGATAATGTTAAATGTAATGTTTTTTTAATTACTGTAGAAGGTACGAGATTTCACATGACTTTATCTAAAATAAACTTTATTCAACTTTCTTAACTGACTTTTTATCTCATGTGATTGGTGATCTGTAGTTACAACCGACGAAGAACATTTTTAGTGGGGTTGAGCAATATCGACAAAAATGCATATGTCTGTATATTTTTTCATATCTTGATATAGGATATATAGCTTTGAAAAGACATTTTTTAAGTGATTTTTTTAAGCCTATAGCCTGCTGATTAGAAAGTGCAAATTTAAAGGTGCATTGTGTAACTTTCTGGAAGTGAAAAGTCATCTACACAATTCAGTCGCAACAGAAAGTTAAAACTATACTTTGGGACTTTCTGAATGGAGATGAATACATTTTATGCCACAGTATGACAAACATCAGCTAAAGGAATCACTTTTCTGCAGAAATGCGTGTTCAGGCCCTCCTCCAGGACAAATAATAGACTATTTTATGGCCATGCAAGCCCGCTCAAAGTAAAAACACAAAAAAGGTGCATTTATTCAAGTTTATTTTTGACCAAAAAGTTGCGCAATGCACCTTTAAAGTTCCATTGAATAACAAGGTCTAAATGTGTCTCTGACCTGATGTGGCGTTTGAGATGCGACGCCAGGCTGAACGCCTTGTTGCAGATGTCGCACTGGTGAGGTTTGACGCGACTGTGGACTTTCCGGTGACGTATCAAGCTGCATTGTCGGGCAAACGGTTTCCCACACAGCTCGCAGGAGTACTTCATCTCCCCCGTGTGCACCGGCTCGTGGCTCCGCAGGTGTCCCAGCTGCCTGAAAGCTTTATCGCACACGGAGCACACGTACGGCTTGTTGTCGTCGTGGAGTCGCATGTGAACCTAAAGAACAAACATGACAAGAAAAAACACGTGAAGATTCATTAGTTTTCCTTTGAATTCTTTTTACTGCACCGCTGGATGGAGATGGGGACTTGGAGCTCAAACTTCTAGTGCTGTAGTCTTTTAGTCATTCAGTCGATTAATCGGTCGATGGGGCCTTAATCGACCAAAATTTCTATTAGTTGACTAATTATTTTATTTAGTGTATGATGAGTTATATTAAACAGCAACCGATAGATGAAGAGTTGGAACCAAGTCATTGGTCTAATCTGCCTTTGTTGATATAAACACACTGACTTATTCATTTTCTGTGTAAAATGATGTTTTTACGTGAACTGCGCTGCACAGTTTGGGTCAGATAAATTGTCATATCAAAAAATATTTTGTAGCTTCAGAGCTTTTGCTAGGCCCCTTTTTAGTCGATTAAATCGGTTGATGGGACTTGTCTCTAGTCGACCAAGAATTTCTTTGGTCAACTACAGCCCTAGTTATTTCCCTTTTTAGAGGCTCGGACTTGACTCAGACTTGTGGCATTAAAGACTTGAATTGTGCCCTTAGAAACTTGAACTTGTAGCCTTAGACTTAGACTTGACTCTGACTTGTAGCTTTAGAGACTCGGATGACTCAGTATATATTTTTAAAGAGTCACACTTGACTCAGACTCATGCCCTTAAGAGACTTGGACCTGAAGCTTTAGAGCCTTGAACTTGACTTGGATCTTGGGCCTTACCCTGCCGTACACTGACTGCGAGTTCGGTGTCCTGCAAGATTTAGAAAGTGCCTAAAATCAATGCGCTCTCCGCGTACACAAACCTTGGCGCAGTGAGCGAAAAGTATACGTACGAAAAGAATCCGTACAGTTTATTTTTCCTGGAGACCGAGCATTTTCACAGGAATCCATGTGAATACGCATGGCTTTGGGCAAATCCGCACGCAGCAGTGTACTGGAGCTGGTGTACAAAGCACTTCGCAACAAACTCGCACGTATCCCGAACCAAAGCCGCCTTGCAGTCAAGTGTACGGGAGGCGTTAGAGTAGGGTGACCAGACGTCCCCATTTACCTGGGACAGTCCCTATTTTTAGCCCTGTGTCCCACGTCCCCGCAAATGTATCCAAAACCATTGATTTGTCCCAGTTTTACACAAGATGAGTCCCAGTTGTCCTGGTTTTTGACCATTTTGACCCTTCCCAACAGCGAAGGGAGAAATATATTGCGATTTTTAAAAAAAAATCGTGCTTGAAAATAACCAAAACACAACAAAAATGCATCAATTTGCACTGATAAAAAATTGAGAAAATAAACGTGTTAAGGAGCCTCGAATTGACTAAATGCATAAAAATATACTTATTTATCTGTTATTTTCACAAAAACTCGAGTGTATCCCAGTTTTTAATTTTGAAAATCTGGTCACCCTACGTTAGAGGCTCAGACTTGACTCTAGCTTTAGAGCAGGACACTAAGCAGAATGTTTTGCAGCAGCATGAATAAACTGACCTTGGACTGGACCGGTTGCTTGATAGGCAGTATGGTTCTGTGTGTATTCAAGATGTAGTTTAAATCGGATGTAATCCAAGTGTAGACTCAATTTAATCTGGTTTTGCAAACTTGCTTTGCATCAAGTCTGGTTGTGGCTTTGTTTTTGTATTTATTTCAGTGAAAATAGTAGATTTGTTGTATTGTGGGTTGTTTGTATTTCAGATGTAAAATCCATTTGCAGTTCACTTTTGTAGTCTGCCCTTCTGACCACAGAATGGCCCATCGGTAAATAGCTCTGCCTTATACACTTAAACTTGAAAGACTGAAATGAGCGTCCTTGGCAGGGAAAGACTTAGTGAAGCGACTGAATCTCTGTACCGTGAGGTCGTATGTGTTGGCAAACTTCTTGTCGCACACGGAGCACTTTATCTTCTTTTCCATGTGGTATCTGTGCCGATGAGCCGACAGGTTTTTGGCCGCGTTAAATCCGTGTCCGCAGTCTGAACAGGTGAAAGGTTTGTCGCCAGAGTCAGAGCGCTGTTTCTGCAAGAGGTTTAAACAAGAGGAGAAATCACTCACATATAATGGATATACAAGAAGTAGGCTGTGTGTGGGCAATAATATGATAAGAATGTAATTGTGAGCTACAGATGTGCAATGTATTGAATTTTAGATAATATCGTGAATGTTGTTTTGGAGATATGCAAAAATGTAATATCGAGTATATCGTTAAATAGAAAAAAAAAAGTAAACTACTTATGTGATTAGATTCATGACATTTCAACAATCATCTAACATTTACTAATACAAACTTAAATGAGTCAATACAGTAGATGGTGCATGAATTAAGTCATCATTATCCTTTTAATTACGGATTGTGGATTAACATTATTGCTGCGGTAAAACGACACTGAGTCAGACAAAAATGTGTTTAACCATGTCTTATTGAGTTATTTAATAGTAACTAATGGGAATCCAGAATAAATGAAATGACTTTCTGACTTTTCCCTATTTCAAGTTAGAAATGGATGGTCAAATTAGATATTTTATGCTTGTTTCAATAGAAAATCATATTTTAAAACAGTCAAAATAAAGAACATAATCACTGACATTTATGAACATTTTGCCTTATTAACATGTGTTTTCCTGTGTAAACCTGAACTAATAAGTAAATAAGACATGTTTGAACACAGTTTTGTTAGACAGACTTAATATTGTTTGAATATCGTTACTGAAATAAACAAAAAAAGATCGCAATCATTATTTTTGTCAATATCGCACAGCCCTACTTATGCAATATACTTTTTTAGCAGAAAAGACTAAGTTCATGAATGTACAACTTAAAAAGTCAACTACCCCACCTTTATTGTAACCCTTATGTGTTTGGTGTTTGAAAAAGAGTCAAATGCTGGGCTTGACATTAAGGGTTGTCCGCTTGCCCACAGCAAGTAAATTATTCGTTTGGACAAGTGCTTTGCTCTCTTTAGTTGCCCAGACGGGCAAGTGAAAAAATCTGCAACAAAAATGTATTTTTAAAAAATCTAAAGCATTTGACGTGTCAGGTGAAAAGTCCATGAGTGTTTCTCAAATGCTGGTTCCTTGCCTTGCCTCTACAGTTCCAAAAAGTCACTGGCTACTGCATTGTGAGCTCATTTCTATTTGATGCATGTTCAAATAATACAGACTATTCCAACCTTCTCTTATTGGTCAGGCTGAGAGTTGCCACGTGCATTTCGTTTTGTTTTTTTTGTTTATTCCAATAAAAATAATTTAAAAGATCCTGTCATCTAACAGCAGCTGCGGGCTAAATGTGCTAATGTTATGCTACCGCCACCTGGAATATTTAACATCTACTTAAAAATCCAATTTGCTTTTTTGATATAATGCCACACCACCAACATTCAATAAGACTTAGTTGTGACTGGACTTGAAATATTTGTGCTTAAACTACACTTAAATCACCAGGAAATGTCTTAAAAGTGCAAAGAAGTTGCAGTTTCCAATAAATTCTTATGGATCTTTAACCATGAATCCCCCCACGACAGGCCACACCCCCAAATATAACGCTTTTGCCAACTGTATGCAAATAGTACGTAGGCATCTATCCTTGGCATGCACATTTGTCAGATTTTGCTTGAAATTACTCCAGAAATTCTGATTCTGGGTGAAACAAATCAGGTCTAAATTGTCATAGCTCTTTTACATCATAAAAAGTACTTTGCTACTTGTTACAGTCAGTTATCAGTTTGGAACAGGAAGTTGACTAGTTCCTGTTTTTACATAGAACAGAATGTAAAGTGCAGATCTAGGCGTATGTCAAGGTTTTAACTAGTCACAAACACAAAAGGTATCCTAACACTAACAATTCTACCTTAGAACTAGAGCTGCTTGATAATAGATACAATAATAATCACGATTACATAATTGAAATGAAAGTTATTCGGCTGATTTTTAGCTTAGAGAGAAGGCAGGGCTTAGATAAAGAAGAATGAACTGTTAAAATGAAAGTAGGTGACATGTCTCATAGAAATATATTCTATGGAACACAATGGAGCTCAACAGAGGAAGATCGCCCTGGTTCCAGAAGTATTTTGCCCCATTGTAAAGTGCCTTAGGTTTTTTGAAATATTCAAGACATTATGGGATAGCCAGCTAAATCAGATCCACAGCATGATTGTTTCAGTCTAAAAAATACATCAATAACTTAAAATTTGGCAAAGTGTCCTAATGTCGTAGTTTATAAAGTTGCAGCTATAGATTTTGTACTAAAGTGTAGATCTTATGCTCCTGACTCACCGCTGTTGCTAGTTCTACGGTGTTGACATGGTGTAAACGTGAAGAAAAAAATACCAAAGTAAACTGCAGTACAAAGAACTCTCGTGCCTCTCATCTGTGTGTACTAATGATCAAGCCGGTGTAACGTCGAGATGGCACTCCCCGTCGAGATGGCACTCCCCGTCGAGATGGGAACCCCCTTGTTTAAAGTTAGTGCTAGAAAATCAGTAATATTTTTTTATTTTCACATTACTTTTGCTAACCCTCACCCAAGCCCCAATCCTAAACTTAGACCTCGAATTATGTCTAAACTTACCTGAATTAATTGTAAACTATTTACCGCGGGAAGCTTCCTACATCACGCACAGTCACAAAAGCTAGTGAAGGGTGCAAGTCTTGATAGGGAGCTTGTTTCGACACCACACCGGCACAATAATAATAGGAGATCTTCCTGATCAGGGGGCAACATGAAATGATCTGAAAGGACACATTTGGCCCCCGGGCCGCCAGTTTGATTTCTCTCTTATAATATTTCTCTTCAAGAGATTAGCTGTGCTTGAGTGGTCACCTCCAGTCTCACTTTGCTGTCTGTAAAAATATGTTTAAAGGTGCTAATTAAAAAAATAATAATATTAACAAACATGGATATTACCATGTACTGAAGCATTTGTGAGAGTTAGAAAGTAGTTGGATCTACTTCAGGTTTTTTGGAGTGAAAATAAGCTACATCACCTTTTAGAGTTCATAATAATTACAAATAGGAAGCATCTGCGGTTGCTATGGAAATAATGGCAAATCCGCCATATTTGTTGTCAGTTTAGCAGAACTTCCATTGGAGTACATTAGACAAAACGATTTTAAAAAGTAAACGTAACAGCCGTGGAACAGCCCAATAAACCGCTAGGTCAGTATACTGGTACATTTATCTATCACTCTGTAGTGTCAGAATATGATTTAATTAACGCCATTTTTCGGTATTTTGCTATTTAAAATCTCCACTGGTTTAACATTAGACCAAGTGAATATTCTAACGATGTGTGAGGTCACGTTACCGAGCCTAATTATACCCGTTACTGAAATAGAAACTCTTCCTGGAACACACAATTTCTCTTTTTCTCTCCGGAAACAAACGCATTCTTCCCCACAATAGATCCAAACGTTTTATTTCCCTTTTACCTTTTCTTTAGACGCCATCGCTGCTCCTTTGTCTGTACTGAAACTTATAACTTGTCGTTTTCGAGTTCGGAGTGATTCGGACAGCGGACGGGCTCGCGGTGGGCGTCAGCGGAGAAACAAACATTACGTCACGTCCGTAGCAATCTGAGAACAGAGTTGCCAAGTCCGCTTCTTTAAAGCGACTTTGGGCTTCTTATTTTGGAAAGTCGCTTGTGAATTTTGACGGTCGCGGGTTGCGGTTTTTGAGCTTGCTCCTTTGCGACACTTTGGCGTCATAAACAATGTGATTTTATTCGTTTTTTCAGGTTTGATTCACGAAAATTACCCTCTAAAGACAAAAAATATGGAGTTTTTGCATATTTTCATGTTTTAAAATATTTATTAATGATCAAATACTATTTAAAATATGCCAAAAATCATTAACCAACGTTTTGCTGTGACACATAATGTTCAAATAATTGCTTATTTTAACTACTTTTTATTGAGTGCCTGAAGTCGCTTGTTTTGGGCTTTTTTTCAAAGGCCAGGTCGCTTGTTGCTCTCTGAAAATCTGGCAACCCTGTCTGAGAAGCCACATCCGTAAAGGAGAAAACAGAAGCTTTGCGCAGCGTAACAGCTGTAGTCTGCCGGTTAACATGGTCAAACATTGTTGTGTGGTGCCGTGTCACAATAATGTTAGAAAAAACCCTCAACTGAAGTTTTATTTGGTGCCAAGCGAGGCAACGGAGCCAGAAAGACGGGAATTGTGGCTACGAAAAATCAACAGACAGGATCCAACAAACCCAAAGGCACTCTGGCGACCAAAGTCAGATTACCATTATGTCTGTTCACAACACTTCATAACAGGTATGAAACTACAGACTGTTGTAAAGGTCGGATTGTTGACGGAAATTCGGGTAACACTAGCGCTGTCCCCACGTGTTTCTAAAAATAGATTGTAATGCCGCAAAGCATTGTGGGTGCAAACTGCAGACAAACAAACGCGAGCGCAGCGTGGTTGAGGTGGTTCGAAAACAGCTATTTTCACAATTAATAACCCAATCATGATGAGACGAGGAGGCACAAAACACTGCTGTTGGGGACTATGTAACTCAGATTCGAGATATCCCGAGCGGCTGCCAGAGGGAACGTTTTTCATCTCGTTTCCAAAACCCGGGAAGATCCGCGACAACATGACGCAATGGGAAAGAGAGCAGGCCAATGTAAAGACGGAGAAAGCAACACGGTGGCAGTATTTATGTGGTCGGGCGGATTTCCAAAGTTTGGAGAGGATAACTAGCAGCACATACATTTGTTCGCTGCACTTCAACGGTGGGAAAGGCCCTAGATCCGAGGCTGATGAACCAGAACGAGCAACAGACTGTGAGCTCTGGAAGAAGCAGCGTTGCAAGAGAAGGACAACAAACCAAACAGCCTGTCCACCCAAGCGTGGAAGGAAACGACTTTTAACAGAGGAAAGCCTAAACGAAAGCACATCGTTACCATTGGAACACGAGACTAGTGAGATCACGTTAGTGTCTGAGGATAAAGCACCTGAAAGTGACTTGAAGTCAACCAAGACGACAAAGCTACGCAAACAATCTACTGCAAGTATGTACTTGGAGCAAACATTGAAACTGTGATAATAAAAAATAATGCCTGTTTGTTTGTCTGAATTTTGCTCCCAGCAGCACTTGTGCCCCAGAAATTAGCTCTGTGCACAGAGCGTTTGTTGGCTTGTTTATATTCAAAATAACCAATTTTTGTACTTAGGAGTATTTCCTGTTAGCATTAGCATTAAAGGTGCACTGCGTATGTGGCAAAGTTTTTGAACAAGGGCGCCATCGTTGGCGTTTTGTGGCACTGCACACACCCTACTTAAGTGGTCCCCAACCTTTTTTCTTGCAAGGACTGGTACAGTCACAATTTTCTTTTCCGGGGACCGGTTGAGGTTGGGTAGCGCCAATAACAACAACGCAAAATGCAAAGAACTGATTGTTGTGCATATTTTTAGCTTTTATTGCTTTAATTTGCAGTTTATTTAGTTAAATGGCACAATATTTTCATAGTAAAGCACAAGGAAGTAGTGATAAACTATAAAATAAAAAATAAATTACATCTTAAAAGATCCTCTGGGGCCCGGTAGCAGATGGCCTGCGGACCGGTTTTGGGCCCCGGACTGGTGGTTGGGGACCCCTGCCCTACTTTCTTCAGCTGAAGACGTATTTTTATGGCTTAAAAGATTGTTTTGACACACCGTTATGTTCTGCTAAATGTTTTTTGAGTTAAGAAGACAAAGTTATTTCTATGAAAAAGTAGATGCTGACTATATTATTATTTTTTTTTTTTTTTGACTGACTGATCAGTTTTTAAACTCCAAAAGTTACACATGGAAAGCTTAGGGAGAGTTTGAGGAAATGCTGTTTTTGTGTGAGAGAAAACTGTAAACAAGCTCTTTACAGGACTCATTCTCAAACTAAATGCTGAAAGTCAATTTATCACTAAAACATAAACCTTACCAAGGCTAACACAGCTACACCACTAAATCTGTGTTTAAATGTGCGATGTACTTTGACAGCCCTGAGAGTCTTACCTTCTAATGAAAATAATCGCCAGATGAGCGTCCTATTGCTCTCCAGCACAGTTGTTCTTTCTCAAAAACATGAGCGCTACTCTCTCATACGTTCAGTAGTTCGCTACACAGTAGAGGCAAGCCAACTGGTAAACCTGAATACTTACGACAGATGAGTTTTCCACATCCAGAAAGTGTGAACTCGTCAGAAAGACACAGCTCTCAAATCCCCCGGTTATGAGCAGTTTTCTGTTTATAACAATATTCTGTGGTGTTTACATGTGCTCTGAGAAGCCAGGATATTCATGTTCCTGTTTGGATGTGCGCTGAGAAAACTACGGCAACTATGACACAGATATGGCAAAGAACTAAGCATGTGTGTAAGTAACTTGTGGGTTTTTAAGATATTTCCAACTGACAAAATACAGGAGTAGAGCAAAAAAAAATCAAAAAGGAGGTCGTAGAACGCAGTCAGAGCTTTGGTAAAAGTTTTTTTTAGCAGTGGAAAAATATGTGGTCAGTTCAGAATTAGCTATGTTGTTTTACAAATGATTTTATTGTATAATGATAACATATACATAAACAAGAAGAAAAGTATGTCATTTGTCCTCTATAGCTCCAGTCACCTACGACCCCAAACGGAAACAAGTGCTGAATAATTGAAAAAAAAAAGAATAATTTTTTTGTGTCGTTTGGGTTCCTTGAGTTTACACATGCTCAGTTTGAGAAATCAATATCTGGGGTTTACATATTCCAATATTTTGGATATTTTAAGAAAATTCCAGTAATAATAACTTGGTTTCTCATAACTAGGATAACCAGGTTAATCAAGTACATGGACACATACAAAACCATAACCGGGAGAATCTGTAAACACCCAATGAGACTGGAGACAAACAACAAAAATGTCACGATGACGCTAGCCCAACCTCGAGAATACATGTCGTCGTCAACTAGGGCTGGGCAATTTGAGTAAAAATATAATCATTTCCCAATTCGATTTTGTTTAACTTTTTCAAAAACAAACAACAGATGGTGTTTATGATCATAAACAAAAAGAAAACCTTTAATAAGTCCCATTCATCAGATTTTTTTTTAATTCTACATCAATATTTTTTCTCAAAGCTTGATTTTTGCTCCAAACCGCGTTTTTACTGACAAATGATTGGTTTTTGATCTTTCGATTCAAAACCAACAACCAAATAATTGACGACTCAATTCGATTCACACTCTTATCTTTTGATTTTTTTGAAGTAATTGGCCAGCCCTATTATCAACAACAATTCCTTCACGCATCATTTTATGTTTACAGGTGCAAAAGTCAACAACCCAATTCATCCGGATTATGCCCCGTCACTGTTCCTGGAGCCGTTGCCAAAAGCGAACTCTTTGAAGAGAAAAAGAAACGACGTGGCAAGATACGAAAGAGCCAGAAAGCGCCACGAGAACGGTAACGCCTCGTCAGCTATTTCAAGAATCAAAATGTTGTTAAATAACTGACTAGTACTGACTATTTTTCAGCCATAAATGGACCTCCGCAGAGAACGCAACCCAAAACCTCGTGCCAAGAACATCCACACAGCTCTGCTACTTCTTCAGTAGACGCGGAACGTTTGGAAGCGGAGATTCGATTGTCGCAAGAGCAAAGAAACCGAGAAAAAGAAAAAGTGAAGCTGCTTTTACACCAGCTCAGCGTCCCGAGTTTCGCCGCGTCCTCTTGTCAAAACGACGACGCGAAATGCAAAATGATGACCGGCTTGACGTGGCGCGTTTTCAGCGAACTTTACGCAGATCTTGACAGCTTTATCCGGCAAATATCTCCAACACCGCCACGTCTATCGTTCATCGATCAGCTTTTTCTTGTTTTAGTCAAGCTGAGACACAATATATCATTTGAACTTTTGTCTAATCTCAGGAGAGTCTCTCAAACGGCAATGATCGAATTTTTCTGGAAGTGGATTGATCTGTTGTACGCCAAATTAGGTTTTCTCGTACGCTGGCAGGAAAGAGACACAAAACACAACGACGTACCGCAGTTTTTCAAGGACAAGTTCCCACGACTCACCTCGATAATAGATTGTTTTGAGATATTCATCGATCCGCCCAAAAACCCGAAAATCCGAGCCCAAACTTGGAGCAATTACAAGAAACACTGCACTGTTAAGGTGTTTCTGTCGTGTTCACCGCTGGGACACATCAATTTCATTTCCGGCGCTTGGGGCAGTCTCGTGTCTGACGTTCAAATAGTCAAACGATCCAATTTCATTTCTTCTGCTTACTTTGCCACCGGGGACCAAATACTGACTGTCCGAGACTTGAATCTCCAGGAGGAATTTGCGACAAAGTGCTGCGCAGAACTGCTGACTCCTGCGTTCACTGAAGGAAACGGGCAAGAAGTTGAAATCTCAGGAAACATATCGTCCGTTCGAATCCATGTTGAAAGAGTGGTTGGGTTAGTTAAGAACAGATACACCATTCTCAAGGGGCCCATTCCTATTTCGATTGTTCAGCGTCTAAAAAGGGAAGCGAATGAGTCGGAACTGTCTGGGATCGACCAGATCATCACCGTGTGTGCTTCTCTCATTAATTTAAGTGAGAGTAACAAATATTAGACAAAGGCCCATGTCATTTCTAGAGTCCATCAGTGTGTATTTTAGTTCTATTTCACTCTTTGGAAACTAGGCTACCAATGTTTTAACATAAGCTCACCTCCTAAACTCCACCTACAGACACATTTCAAACACAGTCAGCAAACTCATTGAAATGTATTGGGAAAGAGCAAAGGCAGGGGCTTAGAGTGGAGAGCAGCAGTGTGATTGGATTGACAACATGCGTCTGCAATCAGTGCTTAAAGTTTTGAGTGGAAAATGAACACTTACGTCACATAGAGTCTGTCACTTCTTTAGCCTAAAAGAGCTTCTACTTGTTTCCAGGCAAGGTCATTCTATCTCTTTAAAGGATTTTGTGTGTGTTTCCCAACTTTTTTTGAGTCATGGCACCTTTTTTGGTTGACTTTTATTTTGCAGCACACCACCTACTCAAATATGGCCAAATCAAACTACTTTGGGCACTATCGAACTTTTCTGGTAGAAGAATCATTGTCTGATTTTTGTATTACTGACTGTGTTCTGAATGTCTCCTCCCTCCTCCTGTCAATCTGGGTAAGAGAAGCAAAGCCACGTGCTACAAGTCAGTTCTATGGAGAAGCAATAGTTATTTTTGAAAAGAAAATAATCTGTGATTGGTCAAATACATGTTAAATGGGTTTAATATTTGACTTTGGAACATGGTCAAAGTAGTGACCAAACCTTTTGTTTGAAAATTTGTAAATGATGATTGTCTTTGCTTTCACTCTTTGTGATTGTTTCAAACTCTCCAAATTGGTAAATGATTAAAGTAATTAAAACTGTTTAATCTGATATCTTAGATTGAATATTGAATTTTCAAGGCGCATCTGGCAGTATCTCAAGGCACACAGGTTAAAAATCACTGTTCTATGCAATTATGCAAGTGGCGTGCCATCTGCAGATATTTACAATACTTTAAAGATACACTGTGCAACTTTTTGACCAAAAATAAACCTGAATAAAAGCATGTTTTGTCATTTTAATTTCTTTATTGTGTCAAAACAATAGCAAAAATGTGTGTTTTTACTTTAAGCGGGATTGGATGACCACAAAATTGACTAAGATGAGGAGAAAACCTCTTACACTGAAAAGATGTTCCTTTTGCTGTATATTTCATTTTATTGTATAAACTTTAAATTTAAGGGCGTTTCCACTAGCCCTGTTAGTACCTACTCTACTCTGCTCGGTTGCGTCTCCATTAGACTTTATATAATGTGGTACTATCTCTAGAGCTACTTCCCACAACAAAGTAATATCCATAGCAACACTGTGGTAACCATGGATTCCACCAGAAGGTTGGCCAATCAGTTTAGTATCTGGTTTAAGAGAAAAAATGTCCAGTGGAAACCAGGCCGAGTAGATACTAACAGGGCTTGTGTAAACGCCCCATTAGTAATTACCAACAGTGCGACGCCATATTTCTCTGGTAGATGTGATCACACTAATCAGTTGAACACAATTGCAGAAGTGGCATTCTTATAGAGTATATTGCGGGCTAATGCTAATGGCTATAGAAAAAAAACTGGACTAGCTTAAATGCTTAGTGTTCGATAGCATCAAAGTCAAACTCCGCAACTACTGATTGTTTATTGCATAAAATGTATTAATCTTTATCCAGAATGTCACACAGTATGTTTTTTTTTTACTTTCTACTTAAACAGAATTATGTAGTCGACTTTTCACCGCCAGTCAAACAATGCACCTTTAAGTAACAAGAAACATCAACAATAACAAAAAAGCATGTGTTTTATTTTCTTTATTGCATCCTGTCGCTTTCTGAATCCACAAAACACCAACAGTCAAACCACAAATTCCACTTTCACACCATTGTAAAACTAAACAAAATAAAGTTATAATAAAAGGAAAAAAAAAGAAATTGGATAAACAGAACACATAATTCTTTTAGCAGCAGGAAAAGAAAACATTTTAAATTACAAAAAAAAGTAGTGACACGTCGCCCAGTTCAGAGGCAACTTTACAGCAAAAATGTGGTTAACGCTAAAGCCAAACAAAACAGGAAATAGGACTTCCTGCCCGCTTATATATGAATCAGCCAATCAGACGTCAAGCTGGAAGTTAAAAGTAAGAATAGTAAAAGACGACAAAAAAAAGAAAACTTCATAAATGACTGACAACAAACGGGGTGGGTTTATTTTCAAAGATTGTCCAGTGATTGGTCAAGAGCAGCCGCCGTCAGCCAATCACATTGTCCCGAAACAGTTAAGCATAATTAGCATGTCTGATTTGAACTAATATACCAGATGCCCTTCCATCCTTACAAATCAGTTTAGTGTTTAACTGGGATTCATGTCCAGTTCAATGCAGATTTTGTAGTTTGGTTGGACAAAAATAGTGTTCCAATGTAATAACTCCACATTCAAACTACACCATTTACTTGGTTTGCATAAATCTTTAAGTAAAATGACGCTAACCCACAAAAAAGTTATCATTTTAAATTCCCAAAGTTACATGATTTGACCATTTCGTTCATTTATGTAGTTTTTCTTCAAAACTACAAATCCCATTTCTAAAGTGTTGCGTCTTGCACAATACTTTTCATATTGCCGTAAACTGTATTTCACTCGTCTTCACTTGTCCGTGCTTCTTAGACTACATTACCCAAAATCCTTAGCTAAAACATACCCTACTTTTCTTCTACAACTGTCAAAATTCGTTCATCGTAAAAAATCTTTTTCGTAAACGTCCCAACTTCCACTTCGTAAAATAACGTAAAACACACTTCAAATATACACAATAGCGCGTTAAAATGTTTATAAATTTGCGCTTTCTTTTTCTATTTTTATTCTTTTTTTTACAGCAGCGTCTTTGGTTTCGTAGCGTTCAAGTTGAAAGTCGTCTCCAGCTTTCTGAACTGGAGTTTAACCCACAACCTCCTTACAAAGAGGATAACCACTCTGCCACAGTCATTTCAAAACACATTAGCTAATAAGCTTTTGATATAATGTAAAATCCTACTTTTAAAATCTTAGTAATCCATTTTTCTCTATTCTGTCAGTTAGCATTGCCTGCTAACATTTACCCACAACTTCAAATGACCAAACTCTACTTAGCCAGTTAGCATTTCTTGCTAACATTCACCTACAACTTCAAACGACCAAAGTACTTCAGTTGAACAGAACACCCAGATAAAAATGACAGTAAAATAGTAAAAATAACAGATGTAGCGTTAGTTAAAGTAAGCTAATGCCATTGCTAAAAGCACTTCGTCAGCACTAAAAATACTTAGAATCAAAGTAAATCAACTGTGAATCATTGATTGAACAGTAGCTGTGTTTGGAGGGCGATTAGGCCTGCATATGCGCTCCAGCTCCACTACTGAGCCACACAGCGCTAAAGAAGTTGGTTACAGCAAGGTCACATAGGACCTTTAGGAAAACCATTGTTCTCAGAACTGCAAAAGATCTTATGCAATACAGTAACAGTTTTAATAGTACTTCTAGGCTTCAATTCTGTGAATCTGTTAATCTTGATTTGAGTACATTTACTTGTAAAAAGAGGAATATAATTGTGCTATGGGCCAGCATCGACCCCTCTCTGATCTAATCTGCAGTTGGCCATGTGCAACGTCTATTCCATTTGTCGATTTTTAATTTAAAAATAGTTAACTTATTTACTGTACAGCCGGGCATTTCCCGTTCAGTTCATTTCTGTGATGTTTTCACTGCGTCAGATGAATATGTATGAATACTCAAGAGATCAGGAAGTGAAAAGTGGTATAGGTGAATATCTATGAAAACATTTGAAAGACTTCACAAATCAAGAGAATCCATCAACAAAGGACATTTGTGTGTTAATTAAATGACATGTTTGTGTCTAAATGCTAACGCTAACAGGAAGTACAGTACACAAGTTAGCTATTTCAAATAAAAACTGCAGAGTCGATTGTTGTGTGTCATTGCGCTGGGCTAGACACTTCTCCCAACCTTCCAACTTCCAAGTAAACTGACTCAAATCAAGATTAATTCTAGATTTTAATATTTTAAAGAAGACATATTATGCTTCTCTTTTCTTCATAGTTATACTGTGAAGCTTGTAGTTGCAACATTGATCTGATGACAAACTCTGCTATGTCTGCTAACTTCTGATTCAAAACACTGGCAGTGACTATCTTTGACCTCTCTTTTACAATGCATCATCATAATTTGTCATCACAAATCTCCCTCTACTATGGAGAGCAGCAGAACACAATAACAAGCAACTTTTTTTTCCTCATTTGTGTCAAACTGGCAATATGTCGCCAATGATTCGACCGAATCAAATTAGACAAATGGGTCTCTTAAACAATGATTTTGCATAATATGTCTTCTTAAATCTATTGAACAGTATAACATTGTCATCAAGTAAACAGCCTTGCATTACACTTAAACTTTTCGCCAACAGCAGGATTGAGGTTATGGACGTGTAAAAAAAAAAAAAAAAAAAAAGCGCTGATATCAAAACAGCCTTTTTCTCTCAACAGCCTCTTGTGGTAACCAATGACGCCCTTCAAACTTCTCCTTTACGGTCACATGCTCGCCTCCTTGTTTCCGTTGTCCTTTTGTAGATCCGGCGCGCTGAACTGGCGCCTCATTCGCGGTGGAGTCTGAAAACCCCACCCGCCGCCACCGCCTCCTCCTCCTCCGCCGTTATAATTTTGCGCTCCGTTTCGTGGCAAGCTGTTGTAATTTGGAAAAGGCTGGAATGGTGCATTGTGGGGGTTGAAGTACGGGTGAGGGTAATGCTGGTGATACCTATTTTGGTTAAACTGAAAGTCGCGTCTATCCTGGTTGTTTCCGTTCCCTCCTCCTCTAGGCCCGCCCCCTGGATTCGGAGACACGCCCCTTTTCTGCCTCGGCCTGCCCTGATACTGTCCGCCGTTTTGTTGCTGCTCGCCGTTATTTTCGTAATTTCTGGAATTGTCAAATGAATTTCTTCTGTATCTTTTCTGATTGTTGTTCTGATAGTTTTGCTGGTAACCTCCCTGTTGGTGATGTTGCGGATTTCGTTGTTGCCAGTTGCGGTGCGGGCTCGGCGATCTCATTCTGGGAGGAGGCGGGGCTTGGAAAGGAAGTGGCAGCAGAGCGGGTGCGGGATTGGTTGGAGCTGGAGTTGTAGAGGTAATCATGCTGTTAAACGGAGGGACTTCGGGATTTAGTTGCGATTTAGTGGTAGTTTCGTCCTTCAGAGACTCGATGCTAACGTCGGCTAGCCCCAGAGCTTGTAGCGCGGCGGTAGCGGGACCCCAGGATAAGCGGTGGGCGGGGTTACTCTTAAAGGGGAATTTGAGTTTGCATTCTTGAGGAGGGATGAAGCGACCGGTGCCGGGGAGATGGACCGGGACTGTGGGGCCGTTAGTAGCTGGAAAAGAAGAATACAAATGTTTAAAGATGGGGTACCTGATTTTTACAAAACTTGAAATGTGTCCAACTACTTTCTTGCTCCTACAAGCTCTTTAGCACATAGTTGGTATCCACATACATTCTTTTTTGGCTGCAAATATGGTTTAACAGCGTGCATGAAAGTGAAACTGAAGCACAGCCAATCAGAGGGCTGCATTTGACTATCTTTGAGAAATGTATTATTTGATTCAGACAGTACTCATTGATCTGATTTTGTCATAAAATATTGCATTTACTATACACTTTTAGCTGCAAACGACAAAGTTAAAACCAAAAAATGTCAGGTCCACCAGCTTTAAGTTGAAAAAAAGTAGGAATAGCTCTAATAGGCTTCATAAATCTGATCTGTAGATAGCTTCTGAATTGAACTGAATTAGACCTGAATAAACAAAATGAACACTCTTTTTGATACAAAACTATAGATTAAAAAAAAAAAAACTGAAATGGACATGTTTAATTCTCTATGAACCTGGAAATGTGCTTTTAGTATCCTAATTTGTTCATAATAAAGTTACAGCCTACTTTGTACTTTTAACCAACTATACATGTGCTAACCAAATTTACTTCTTTTAAACATAATTTGTAAGTGCACACTTTTTATTGTTTGTTTAGAGCTTGCTTTAACTTCAGGTATTTCCAACTTGAGTTAATAGAGGGTTAAGGAGGGCTTGTGTGTAATAGTTTTAGATACCTTAATTTAGGACATACAAAAAAATGAAAAAAAAAAAAAAAAGGGTAAAACAGAAGTAATGCTAAAAGTACAAAGTGTTATGTGGTCTAAATATATTTGACTAAAACATACAGTCTATTCAAAAAATGACGATAACAATGTTGTAACTCTCTCGTGTCGTCACTTGTAGCAGGTAGATCTACTCTTGAAATTAGGAACATTTTAAAGAGATTAATTACACTACATTATGATGAATTCTTTCTTTAAAAACTTTGATGTTGCTGGCCTTAATATTACTAGTAGCTTGGCATGTAACAGATCAAATACAAATTTGATCTGTTACATTGATCAAATACAGCAAAACAATACAAGTTTGTTTCTGAATTTTGAGCCTTCTTACCCTGGCTCACACTAGATCAGGGGTCTCCAGCCTGCAGCTCGCTACCAGTAGCTTGCCAAAGAATTTTAGAATCATACAAATTATGCTTTATTACTCAGATTTTACTAATTACATGACTATTTCTACTGGAAATGTATCTTTAAATGCCTTATTATGTCCATTTCAAAATAGATATTGGCAAAATTTTCATTTAGGTCTCTTAACTACGCCAAAGTTAACTGACCGATTTTTGGTCAGCGCGAACAGTAGTAGCTCACCACCAGTTTTCTTTTGCAAAAGTAGCTCGCCTGGCGAAAAAGGATGGAGACCCCTGCACTAGATGAATAGGTGTTGAACCCTGATTTGAGTTCTCCCACATTATCCATCTTGAACTCCCCCGCTGAAAGTGTTTGAGAGAGGTGGGATGTTTATCTGACTGGATGACTTGTGTACTAGTACCCACCGACCTTAGTTTGTGTTTAACCAATTACAGCAATGAATTGTCATGGCATGTTCAATGTGTGCATAGAATAGTACATCAAGTGTCACATGGACACCTCACTGCTCTAATTGCTGCTAACACAGAATCAATAGCAGCAGAAAGGCGTACATCCACCAAAACTGCCATCTTTGTTTTACTTAATTCGGGTTAATTCAGGCACTGTTTGCTGTCATCATTGCTAACAATCCCACGCAACCCAGCTAGCTGCAATGTGAGTGGGCCGTTAAACCAATGGTGGACTGCAAATTAATTGGCACGTGGAGGCACAGATACCCATATACAGTATGGGTATCCGTATTCTGGCTAGCCAGAATATGGAATTCTGTTTACATAGTACTGACCAAAAATGTGTCAATATTTCATCAGTTTAAGAAAAACTACAGTCATAAGGGTACGCATACTGTAATTAAATATTGTATAACAACAATTTTTGACTTTTAAATGTTGTTCTTGGTACTGAAATTCTATACATAACCTTAATTTATAGAAAACAAGGCAAATGCCTAAAAAATTTTAATTAAGTAGTGTTTGAGTTTTTTTTTTGAGTGTTTCTTGTACCTTGGTTCTGTGGTTGGCCTCTCAGCTTCTTGGTGATGTTTTGCTGCTGCAGATTCTGAATTCGCTGCTGTTCCTGTTTGAGCCAGCGCATACGTCCTCTTCTGAACGCCGGGTCCTCGTCCATTAAACGCTTCACTCGAGTCTCCGGCACATCCCCTGTACATTCATCCACCGCTCCATCTTCAGCCTGACAGTCTCCACCCTCTTCTCCGTTCATCTCTTCATCCTTCAAATGAAAAGATATGTTTTATGTAGGATTATGTGTGCTGGAAATTGCCAATTTTGGTTGAGTTAATGTGACAACACAATTATCAAAAGTCTCTATAAAGCACAACTTAAAGATATTGGTTGTTTTTTAGATCGTTGGAAGTGATAATGCCAGGTTCTTTATCCCTATGCTGAAGTAATGCTGAATCTGAACATTTCTAGAATTCATTAGGCAACATTTTTTGTGCAACAATTAATTTATTTTTGTAGAGCCTGAAATCAACAGTTACTTCAAAGGGCTTTTAAAACATCAAAGTAAAACTGTAAAGAACAAAACAAGCTCAGCCAATCAGAGGGCTGCTTTAGGTTGTCAGTGACGACTAAAATGCTAAATTAATTGACTGAGAAATTACACAGTGATTTGATTTTGTCACACAGTGCTGTTATTACAGCATTCTTTTTGGTGGAAAAGAGAAAATTCACTAATTTACAACAACAACAAAAGTTAGCTATCCCACTTTTAACAATGATTGTAGTTGATGACTACTAATTTCTCGATTTGTTAAATGATTACTTCTGTTGTACACTGACTTTGAGAATGCAATAAAACCAAAGTAAGGCTTGAACGTTGTCATCTGGACAGCATTTTCCAAGATCGGGACGTTTCGACTCCCACTCGAACTCTCAGATGAGAGTTGAAACATGATCCAGATGCAATGGAGTGCTGGTTAATCAGGAAAGTTGGGACATTATCCTGTGGGCCGCATTACTTTTGGGCCGGTAGCGTCTGTGATTTGAAAGAGAAAATAAAAGAGACAGAGGGGCCCACAGTGATGGGAGGAGTGGGATCAGCTGTTGCTGGCTGAACTTAAACCTCAAGTCTATGATGTGATTCACAGCAAAAGGCTGAAAAATGGTTCCAGCACGCCACAGTCCAGATTACCACTTGGGAGCCTTTTTCCACTGTTGCTCATTCCTGGACAAATGAGGGATTAAACTGACAATTAAAAGTAAAGCTTTTTAGACTAACAAAGGAAAAAGTGAAGCGAAAAGTGAATAAATAGCAGAGGTTTTCATTTACCAATCCTGGTGTTATTGAAATATACTTGTACAAATTTTCTACTGAAATGGATATATGCACAGAGCAGAAGCTGTATATACCTGAACAGGAATGATAGACTCCATTTTGACCATTCTGTCTCTCAGAGCTTTGATTTCTTCATCCTTCATGTTGTTCTGAATCTTCACCTCCTGAAAAACAAACCAGCATTATACAGGGACTGAACCAGACCTAACCCAGGATTACCTCAGGTCTTACCTCCAGTATGTCAGTGAGCTTGTCTATATGAGCCTTGAGGCCTTGCAGTCCGCTGGGATTGGCTGGTGCCTCTGGCTCTCCGGGGGCTCCAGGGCTTTCATCATTTGAGGGGCCACGCTCCTCTCCGATGCCCACCGTATCACACACGTCCTGGGCCACGGCACGCCAGCTCTGCGCCTCTGGCTGGTCCTTTTTTCCGTACATCCGGAACAGCTCCTTCATCTTCACAATGGACAGGGCCTCGATCTCCTGCCGCGAGTGACGGAAGTCTCCCAAAGCCACCTGGGAAAGAGAAAACAAGGTTCACACAAAGCCTGAAAAAAATAATAGTTCAAATGTCCAGCCTTGGTCTGACCTCGTAGCAGATCTCTTTGACGGCCTGCATGCGGAGGTCTTCCACGGTGAGGCGTTTAGGGTCTTTTCCAATTCTTCGTCTTTGGGGGATTTGGTAAACTCTGAGCGGCTCACGTCGTTTTCCGCTGCTCGGGAGTCCACAACGTTTCACTATCGTCTGCACCTGATCGCCACAAAGACAAGTGAGGTGAAATAAAGTACTTCAGTGTGCCCTATTTTGTTATTGCTATGACAGATTACTTACGTTATGATATATTAATTAGGCTAAAGTAAAACCCACTTTAGGGCTGTTCACTTCTTAAGTAAGTCTTTCAAAAAGAGTGTTATGCAGACATACTTTCACTGTTTAATCACTGTACTGCAGAATGTTGTTGCATTGACAGTTGTTCCGAGAAGAGACTGCTTAAAGACTTCTTGGTTTGGACGCAAAGCGTCATTTGAAAAAGTTCTGTTGATTCAAAGCTCAAAATGCAAAGCAGGAAATTCTCAAAATGTTCCACAGAAAAGTGGGTGGTCTTAACGCCTGTCCACTATTGAGATTTAAATGTTAATCTGATGCTTTGATGCAATTCTTTATTAAATGAATATAGTTACACACAATTTGTTTCTTTCTATAAAGATCAAATGTTCACCATTAAACTGGTTTTAATTCATCGTTTCTCAGCCTCCTGTTTGGATTGTATAAATATTCACAAAGCAAAGGCGAACCGTACCTTGTTTGCAGGAAGTTTCTCCCTCAAAGATGAAATCAGCCTCCAGCTTTCTTCACACGAGCGTTTGTCTGAATCATCACCACTGTCACTGTCTGCGTACTGTAAAAAAACAGGTTGTAACAATCCCCAGATGTTACGGCATGACTGTGATATAGTGAGAACACATTCATTATTTTGAGATAGGTCCTGGACTCACCAGTCGGTGCTGCTCTAAGAGAAGATCAGCCTCTTCTTTCTCTTTTCGATACTGACACTCCATGTCCTGCAGTCTGCAACACAATCAAATGTGAAAAGAAGTCTGAGTTCAGACTTTTTATTCACTCTAAGAAGTTCAACAACATCCAAGAACCTAATTATTTAAAATATTTAATCAATTTTGTCTCTTTTTGGAATAAAACGCCAATGAAATAAACCAAATACCACTTTTTTTTTTTTTTTGCTTTTAACCCAAATAATTGCAACCATTGAAACAGTGATGAATTAGCAGTGAGACTCTTATGCTGTGCTCTCACCTCTTCTCCATGTCCAGCTTCAGGTCCACTCCTTGTTTCTCCAGCAGTTCTCTCTGAGCATAGGTCCAGTCCTCAGGCTCAGTCTGAGGGTCTGGACTGCCCTCTCTCTGCCCCTCCAGCGCCTCCTTCTGCTGGAGAGCAGCACTGCGGCGCTCCCGGTCCAGACGAGCCTGCTCTGGGTGATTAAACCTGAACACATGGTTCTTCCCCATCACAATACGGTTTCCTGCAGATAGAGAAGACCAGGATTTCATCTTTTCAAAACTGTTGTTTTCAAAGTATGCCAAACAAAATGTGAGTTTACTTCCTTCTGAGTCAATATGTTAAATATCCTGAACAGAAAAAAGGTGATGCAGTCAATAGCGCGTTCCCTCAACATCTGTCATTGTGCTGTGTGCTAAAACTGAACAGTTCAGAGTGTCCTTTTATTGTGGTCAGCCTAAGGTATACCTGTGCAATATTCATGTTGCCTAATTAGCATTCTGATATGCCACTCCTGTGATGTGGGATGAAAAAGAAGTGCTCACTAACACAGATATAGATCATTTGTGAACAATATTTGAGAAACATAGTCTTTGATAAAAACGAGAACCAAAGCAAAAATACACTTCTTACATTTTAGTTCACTAGCACTGACATTTTATTTATTATAAAATACTAATGTAGTGGTACGTAAGACCGGTATTGAGATCACTTTTTTTGAAGTGAGGCTAAACACGTGGTCAGAGACTTCCGTCGCCCACAACTGCACTTAAAACAGACTCGCAGAAGAGGGAGATGCCTTTAAAGAAACACCCACTTGACCATTGATGGGTCTCGGACCTGCACATATAGACTGGTTTTCAGGGCGCTTGGACTCGGGATCTGGCACCGATAAATGTACAAAAGAACACAGATGATCTTTCCATGGGATTTTTTTCTTTTGCACATCTTCATCACATCTATAAACATCTGTTTATAGATCTTGATCTATAAACACTCAGCTCGTCTATTAACTTGTTGAAAACACACATTAGTCAAATCAGATTCTGTTTGTATTTATAACTTTTAAACGTTGTACCTTGTTTGAGCTCGACTCCTTCAGTGATGAGTTTTCCATTCACATAAGTTTCGGCCCCGACCAGCGGCTCCAGAGTCACCACCACTGCACAAGGGGAAAAAAAATAAAGTTACAAATACAACATGCTTTAAAGGGGCACTGTGTAAGAAAAACAAACAACCATGCTGACATCTAGCGTCAATAATACACATTCCGGCCCGTAATAAAACATTTCAAATACGTATAAATGTATCACAATTGATGTGGATTGGTTAACAGTGCTCTCTTAAGTATTCATGTTGTAAAGAATAAATATGATTTAAATGTTTGTGAACTATATGTGTCTCAATCTTACACAGTGCCCCTTTAACATACATTGATTTCAAGCAATTATTGGCTCTCACTAAGGTATGAAGACAATATTTATGGGAAATTCTAAACATACAAAACTACAATGTGAAGCTTGAATCATTTATTTTACTTGCACTATCAAACAAAATAGAAAAAAAATGTCAAGTTCTCTTATTTTGCTCTTATTATTTCCACAACAATAGAATATGTGACAAAAGAACGCATGAGTGGGAGGAAAGAAAGCATTGTATAACTGAACAGAACTAAAAACAAACATATGTCATCATAAAACAATAAAACAAAGAAACAACGTAACAGAACAAATAAAATACTGACTTGTTGTTTAGACTCTACCTGTTTGAATCCAATGGCAGCTTTATAAACAGAGTGTATACAACAGTGTGACCACGAGGGGGAGCAGAAAGACTGATCTATTTACGGTACATGCACATGCTGTTTTACCTTCTCCGTTGTCGTTGGTCTCGCTCACGAAAACACAATGGATTTCTTTGATAAAATGTCCCGAAAGTTTAATGTCCACGTCCTGCTGTCCCACTCTGAAAAAAACAAACAAACTTAATTTTCGAGTGGTTAGAAAAGGGTTGATTCCACTATGTTTTCCAGACAGAGGAAACTGGGCGTATTGTTGTTAAATTCTTATCGAGGTGAGTTTTGTCACTCTTGACTTTGTGGAAACTAATTCTATTAGTACTAGGGATATTGTTGTTTATTGAAAACCTGTTTTATTCATTTCATTTGTTCTTGTGAGGCTTCAAATCAAAAATATCGGAATTGTGACCCATGTATTGAGACTGAGCTACAACTAACTCATTCTGCCTCAGCTCCATCTCTACTCCGCCGCCGTCCGACCAAAATAATCCACAAACAAAACGCATCAAACCAGAAAAAAAAAAGTGAACTATGTATGGAATTACAAGGTGAAATCACTCCGTAGGATCTTTATTTTGATCAGATTACACAAAGTCTGTTGTTTTACTTTAAGTTTCTTTGATATTTGGAGACAACAAACTGTTCACTTACATGTCACTGACACACTTTTTTAAAGTTGTTCTCGTATCAGTTTAAAGCCTAATTACCTTCAGTAAAGAAGTAAAACACATGTAAACTGTTGTGATCTAAGATAAAGAGGGATCTCATGACACAGAGGAGTTGTCAGTGCTCCTGATTTACATATTTGATCTTCAACAAGGACTTTTATTACACAAACTCCTATTTTTGCGCATGCAGCCCAGCGGAGCTCAGAGTCTGGACTGTGGCAGGGCGGAGCGAAGCTGCATGTAGTGAGATTATTGTGCAGCGTTAAACACACACAGAAGAAACATCTCTTAAGAGTATTTACCTGGTAAATCCCTCTTTGATGTAGTAGATCAGACATTCAGACATCAGCGGATCTTCGTTCAGATTGACCAGGTGAGGTGTCTGAAAATCAAACACTGAGTTAGCAGTGGTGCAGTGCTGATAATTCAGAGAATTTATATATCTTTTGTGTTTACAACAAGCTAAGCTGCTCATTTAACTGAATCAAAGTTATCATGGTATCAAGAGTTTACTTAACAGCTTACAAATGAGCAGTTTAGAATAGGAGGTTAATTCTTGCCCTCCATCTGGCCTTATGACATCATCAAATTCTACCACAAGAAAGAAACCTGCAGTAACCTAGATGGATGTGATTGATAAATGTGGCTTATGAAAAGGTTTATCACTCACTCCTTTTGGAGAAAATACACCCAGAGTTCCTCCGTCTTCTTTTATAGACACACCCATCTCGGCCAACAGCGCCTCCCTGAAAAACACATTAATGGCTAGAGTCAGTAAGATGTATCGAGATAAAAGTTTACATTTGGAGACGCATTCAGACCTTTCTAATCTGATAGACTCTGTTTTCCTCAGCTTCTCTTCCCATGTCTCGTTCAGCTCAGCGATGATCTTCTCAGTCTCCTGCAAAAATCACAACGCAAACGTTAAACAAAACAATCACTATAAATTGCAATAATTGGTCTAAAAAAAAACAACAACAACAACTTTGATTTCTTTTTGTCCTTTCACAGAAAAATTGTGCATAGGGCAATATTAACAAAAAATATGATCTCAAGCCCACCAAAAGTCTCTCAGCTGCCTCCTCTTTGCTGATTGGCTCTGCTCCATCAGGTCCCTCCCCCTCTACTTCATCATCCAATAAGCTGTCAGAATTAAGAGATGCGTTTCCACTTGACGTATCACCGCCTGTTAACATAAAACATTTAATAAGCTTAAATACACTTTTATTTAGCTTGACAATGTTTTTATTATATCGAACATAAACCTGGGGAGGCGGGGCTTGGACTTCCTGCGATGCCATTGGTTGTGGGTTCTTCGACGTTTAGATTACCCAAGCTCTCGTTGTTTCCTTTAGAAGAAGCAGAGTCAGTTGTAAGAAGTAGTACTTTCAATACCGGTAGTTTTGTAGTATCAAAAATAAAAGTATGGAAAAATGTGTAACAAAACAGTTTTAAAGATAAAAGAACAATACAGTCTGGTTAGTGTTGTTGCTACAATTTATGTCAATCAGCTGTGGCTCTTTCTGCTAAGCTGTTGCGCCTGCATCCGTGTTGTTTAATACTGGAAGATGCACCTACAACATACTAAACAAAACAGATATGAACCAGCTCAAGTTCTGCATCTTTAGTGTGTTTATGAGAGAAAAATCTCTGCCAAAGTTTTGCTCTCCCCAACCTGTTTTTGCACATGGGCAAATGCTTGATAAATCTGGAACATAGTAAGGACATTGCGGACTAATTTTCACTTAAATACATACCACGTTAACAAGAATTTCTGTGCTGGGGGAACTTCATTTTAAGGTATTTTAATGTTAAAAAAAAATAAAAATCAAGCATAGTCCCTTTACTTTTGTGATTTGTAAAGAGACAACTTGACATAGAAATGAGGAATCCAATCTGAAAATTCTAACTTTGTGCCTAAGGTTTTAGAGATGAGGCAGAAAAAAAATCTACTTTTATAAATGAGACCCCTGACTTTTAACTTGGCATGACAGTGCTTATATGTCCATGGAAAAGAAACATTTAACGGTAATAGTAAAAGGTGTTGTCAGTAGTACCTTGGTTTTGCAGCAGCTCGTGCAGGCCCTGGGAGCACAGCAGGCTCCTCAGTCTCTCCACTTCACTCTTCAGGTCTCGGATGAGTTTGGCGTTGGGGTCCTCGTTGATGATGGCGTTACAGCGGATCTGTTTAGCCCGGTCGGCATATCTGTGAGCCACAAGACAGACGCACGTGAGAAGATTATTATTGGATTGTTTTGTGACAATTCTGATTTTTATTCCTCCACTGTTTTTAGAGCAGCAGTAGGCATTGAATTGAGTGTGTTTATATGCTAATATGCTCTTCTCACTGCCACATTTCAAACAGAACTGGTAAGCTGAAAGTAAAGGAAAAGGTTGATGAGGGATGGGGAGTGAGTGAGTCAGTAGTAGTAGTAGTAGTAGTCATGCTGAGTATTCTTGCATCGGTATAAAATTTAAATATGCAAGTTCCTTTAGCTATATTTTTCCGCATTTTGGCAAAAAAAATGCAATCATCATCATAAAAAGCATTCTAATGTATGGTTCTAATTTCTTTTTCCTTAGTTGACATTCCATC
Source organism: Mugilogobius chulae (assembly GCA_038363315.1). NCBI lineage: Eukaryota > Metazoa > Chordata > Actinopteri > Gobiiformes > Gobiidae > Mugilogobius > Mugilogobius chulae. The sequence goes on from CM076404.1 coordinate 5,070,363, forward strand.
TCCAAAAGCTTCGCACTTCCTGTCACTTAAAGTTAAATACAGCTCAACTGCTCCCTCAGCACACACAAAACCAGGACAGAGCTGGAAACCACCTTCATATTTGTATAATGTGAGTGTCAGAAGAAGGTGCTGAACATGTTATTATACGAAGAACAAACATGTAATGTTCCGGGTCAAAGTAATACCACAACACGGCTGTGTGTTTATTTAGAGAGATTTCCTGAAAAAAAAGCTTCTGTACAAACAGCCTTACAACTTGCAGATTTTCACAAGGACAGGAAATGTATAAATGTTTTTAAGCCGTCTTAAGCTATTTCAGTGCACAGAAGCCCAGTATGAGCCAGCATACTGAGCTAAGCATTACCCAGCATTGCACCAGGCTCACAGTGTAGTATTCTTTCTCATATCTGTGAAAGTGAGTCTGATGTCAAACCTGAGCGTGCTGAGTGTCTCCTCATAGTTTATGTCAGCTGGACTCAAAGCTGCGATCATGGCCGTTCGAGAATTTCCTCCTGAAGAAGCATAAAGACATTTTATAAATGGTTCAAATCAACCAAACTGAAGCATAAAAACAACATACTACCAGGTCTTATGTGGTCCTATTCACATCACATGACATAATATTTACCTGGTAAATGTAATGATTACAGACATGGTCTGAGTTTCCTGTGTAAATCATCGATATTTGCAAAAATGCCTGAATTTTTATGTTCTGTGTTTCGCCAAACTCAGACGTCCTCATATAATTCTAGTAGTGTGTGAATGTGTATTCAATCTGTCAACTGCATAGAGCTCGGGAAGTGACAACGCCTACCATGGAAATGATGGCAAATCCGCCATGTTTGTTGTCAGTTTTACAGAACTTCCATAGGAACTGGCTCTGTGCACTTCTGTACTTACAAGTATTTCCTTTTAGCGTTAGCATTTAAACACAAAAACAACTTTTTATAAACACAAAAGTGTGTTGTGCTGAAGCATTCTCCCAATTTGTTAAGTCTTTAACATGTTTTCTGAGACATTCACCAAAGCTCACTGTCTGATCTTCTGAACATGTATTTACTTTAGACCGATGTAGTGAAAACCTCACAGAAAAGAATTAAACAGGAAATACTCATAAGTACAGAACTAGGCTATTTAGAATATAAACAAGCTAACTGACATTCTGTGCACAGAATCAATACATTAGCGTAAGCCAAAACAACATAGAAAGGTAAATAAAAACAGCAGTGGAAGAACCCAATATGCTGGGTCAGTTCTGGTAAATGTATCTATCACTCTGTAGAGTCAGAATAGGCTTTATGTATGGTAATTCACCATTGGTTTAACATAAGACCAATGGAACAATTTATAGATGTGTGATGCCATAATCCTGACATCACACATTATTTAAATTGATAATACCTCAGTGATCTATTTTTACTTCGGATTTGTTTCAAATTATTATTGCTGCCTATCTGCCATGATACCTCTCTAAAAGCTAAAAGGGTCAAGCAGCTTAAAGGTTTTCGGGGAAAGTTTGAAACGTTGCAAAGTTTGGATAGAGAATCATTTACCATTCTCCAGTTGGATTCTTTTGCCAAAATTGAGCTAATCATACTAGTTGTTAGCATGATTCTATTTTTATTATTTAAACTGCCAGAAACTATAACTATAATATCTGTTGCCATTTCCAGAATAGAGTCTATAAAAACAAGAAAATTGCAGGTATTGATTTTCTTACACAGATATCTGTAAAAAACTAAGACTTCTTGAGGCAATTTAAAGTTTACATATGCTCCTAGGTAAATATTATCCTGAGCAAATAGAGCTTTAGTAAATTTTGTATTTGTAGGTTAAGTAAATATGAGATTCTTACTATAGAAAGACTCAACTAGGACAAACTTGCAGAGCAAACTAGAATTCATTTAGACCAGCTGTTTCTTACCCAAATTTTCTTTGAGGAGCCAGGTCAGGACTGAATCTCTGTAGGGTATGAAGTCGCTTTTCCTTTTCTTCGTGCCTTGCTGTAAAAAAAAAATACTCATTAATAAATATTATGGAGAAGTTTTTATTTGATTGCAAAATTTAGCCAACACACCATTTCAGCCAGAGCAGAAATTACTTTGCCCAGCGTCGTCAGGGACTTGTTAATATTGGCTCCTTCCTGAAAACAAAATAAATAAACACGACAATAAATACATTAAATAACATGTTTTCCAATGTTTTCCAATTTAAATATTAAACACATCTCCATAGATACATTTGGCATCAGCGGGAACGCACACTAACAGATGTCTGTGGGGGAAACATGGCATGAATATATCAGTGGCCAATTATTGTAAATATATAATGCTAACAGTACCTGCGCGCTAAATGCTAACGTGATGCTACAGAACTTTTGGTTTATTTTTCTGACAAAACGCCAAGTCAACAACCTTTATTTAAACGTGGTTGTGACTTGACTTGAATAAGTTGTGCGAAAAATGTGTTGTTTGCCAGAAAAAACAACTTTAGATCCCATTGCCTTAACGTAGGACTTTGCCTATGATTTTCCCCCACAGCAGGCCATGCCCCAAACATGACGTGTTGCTGACTGTATCTGTATGTATGAATTTTGAAACATAATATACAGTATATTGTAGTTGTAGTTTAGTTTGGTTCTAACCTTTAGTCTTGTGCCTTTTGCTCCTGAAGAATCGGCTCGTTCGCTTCCAGCCAGATCCACCAGGCTGATTTTACTCACCTGGAAATCACCAAAAAATAAATAAATAAAATAAACGAAACAAATAAAACAAATAAATACAGTTCTTTTGATTCTTATAAAATAGATCTAATAATAAAAACAAATAAATAGTTCCAAACTTGGCCTATGCAACGCAAACACTAAGTCAAACCCAGGACTACGGTCTAGCTTTAGTACAGGTGTGGTACCTTTTCGGTGTCGAGGCCGGTCAGCTGGTCTCTGCGTTTCTGTGTGAAGACGATGGTGAAAACGGCGTGAGATCTGGACGAGGTCTCGTTCATGTTGGTGGCAGCGACAGTTCTGAAGGAACAAATAACAAATACTTTAAACTTACTTGTGTGAGTAAACGGCGTGACTACAGTAAAAATAGTCATTGTAATCATCATTTTCAAACAAGAACAAAAACAGCAGTGCACAATTTTTTTATCTACAGTAAACCTCTGAACTCTGTTAAATGTTGTTCATGGATTTGTGTATTTTGTAGGCTAATTCTAACAACTAATGCTAACCGCTGTCATTCAGCTACCAAGATTAGCTGAGATTACTGATTAGTAATAACATGAGAATGAGACGCCTTTTTATTTATAATTCTATAATTCTATATACGTATTCAGTAAAAGGCGTAACCCAGAAGTCATGTTTGCATATTTGGTGTTTACATGACTGCCTGTAATGAGGCCAATGCTAATATTCTGACTATGAAAATGTTACTGGTTGCATGTAAAAGTAATCCAGTCCTAATCCAAGTTCTGCCTCAAATTACGGTTTATGTCCTAGTCCTAATTTTCTTTGTCAACGCTCAAATCATGTTTCAAGTCATGGTCCTAGTACTTCAAATTCTAGTATTTTGATCTAAGTCTGGTCTCCTGCGTATATAAAATAAACGGTTTATTAGGGTTCAGACCTGGCTTTGTTCCCTGCGTCCATGAGGTCCTGGATGTCGGAGAATCCAGTCACAGCCAGCTTGGACAGGTCCTGGACGTATGGACCCAGGATGGGGTGCTCTCGGACCTTCAGATTCCCCTGAGACATCGGGTTCAACAAGTCCCTCACGCGCTCACAGTAAATCTCCATGTACGAGACCTGGAGGAGGAGAACAAGCCAGGTTTGAAGATCAAGAGACTTTTACTTTTTATTGACAAGTATTGAAATTTGGGTTAAATAACAAATTGTCAAAGTTTCTAGTCTGTAATAGTTTTCCTTATCGTTCAAAATTAAGATTAGCATCAAATTTTGCTTCTTAAATGGGCACAATTTTTAGAATAAGATATTGAGACTAGAATAATCACAATTATGGACAAAATCAAAAAGACTGGGCATTTTTACTGAGCATATTGTAAAGAAAAAGAAATACTTGGAAATCTGTGGTAACTTACCTCGCCCAATAAATTATCATTACAGACGTTTTGTTCTCATTAATGAGATGAGAAAAACAAAACAATTCTTTATAGATAAAGAGTTTAGGATAAGAATGGAGTCCTTGTTTAGACAGCAGTGGGAAAGATGATGATAGAAACTTTGAAACGACTTAAACAGTGTTAAAAATATGAATGTTGTGAGTGTGAACTGCTTTGATCTAGGGTCTAATACCTCGACAGAATACTGCAGATCTGGGTCCTGGTTCTCTCCGGTTTTCTGGAACAGCTCCTCACACAGCTGAGGACAGAAACGGTAAAATGCTTAGTGTTAAAAGTACATACAAGGTTCCCAATCATAACTCAAAAATTTTTTCCAGGACATTCGCAATGAAAATTTTTTGTAATCACGACATCTACATCACAAATGTTTAGCCAGTTTTGCCAAGTTCATGGCAGCCCTATACTCCACATTGACAAACATTCATGACAAACAATGTATAACACAGTAGTATGGCCAGTACTCTCAAGATTTGATCTTGCCTTGTTGAATCTGTTGAGTCTATTTTGTAAAAAAAAATATATGTCTCCAATGAAAACATTTGGTTAAACAGCCAATTTAAAAACAGATAAATGAGAATTCTTGTTCAAATGGTTGTGGGAAGCAGGTCTGTGGTAACCTGGCTCACGCCAGATGGATCTGTGTTGAACTACAATTTTAGTTCTTTCACAGTCTCCATCTGGAACTTGACTCGCTGAAAGCGTTCGAGAAAAGATGGGGCATTTAGTGAAATACTTCGAGCTGATTGGGTGAGCTGCCTACCTTATTTGTGCTTAGTCCAATCACAGCAACAACTTGTAATGGTGTATCCAATGTCCGCGTGGGACAGAACAAGTACGTGTCACACACACTGCTCTTCTTTCAAAAAGAAATGACTTTGTATTTCTGCTAAAACCGCATCAAAAGCAGCAAACAACACGGACATCAACGGGAGCAGCCATCTTTGTTTGCTTGAATCAGACTCGGTGGCGCCGCCGGAGTGTTAACAGCCCGTGTTAGCCGCCCTGCTACAATGTGATTGGGCCTCAAAAACCACGCTGCTGTGATGTGAGTGAGCCGAAACAAATATCACAAGATAAACCATCTGGCTGGCCAGGTTAGGTGTGTGGTCCTCCAACATAAGATTTAGGATGGCTAATTTGTTTGCACACTATTATACATTTTATGAGAAAGTTTCAATAATTTTTCAGGAAAAACTTTATATTTTTCATGACATTTGGCCATTTTTCCTCATTTTCCATGCGTTTTCCGTGAGTGAAAAGTGAGCTTATCAATTTCAATATTTTCCAGGACGTGTGGAAACCCTGACATATTATGATAAATAAATTAGGAAATCTAAAACTGCTTCATTAAATATATAAGACCTATGCAAACATTTTAAGACCTACAACATCAAATTTAAGACTTTTTAAGGCCTTAAATTTAAACTTTTCTATTTAGGACTTTTTTAGACACCACACTAACCGTGGACACTATTCTTTCCCCTCTGAATGTCTCTGATCTGTGACAGTGAGATCTTCTGTACTATTTTGAGCATTTCTGCAACATTAGCATATCAGGCAAGCTCGATTTGATTGTTTCCGCCTGTGTCATTGCCTTTGCTACCAGTAGCTGGAGCTTTAGCTAAATTCCTGATGTGGGAAACACTTGACTTTTTTATTGGTTCTGATGCCTGGGATTCTAAAGTGCTCAGGACAACAAAGCAAATGTAACATCATAGAATTGTCCTTTACGTTTGATGACAGTTCAGCTCTGGTCAGACTCACCTGTGGGATGATGCCCTCTTGTCCCGCCTCCTGTTTGCCCATCATGGTGTAGCTCTTTCCTGCCCCCGTCTGACCATACGCAAAAATGCACACATTGTATCCTGGAAGAAATGATTTCATATTTCAAATTAGATCTTCTAGAAAACCATGACATTTATGATGTGTCAGGTCTGGTGAGAGTAGCACATTGTTGATCAGCAGATAAAAGGGTCAGACAGAGGTTTACCTTCAAACGCGTGAAGCAGCATCTCTTCTCCGATATCTTTATAGACTTTTCTCTGAGTGGCAAAAGCGGGGTCCTCGTCCTGAAAATAGGAAAAGAAAAATAATTAAATGGATTGGATGATACAAAAACGTATCTGTGCGTAAATCTTTACTTTGAGTTTGGACTACTGGTAATTTGGACAAGGACAAAGGCATGTGTTTTCGTTTTTTTACTGTTATTAGCTTTTCTGTATGCAGTTTACAATATTCAGTATAATAAACTGGAATCTAAATGCAGCTCCAGGCATGTTTTTGATGAAGGAACAATGTTATAGCATAGTTAAAAGCTTAAGAAAGTAAAGAGAAAAGAGCTATATAAAGTACATAGAAATCAGTTATCATTTTAATATAAAGGCCCTTTTTAAAATGTGAAAAATCAGTTTCATACACAACAATGGCTTAGGCATCTAGAATTTAGAACCCAATGTTCAAAAACATGAAACTGATATGGAATAGGTACAATTCTAGTGGCACTGTGGCAGTGTGGCTAGCACTCTTGCCTCACAGCAAGAAAGCTGCATGTTCGGGCCTTTCTATGATGAGTTAGTTTGTTTCTCTCAATGTCTGGATCAGCTTCCTCCAGGCACTCTTGTTTCTCTAAATAATTAAAACATGAGTGCTAAGTAGGGATGTCACGATATCAAATTTTAGAATCACGATTATAGCAAAAGGAAAAATCACGATTTTGCGATTATTCACGATTATCGGCATAAAGAAAATATATATATATACACATAGGCTATATATTTAAAATCTAAATTATTGGTATTTGATTTGCTGACAGTGACAATACACTGATTGTATTACATAAATATGATGTAGCCTAGAATAAAAATAATAAATACAATTATTTTAAATAATTACCCTTTGAAAAAAAAAAATATAATAATTTTATGTTTTAAACTAAATTTTAATCAAGCTTTTTTTTTTTTTTTTTTTTTTTTTACATTATTGTCCCTTTAATGATTGCTTTAATATTCTCAATATACTTACAAGAAGAGATTCATTACTAACTAATAATATATTATGTGTGATATTTATCACGTGACTCACGAAGATGACGTCATCCACACGTTTTGTTTTTCCAGCGGGTGGTCACGTGACGCCTGCAGCGTCTCTGCTTTCGTTTTACTTTCAGGTCGGAGTTTATGTCAAATGAAGCATAAATACTCGTTCATTTTTGCCGTGAGCTGCGTGACACTTTCTGGTGCGCTTCGTTTAAAGGATTTATGTTGTTTCTTTACCTTTACTTGGACGAACAGCGAGGGATGATCGTATCGAAGATGCTAGATCATGTTGGATGTGTTAGCACTTTTAGCGGCAGCTTTTCAATGACACGTTTTGCGTATTGGATACAACTCCTGAAGCGCTAACTTCAGCAGCCTTAGCGGCGAGTTGACGACACACGGTGGTCTCTGCTGGCACTGCCCATGCACGTCACAGAAGACGTAAAAGACGTGTTTGCGGTTTACCGTGAGTTGTAAAAAGTCTACGAATAACCTACCGTGGGGGGGGATATTCACGATTATTGAAAAAACGGTTAATCTTGACATGGGCAATTCATTAAATTTAAAAATAAAAAATAAAAATAAAGGACTGTCTTCAATGGCCAATAATCATCCTGGGCTACCCTGTTGTGTGCAGATTGTAGGGATTTAGTTTCACTTTGAAGAAAAGGTAGAGGTACAAACCGTTGTGTGGGACCAGTAGGAATAGTCGAATGTAAAGGTCTTGGCTCCATCTTTGCTTTGTTTGGGGTTACTGATGCCTGCAACACAACAACACAACAACACAGACATGATTATTACAGATATGTTCACACTGCTGCTACAAAACAATGGCTAAACAAATCACTTTTTCAATTCAAACAAACCACGAGAAATTAATAAATGAATTAATGAATAGGTAGCACATTTACACAGACAGATGTCTTCCAAAGTGCTTCACACAGCAAACCCTCCTTCCCACTCAATGATAGCAGCAGCCCTGGGACAGACAGCAGAGGCGAGTTGCCTAAACATATGGCACCTCAACCTCCGACCATAACCAAGCATTCTCTAACCTGCATGTTATTGGTTGGTGGGGAAACCGGTAAGAGCACTATACACTCTGCCACCCTGCCTCAAGTGGCAGAGTGTGTAGCGAGGAGTGGAGATGGAGAGTTTTGATGTTGTTTATGCAATAAAGATGAAAGTATCTCCTTATAATACGTATATCAAACCTAGTAAAGCAGCTATAGTGTTATTAGTGTTTACTTAAACACTGTAAAAAAAAAAAAAAGCATAGCAGGAGCAATGCTTATTTGAGAATTGTAGATGCTAAAAATGTTGCCAGGCCAGTCAAAAAAAATATTTTCTATATTTAATACAAATATGGAATACAGAAGGAGAGTTAAGTCTGAGGTGTACAAGGCAAATAAAAATGAACGAAAACAAGACAATATTTGAACTTTTCTGACAGGGGTGTCAAATTAGTGCGTTAATTGAGATTAATTAATTATAGACATATTAATCGAGTCAATTTTTTTAATCGCATTAATCTATTTTGAAATCTTTAACTTCTTTGTTTCCATATGCGAGTTGCAAAGTGAACATAAAGGTTGTTCGACTTGACAACTTAGTAACAAAAGATTTCCTAAAGTCTTCATTTTTTGCAATATAATAACATTTACCATCTAAAATAATACTGTAATTAAATAAATTGGATAAAAACAAAACAAAAACACTCAAGTTGTGTGTTTTTCTCAGCATTTTAGGTGAGATTAAAAAACAGATTAATTAATTAACAGATCCTAATTAATTAATCTCTTCAATTTTTTAATCGCTTGACAGCACTATTTTCTGAACAATTAAAAAATAATTGTGAGCTTTGTCAGAACAAGCATTCATGAAAGTATTGTGCGTTGAAATTTTAAATCTATTCTATTCATGAAAATGCTCATCTTGAGTGAGGGGTGTCAAACTCAATTGGAGCTGAGGTCAAGTCGACTGGAGTCAGAGGGCCGAGGTCCGCATTTTAAAACATAGGTCTAACTGTGTTATCTACATACATGGCAAATGGGTCATATACATTTCACACATTTACTGTATGTTCAAATTTAAATCGCAAAGCAACAGATTTAGTCGCATTATCCATTTGAACGTCTGTACCAACACAAGTCACCCAAAAAGTTATCATTAGAGACGTATTGTTCTTATTCATGAGATGGAGAAAACATAACGTAATTATTTTGTTTACAGATAACAAGTTTACTGATAAGAAAGCTGTCTTTGTTTCCATCAAACTCGTCACATGTTCTGAACTGAAACAACCACTAACACAGAAACACACAACTTGACTTATATTCAGAAGACAAGCCAAGTAGTAGTAGTGGTAAAAGAAGTAGTGATATTTTTAAGTAAGAGTATTTTTAGCCGTTGAAATGGATACGAAACTTCAAAACATGACAAACTCTTACTTCATAAACACTTGGGACAGAAATGCGCAGCGACTAATAATAAGCGCTGTGTTGAAATGGCAGCAGTTCACACATGACCACAGAGGCATGCTGGGAGTGGACAATGGAAGATACAAGATCAATACAGACAGAAGTAGTTAGCAACAATGTATTTAAAAACTGAACATCCTGGCAACTCCACAAAGACAATTTATTTTTTCTACAGTTTTATCAGTCTGGTCAACTTTCCCTCAGTAGCATCTTGAGTCTGATTTAAACAGAACTGTGTAATCACATTTGTTTATTTGTGTGGAAAAAATTTGCTCATGTGGGCAGTTATTTTTTGGAATAAAGTCAATCACCTCAGATTATTCAGTATGTGCCTGATTTTTAAAAATGTGATAAGCCTATAGTAAAATCTGTTTTAGCACAGTTCATAAACACCTCTAAAGCAAGGGTTAGGGTTAAACATGGCATATTTATTAAAAATAATGTTACTAATAATAGTAAAGAAAAACAAAAGCTAAATATATTGCGTAGTCTTTTGTTTTGCCGAGCGAGATGGCTGCTAAGTAACACATTGTGCAGTGATGTAGGTTCCAAAGCTCTATTTTAGGTCACTTTCTTCTACAGAAAAACAGGAAGTGTGTTGTTAGCTTTATGCTGCGTTCACACCGAACAGCGTTTAAGTCAAAATACGCTTTAACGTGCAAATTTTGACAATGAATGTTTTCGAAGCTTACAGGCGCCCAAAACGCTCAATGTTGAGGGACAAGGACACTTTTACACCTCATCGCGTTTCTTTGCGTTCCCGCTTGTTTGCCAAAGGCTTTGTTTTGCCCGTAGACAGATGATGTTGAGAGAGAGAAGGAGGGAGGGAGAGATAGAGGATTGTAGCATTTGATCCTCCTCTAGGCAGTGTCCTTTTGCCGTCTCTGTCCTCCTCCAGTGTCACATGACGTCGTACAGCAGTGGTTTAAACACGGCAACGAGCATTTTTAATCGATCCATGTGAGCAAATTTTCAGGCCAGATCATGTACCAGTCCTCCTTTCCCCTTGATGTAAGAGGAGCTTGTCACTACATCACAGGAGTGTAGTCTCTGATTGGCTGACGCCGACTTCCAACACGTCTCAAGATGGATTTTCCCAACTAATGCATTCGTCGCAGCTTCGTGCAAAGTTGCGTTGCGTCTTCAGAGGCATGAAGGTGCATCAACAGACGCCGCAGACGCTAATTTGCACCGCAAATTTGCTTGAACGCTCAAGACACAGGTTTACATTGATTGACCTTTAAAGGTGGGGTAGCTGATTTTTACAGTTTAGGTTTTAAATCTGACAACTTTCTCTCTTAAATCCTTCGACACACGGTTAATATCAACATGTATTCATTTTGGTTACATTTATGGCTCATAAACTTCTTTTTACAAACAACAAAGTGAAACTGGAGAGGACCACCCCAGCTCAGCCAATCAGAGTGCAGCATTCAGCTCGCGATTAGAACTACAATTCTTTATTATTCAGTTCAGACAGTACTCAGAGGTCTCATTTTTTCCCAAAGTGTTGTATTTACTACCTACTTTTTAGTGGAAAGCACAAAGTTTACTAATTTACAACTAAAAAAGTTAGCTACCCCACCTTTAACACTGAAAATGGACGCAAACACGCACATACACCGTCTGGTCTGAACGCAACATTACGGTGACAGCAAAACTTCTCTGAAAGTTGTGAAAAGTGATTACAAACTCATTGTGTTGGTGAATAATTGGGAAGCTTTGAATATTTTACTTAAGTGGGCAAAAACAAATGTACAGAATTAGCTCTAATTTTAACACTTGTGACAGTTTTGAGCTTCATTCATTAAGCTTAAATATACAATTTTGTTTCTCTTGTAAGCAGCTGTGTTTGTTTTAAAATGAATGGACCATGTTTGTCTCTGATGTGATAACCCAACTATCAGTCTATCTGAACTTAATCTGTATATACAGTAAATATAAAGGATTTTCCATCAAAATGTTCCAACAATGTTCCGGAAAAGCCCCACATGTCTCCTTTAAAGTCCTTCTGACCAAACTCACATCACTGCTGTCTGCTACTACCAATTCATTACATTACATTTGCACTGTGGTATGAACTGGGAGTGCTGCTTCTCACATCATCACTGAAGCATGCTGGGTATTGTAGTCCATATGCTCAGGAATTCCTATGGCTACTGTTAAACATCACAAGTCTGTCATTAACGCCAAAAGCAGGCTCACATTCCCACGGCAACCTCTGTGGAGTCACGTGACCACTGAGGCATGCTGGGATTGTAGTCCGTTTGTTTTGGACGACTGTCTGGTTGTCATTAGCACACAGACGGAGCTTAAAAACACTGGTTAGCACGCTACATTGAGAGTAGAGGTGGAAAGTGTCAGGAATAGAACAAGTTTGTTTCGTTTTTGTAACAAGTTCATAGTTTTATGTGAGGTTCAATGTTTATTTTTTGAAATTGACTTTTGACTGCTGCACAAAAACAACACATGGATACATAGCTGGAAGAACAACTGTAGTTTCAGTCTCTCTCCACATACATTCTTGCATGTCATTTGTCATTATTTAATAGTTTTACTGAAACCAATATGAATGAGCTTGTATCTGTTACGTTAAGTTCATATTCAGGACATGTGAAGGGTTAGAGACACTTCTGGGCTTTTTTGACACTACATGTATGACCCAGAGCAGGGGGTTCCAAACTTTTCAGACTCAAATCTCCTAAATAACATGTAACCAACTCGTAAATGCATTTATTTTGTAGTTAAAACAGATTAATTAACAAGTCATAATTGCAAAATTATATCTTGAAATCATCTTGCAATCCCCAGATTAGGGCTGGGCGATACGGCAAAAAATGAACATCACAATTTTCTTGGAGGCAGATCACAATTTCGATATTATCACGATTCTTCGTTACATTTCCTATAGTCATTGAAGAAAGCACATATCACTATCAATACCTAAGCCCAGCTGTCAAATGCTGTCCAGTGTTGCCAGATTTTGAGCGAGAAACAAACAACCTTAGCCCTTCAATAGAAAGTTCATAAAATAATCGACTAAGTAGAACATTGTGTGTTGCTGCAAAACAAGGGATTTTGCCATATCATGTGTTTTTCTTACAATAATAATGACTTTTAGACATGAAAACATGTTGAAAATGAATGTTTCAATTATATAGATTGATATATTTTAATGAATCAAACCTGAAAAATTGCTAACCTTCATTCCTTTTATGACTTAACAGCGCTGTCCAAAAGAGACTTTAAAAAAAGAAGCCCAAAGTTTCTAAAAATAGAGACTAAGAGTAATAGGTTAGAAAAAAATGTATCTACATTTGAACAGACAGATGTATCAAACAGAGAAAAAAGAAATCACAATATGACGATTTTATGAGCTCACAATTCGATTTTTATCGTAATATTGTAGTCGACCAAAGAAATTCTTGATCGACTAAAAACGTGTCTCATCGACCGATTAGTCAACTGAAACAGGGCGAGGCAAAAGCTGACAAATCAAAAAGTGTCTTGAACTGACTATAACAGGTCAAAATTAAAATGTATATTATATGTAAAAAGCCATAGACAAATGTTTTGCTCACAAATTTTCACTAAATTTTTCTACTGTTCTTTATAAATGCTTATAAACTTGACAAAATAATTAGGCGACTAATACAAAATTTGGTCGACTAAGACTCAATTGACCAACTAATCGACTAAACACCTACAGCCCTACTAGCGTGTAACTTTTAAGAATAATTGCAAGTGAGGCTGGACAATATATACAGTAGTTTATCATATACAATACTATACATATGTGGATAAAGAGAAATTTGGAAAAGAAGCAAAAGACATAAATCAACGGTAACATTTAATTTCACATTTGCGGAAAACTGCTGAAATTGTCAAACATAACTAGGCACTATGACACTACAACATGGTTAAAATGAGGTCGCCTTTGAAACTCTTCCAACATTTCCCTGGAAGAAAAAGTAAAATACCTCCAACATAGATGAAAAAATGAACAAGTACATTTTAGACAATTATAGTCTGTGGCTCAGTTTGTACAATCGAGATAATAATTATTATATCACTAGAATGTACAAACAAAGACTTATGATGTTTGCTTCTCAATCATTGTTGCTTTTTTATCAGTACATCTTAACTGTCAGCAATTTGTATACAGTATAGTAATGGTAACACACTGAATACTGGTGGGTGGGCTGCGTCACTGGAGTAAATGTTTGGCACAAAAATATCCCCGGACAGAAATAACCCTGACACAGGAAACGACGGCAAGCTCACATCACAGAGGCATGCTGGGATTGTAGTCCGGCCAGTTGCATCATTAAGGCAGTCAGTGAAATGTTATCCACGCGGAGGAAAACACATTGTGCAAAACGTCTCACTCGGGTCACGGGTTTAAGATTATGGCGTGGCTTTGTCAAAGTTATGAAAAAGAGGAGCTGGAGACTTGTAGTAAATTATATTAAAAGAGAAGCCGATTTTATAGTGTTAGCATTGTTTTTGAACTTCACAACAAACTATGATTGAATGTAAAATGTGTAATATATACTGTAGCGAAGTCAAAAGTGCTCGTCTTACTGCGAGACAAAATATCACAATTCAGAGATTATTACATCTGTATTTTTTATCCATTGTCTACTCTAACAGGTCACTTTTAATCAAGTTTGTGACAAAATGTAAACAAATTTAATGTGACAAAAACACTGCAGATGTATTTTTAGTCGCTAACCCTATTCCTAAATAGGCATGGGACAATATTAAAATTTGCACTCACGATTATTGTGACCAAAATAATCGCGATTAACGATATTATCACGATAATTTACTAAACGTAAAAGTGCACAGATTCAAAATCCCTGAAATATTTAATAGCTCACAATATGTATGTGTTTGAACAACTACTTATTGTATTTTGGTCTAAGTACAATCAATAATGATTCAAAGTGAACAAATGTTTACAATGTTGAGCAAAATTCTACTAACTTTGTCTCAGAGTCATTAATTAACTTTAACACATGAACCTTTTCTTTGTTTAACCATAACACAGCTTTTACTGGGTTCACAGCATCAGATTTTAGGTGTTCTTATGAAGCCATAGGTGCACATCTGTTGTTATAATTGCGATAATCATCACGTACGATTATCACGATTATGAAAAAACGCCACAATTATTTCATTGCAGCCATTAATTTTTGAGATTAGCGATAATATCGTATATCGTCCCTAATCCTTTTATTGAATACAAAGATTTCTGTTGAACTACAATAAAAAGGAGTTAATTAGTTGGTACGGTTTAGGACCGTATCGTTGGTCCAATTTTATATACAAATACAGTGCTTCCCCTTCATTATTGTTTTTGCGTGAACTCTATTAGATTTTTAGTCTTGTGAGCACAGTTTTGTTCAGAAAAATTGTCAGAACAAAAGATACTTCTTTTCAATATATTTTTGTTGATTATTCAGTTGATGGGACATAATTTTTGTCTACCAAAAATTTCTTTGATGGATTACAGCCCTCATGTATTTGTTTTAAAACAGAATATATTTAACTGTGCTTCTAAAATGTATTTTTTCCTAATGGTTAACAATACAGAGTCATTCTTCTAATATAGTCACCTTTGGAGATGAGATGATTTTTAAAACGTTTTTAGCCAATTACCAATCCGTTTTTTGACTTCCTGTGGCAAACCAACAAAAAATACAAAAGTAGATATATTTGTCCGGGGTAGAAAAAGTATGTGCCAAATATCATCTTTTTTTCTATAAACTCAGCAAAAACCATTATTGCAGCTAATATATTGCCCATTCATGGCTTTTATTTGAAATTTGGAAGAGTTTTAAAACATTAGCGTGTTCCATTATTTCCTATGGAGCATTTAGCCGGGAGCTAGCGTCTTCACTTACATGTGGAGTTGCCTTGCATCTGGATGACACATTTTGCGTTGCGTGTGATTTCTCTGGTGTTGAACGGACGCACTCTCACGGCCACCTTCACCGAGGACCCCGCCATCGCTGCCCCGCCCACTCCACCTGCAAACAGCCAATCAGAGAGAGGTGTCAGTCAGACCACATGCAAACAGAGATGACTCAACCCAAGTCTTTGTTTTTAAATATTGAAGCCAAGACTTAAAGGCCCTGTGCCCTGACTGAATATTCGATTTACAAAATAATCGTTAATACTAGCCTTAATGCAATCACTTTTTACAATTTAGTGATGGCTTCTAAAAATGTTGAAAACTTAAAGTGACACTATGTGACTTTCTGAAAAGTCACTGGCTCTACCAGATGGATTCTCGCCATAAGTGTGATTTTCAAATAATCTGAAAAATTCATCTGGATAGACCCCTGTCATAAGATTAGAGACGAATATTGTCAGTCGGACCAATCACAGCGCACCATTGTGGGGTTGGTGGTTGACGTGTTTTGGCCGATTTTGACGTTAAAACGTCTTCATGAAGAGGAAATTCGTGCATTTTTGGACGCGAAGGATGTTTGTGCTTTTCCTTTGACTGTATTTAGTAAAATGATGCTTCAACCAATCAGATTCAAATATTACCATGAGACCATTTTTTCCTATCATTCCAGATTGAAAATGTGCAGAACTCAATTCAGACCTATACAGTACAAATATCAATCTGGCGTGAGTCAACTATATGATTCAATACAAAAATAAAACTATACTTTTTAACAATCTTAGTTGGGGAAAATACATTTTAGAATTAACCTGACGTACGCCAGATGGATGTGTTCTTCCACATTATACATCTGGAACCTATCCTGCTGAAAGTGTTTAGGAAAAGAAGGGAAGTTTAATGAAGTGCTTCAAACTGATTGGGTGATTTAGTCAACTAGTAGTTTGTGCTTAACCAATCACAGCAAAGAATGACATATCCAGTGTGCGCATGGGTTAGAACAAATGTCACTTTTTTTTTTTTTTCCAAAAAAAAAAAAAAAAAAGGAAATACTCTGTATTTCTGCTAAAACACAATCAACAGCAGCAGAAACACGGAGCTGCCATCTTTATTTTGCTTGATTCAGCCACTACTTGGCATCATTATTGCTACCACCACCCCAATCACCCACCCGCCTGCTACGATGTGATTGGGCCGTTAAATCATTGGTTCATGCAAACCAATCAGCTGGGGGCCCAGATAGAATCAATCTGGCTGGACAGGTTATTTTATAACATAATGAGCAAGAATATAGAATACAGACAGCAATGGGCCAAATAGTCATTTTCAGGTTGCTGTTGAACCATGTTTGCAATTTCACATAAAGTACATCATAAATAACAGCTACATTATAGTATCTAATCCATTATGCCTTAGCTGTTTCAAGAAGAAGCTAAACCTTTTCCAGCCTCTACACTGGTTCTGGCCAATATTTAAAGCCAATTTATGGATACTGGTGGAACCACAAAAGATCAACTGACTGATTTAAATTAATTTTAAAGTATTTTTTTTAATTCCCTCAAAGTAAAGATTAGGCACAGTTTGTTCTCTGTCCTGCCTTGTAGATAACACACTGGAGAACACAAATAAACTTGATTAAACAGGCTAATATATTTTCACTTAAATTACATAAGGACTAACTTATGCCTGAACTCTTTGTTGGAATGAGAACAGTCTTCACACATGTATGCCAGTGTTCCCTCTGCATTTTTCCGAGGCCCCTCCCGGTTTTATTACAGACTGACTTTCCACATAAGCTTTTCCCGCTCTTTCCTTCACCTCGTCTTCTCAAATCTACACATAGATCTACGTGTCTAAACCGAGTAGGGCCGGAGAGGACGTAAGCTCTCAAACGTATATCATCGAAGGACCCAAACTATGCTCGAAAACACTAAATATGCTGCACAAATTGGGGAAAAATATCCAGGCTTATGAAGGAAATTACAGTACTTCAAAAAGTGTCAATTGAAATTTAATTGAGTCCACTGAAATTGCAATTTTGATTCATTGTACAGCCATGTTTTCCAGCTAACTCTAAATATACTTTCTGTTGTTGTTTTTTGTTATCTTACAAGTTAGTGTGGCATAGCTTTGTGTGAAAAGGTTCAAGCCATAATAAATAAGTAAATATTGTTATCATCAAGTAAACAAACGCTAAAAATCTCAAAGGGCAGATACAAAAAAATTACTAAAAATGGGGATAAAATAAGGCGTCAACCAAAAGCTTTCTTAAAGACTATACTATATATTTTTTCCATATAAAAAAGATGTTTTAGCTTCTTCAGAGCCGCCACAGTCTGGGCTTACATTGCTCTCGTTCAAAGTTTTAGAGCGTTTGGACAAAAATTGCATGTTCTATCTTATGAATTTTGATAAGTAAAGGTCACAGGTTTATCCACAAAAGTATAAGCTAATGACTGATTTTGTCAATATTGCCCAGCCCTACTTCTAAGCAGAGTTACAACTTTTCCTGCAAAACAAATTGTGATACATATATGGCCATAGTTATGTCCTGTGCGTCTTGATTCTATCCGAGTGCCGTCGTGTTCGTTAGTTTTGCCTCTAATTTACCACATTCCACTCATTCCAGGTTTTACAGTAACACGTCTCCTCTCATTATCTGACTGTAGTCCTCTCAAGCAAAAAGAACTACAACTCCCATCAAGGACATGCATCAATTCTATACAAAAAAAACAGGCTTTTCCTTGTTTGAGTTTTGATTAAACTCCAAATGAATGAGGACTAAGCAGCAAGACATGAGTTAGACCTGTGCAAACAATAATCAATGCAGATCCAATGATTCAAAATTGTCAATTGTTGATCAGCTTTGGGATAAGTTTTCAATTTTTTCATGACATAACAAACGTAATGTAAATGGAAATCTGATGCAGTTCAGTGACGTGCTGTGAGGTTTACACAGGTCTTGTTGCATACTTGCATTTCAAGATTCCTTTATATTTACGTTTGCATTATATAAGCACATTACAAGAGACTATAATGGCCTCCTACAGTCTAATTTGTACCCCCGTAGTCTAAAAACAAGTTGTTGCAAATGATCAGTTTTGCCTCAACATTTAGAAGTAATAATATTTAATCTTTAATTTTTTTTTTAATCAGCAGAGGAAAAAAGTAACAATCATACTTCCAAAATTGTATTTAAAAATATATTCAATAAGGAGTCTGTATAAACCTATGGGAAACAATGAAATATTGTAAAAAAAAAAAAAAAATTTTCTCTTCTTTTGACATAACTTTGTCCAGTGACTCTTCCTTGTCTCTACGGAGATACTAGGGAATATTTGTTTATTAACACGGGCGATGCCTGCACACTCGATATGCAGAAAGAGCTGCTGCTAATTGACCAAGCTGAAGCGACAACTCGAGCTACGAGTGGTGTCAGTATTATAAGAGTTTATCACTGTGCAAAAACAAAAGTTATGCTGCTAATTCAACATTTGTGAATGAAATTCAACCCTACGACCCTTAAAAGTTACATTCAGGTGAAAAAACAATAAGAAAAACACTGTCTCAAGCTTCAGGAGACAGACGTCTCTCAGACCGGTTCAGACTTGATCAAAACAGCTGCTCTCATCCTGTTTTGTTGTTTTATTCAATGAAGTTTCCTTAGCTAACCAGATGGACAGCGTATCTTTCTGGATGGAGCATGCGCAGTAGGGCGGAAAGTGGCGTAGACCGAAAATCCCTCTATACGCTGGAACATACCAATCAAAGCATTTATATACTGTATTTCTGTGAAGACAAGTGGAGCACATCACCAAAAAAGTTACATATTGCATCATTATGTCACATTAATGTAAAAGGCTTGTAAAAGTCTAAACAAACGTAAGAAAAATATCAACTCTGATTTGTAACTATTACAACTGCAAATACAACATTCCCAATAAATATTATTATTGCCCATTTTTTATTACAGGATACCTAAAAAGTTCAGTTTTAGTCTTCGCTCAAATGTCCAGCTCCTCCGTGTTTAAAACTCAATCTTTCTTTTAAAAAACAATTACAAATGGATCACAAGTGGACATTTTCACCGTGGATTGTCCTCTCACAGCTGTGTCTATAGACTGTGTGGTTTTGAGGTTGTCCTTCAGCCGGAGCTCCGCAGACAGAGGCTGTTTACAAGGCAAATACAGCGACAGGGCAAACATAATGTGACTGATACTGACAGAGACAGCATTCCTCCAGCCTGACGCACATGTGCAGGTAAAACGTCTATAATGTTAGGAATTAAACAACCCAAAACAAGATACACTATCACACAAGCCAACAGTGAGCAGTCATAATAAAGAAGCTGTTATAGCACACTGCTTTTGTCTGTCCTGCTGTAGCACAGACTTAATAAATGTCACTATGTCCACACACACACACACACACTTTAGAAACACTGCCAAAGGTTCACAGACTAGAGCTGGGTCATTACTGTGATTGAAAGATCAAAATATCATGACAAACTCAGGATTAATTGTCAGTTACTGTTTTTTTAAACAAAGTCCATACAACCATGTGATTTGCAGAAGTCAGAATTTGTAGGAAAGAATTACATTTCTTTTGTTTAAGGGAACAGATTCATTTAGCCTGCTTTGAGTGCCTTAACTACTCATTTCACCAAAATGAAGCTAAGATAATTATATTTAAAAATTTTACAAAATTCACCAAAGTTGGCCATTTTTTAGGATTAAAAATTTACTAAAAAGTGGGTCAAAACCATAGACATATAATTAGTAGACGCGCAATCAGCAGCTCTGTTCAGGTGCCACAACACAAACACAAACGCCATATTCCTCCGGTAGAGGTGATGACGCAAATCAACTGAACTCAATGGCAGAAGTGTCACTTTTATGGATAAAACGAGCTTAAACAAGCGATTTCAGCAAAACTATGAGCAAAACAAACTGATTTGTGTCTTATGAAGCTTTTTAAACAACTTTGGCGATGTGAGATTATAATTCTCAAACTACTATATTCAGAGGCAGGAAATGCTGTGCAAACTCTGATGTAGCATCGCTAGTAACATGTAAGAGCGGACTTTTGATGGTCATTAGTCCATCAAACGTGCATCTTGATCTTGAACAAGATCAGAAATCTCTTGTTGACGTTTGCTAGCCGTTCGCAGTTTTATACACAACTTTTATCTACAATAAAATACTAAAAGGTTTGTAAACTCAACAATATCTTGTAAGAAGGCTCTGGCCTTTGCTAAATGTGGTCGGTAGGTTTATTCCAGGTGACACTCTCTGGATCTTTCATAACTTGCGTTTTTTTCTACGGCTAATGCTAACGAATATAGGAACACAAACAAGGGAATGGTCCGGGCTAGCTTAAATCTTACCGGACTATTTCAGTTCGATAGCATCAGAAAAAAGGCTTTTTTTTTTACTTGAGAATTGAAAATATACTAGAACACAGTGAACTTGTGTATGTTTTAAGGGTCATAATAATGTGTTGCTTGTGGGAACATTGAAAATGTCCTCTTCTCCCTCGTGTGATGTCATCAGTTTAGAACTCTGCTTCACTTCCGGTAACAGATTTTTAAACCTTTCTTCCCAAACTTGTTTTTGATTTATACAAAACTATTTACAATAGTTTACCAAATCAAGATAAAATTTGAAAATTGTTATATTCACTTTACTAGATTGAAAAGTGCTAGAAAGATTAACTAAACACAGTTTCTTGGACTGTGCATTGCAACACTGGAATTTCCCCATTATGGGACAAATAAAGAATATCTTATCTTATATTTTATCTTCTATAGGTGTTTATCAATCAACTTCACTTTCTGTTCTACTGCCCATGTCGTCTACAAAAAGATATTCTACGTAACTTATATATCTGACAACAGCATGTTCTTACTCCAACCTGTGACAGACAGATTGCTGTGAGCAGGTTGCACTCACATCCCTAATCACTCTGCGTTAATAGTATTTTAGTGCACACTAAAAAATCTAATCAAAAGTCAAGATTGGTCAAGAACAGAAAAAAGGAACATGGTTATTTTTGTGCATTGTCTACACTGCAAAAAATGTAGACAATGCACAAGTTAAACCAATCTATCTTTTTCAGTTCTGATATTTTTGCTTTATGCATCTGTTGACAGTCAATCTCAGTTAATATCAATGTAGGGAAAGGACAAAAAATGTGAACTTAATTAATATGGGCCAGATAGTGTTATATCTTTCATCTAATGTGAATACTATTTCAAACCTCAGCTCACAGAGTGCTTGGAGGAAACCTACTCAGACACGGGAGAACATGGAAACTCCACAAAAATCAAAGACCGCCCAGGAGTTAGGCCCAGAACCATGTTATTATGAGGTGAGAGTAACGAAAAGTACCACAATGTCCCAACATTCACAAAGCGGTACATTCAACTGAAACTCTGTGAATCTCAAAATGGCGGTCTCACAAAGAAAGCTGGGATTTTTATCACCAAATCATCAAACTATCTTTTAATGTTCCCAGAAACAAGACAAAAAGAAAAGTGGGTGTAGTGGAGTTTGGATTTCATGTAAAAACACTTCGAGACAGTAAACCAGTCCCCCTGAGGTCTGCAGACACAAAACCTGGTCTAACCGGGCTGACAGGTCCCGGTCTGGTCTGGTCTTAGCCCTACGTCCAACACAGCAGCTGTTTGCACAAAACAATGAGAGGAATCCACCTGAAGAAACAAACAGCAACAGCAAAATGACAAAACCTGAAGAAGCAGGACTAACTTAGCTGTTTTAGATAAAGATGTGACTCTGTGTTAGCCTTTAGCTGGAATGGAATGTGCTAATGAATGACTCCATACCATTCTGTCCAAACACATCACTGAAACACACTTATGTCTTTGTTCAGAGCAGGTTTAGTCCAAGTTCAGGCCTGGTCAAGTTTAGCACCTTTACTTAAGTCCTGGATCAATCATTGTTCACAACTCACTTCAATTTTGGTTCATGTTGGTGAGCTAAATTTCAACATGTCCGACTCTAAACTGTATAAAACAACATCATTTCAAATTCCAAAGTGAAGTCTGACCAAGAGCAGTTCCCCAACAACATTATCCATTATTTTAGCGAATACTTTATAAAACCACAGATACTTTTTGTGGGTTAACTTTTAGTCCAACTCTCCTATGTTCTGTTGTGTCCGTGAGGCAGACGCTAAAGCCACAGCTCTGTCGGGACGGAGCGGGGGCCAAACACATGTTAAAAATACTCCCGCACGCTGCACATGGCTGGGATTCCACACCGAGCGAGCACCGCGGCTAACTTTAGCCTGAGCGCTCCAACTGTGATTCACACGGCATCACGACAGGACCGTGTTTTCAGTCACAACAATGAACACATCAAGCGGGACAGTGTTATAACTGTACTCTTATTAGTCGTACAGAGAGGAGGACAACGGTGTTCTCTTGTTTAGGCTTATCACCAGTCTGCCCCAGGGCAACTGTGGCTACAGAAGTGACATGCTCATAAGAAAAGTAAAAGCCAACTAAATCATAGTAAAAAACATTGTGTAGCTAGCGTTGTGTGATATTGACAAAAATTAAAATCTCGATAATTTTTTTTCTCATATCTCCATGACGATATTCAGACAATCAATCCAACTGGGAAAAAACATAATCACAATATTTTTCCTCATATTGATCGATCTCGATTTTTGATTCAATTTTGTTTAACCTTTTTAAAAACAACAAAAAAAGTTTTTTTAAACAAAAACTTATAATGTGTCCCATTTACTAGATTTTTTTGGAAATCCTATATCAATATTGTGCCTCAAAGTTTGACTTTTGCTCCAAACCACAAACACACCACTGACAAAAGATTGTTTTTCAATTTTTCATTTTAAAACTCACATTCAAATAAGTGACCACTTGATTCGATCCCTCAATTTCTCGATTAACTACCCAGCCCTAAATCCAACAGAAACACAGGTTGTGTTCTCTTTGAAGAACTTGATAACTCATTCAGGTTTTGCAATACAATGAATTTTAGCTGCTTCATCTTAATCTGTACTAAATATTATTGGCCTATTATAATGTTGTGATGTCAAGTGAATGCAATATATTGCCAGAGAAAAGTGAAATCAATCACAAAACTACAAAAATATCACTTTTGCTAACCTGGCCAGCCAGATGGTTTATCTCGCGATATTTGTGAATTCACAAACTCGAGATAAACCATCTGGCTTCCAGCCGCCCGATTGGTTTGAGAGTCTGAACCGCGGTGTATCGGCCGAGCAGCGTGGTTTTGAGGCCCAATCACATTGTAGCAGGACAGGTTCAGACTGGCTGTTAGCGTCGAGTCTGATTCAAGCTAAACAAAAATGGCTGCTCCTGTGGATGTACAGGTTTCTGCTGCTTTTGATGCTGTTTTAGCAAAAATACGGAGTCATTTCTTTTTGAAAGAAGAGAGGTGTGTGTGACACTTGTTCTATACCACGTGGACATTGGTTACACCATTACGATTTGTTGCTGTGATTGGCTAAGCACAAATAAGGTAGGTTGCTCACCCAATCAGCTCGAAGTATTTCACTAAACATCCCACCTTTTCCCAAACGCTTTCAGTCCAGTTCCAGATGGATACTGTGGAAGAACTCAAATCAGAGTTCAACACAGATCCATCTGACGTGAGCCAGATGGATCAGATGTGGCCTAAGTTTAAAGTTTACAGTAGGGTTTCAACTAACAATTATTTGGTAATCGAATAGTTGGGTGATTATTCTTTCGATTTTTCTTTTGAGTAACTTAAATACTACTAAACTACAGAGGAAAAATGTACCATCTTAATAAGGTAACGGGGTCATGAGTGCTTGAAATTTTAATCTTGTTTTGAGTTCGTTTTGGCTAAAGATACGATTCTCCACTGGAAAAAAGTAGTTTTATTTAGAATAAGGAAATTATAAGTATATCTCACTTGAAAACAAGAGACTTCGCTTGAAAAAAAACTTGCTTGTTCTAATCTTAGTGCAAGAAAACTAAATAAGTTGTTTAATTTAGGCAATAAAAGACTAACTGAATTTTAGTTAATTCAGATATTTTTCAGGTCTGTATTTTTTCTTGTTCAACACCATTTAAGAACATTCTGACGATGCCAAAACTAGTGTTTACATCAGAAAAACAGTAAATAAACACAATTTTCATTGCTTATCATTATTCACTTGGTTCAGTCTGAGGTTTTTTCTGCACATGGTATGTTTTGAAACCTGAACAAAAACAGTTAACAGTTATTCAAATATTAAATTAGTTGATCATTATATAAAAATCAATTAGTTGCAATTACTTGTTGCAGTCCTAGTTTGCAGCAAGTTTTTATTTATTTATTTTTTGCATTTTTCTATATGCGATACACCCACCCAATATTCTTATTATTTTTTTTTTTCATATTTTAAAAACTACATTCATGATATTATCAAAATTTCGACATACTGCAGAGCTCTATGAACAGCCTATCGATGTCTTTCTTGTAAGACTTGGCTGTAGTTCAAAAAGAGACATAATCCATACCAGGGCTCCAGACTAACTTTTTTGGGGACCGTCCCGAAACTGTCCCGAACTCCAAACTGAACCGTCCCGAACAATATTTCTTCCGTCCCCATGTAATAGGTTAAAATAATGATTAAAAATACATATATACCTATTAAAGTATGTAGGCTATTGTAATTTGTGTAATTCCACTTAATGTTGTCTCTATGTATTATACACCACTTCTAAATTACTGACTACACTTTTTTTTCCCCATTTTAGTTTGACATTTCTGTGACAATCTTGTAGCCTACCTAATGAAAAGTCTTTGAATAAAATGTGTAATTTTCTACTGAACTAACTGGCTCTAGAGTGGATAAAACATGTAGTTTGTGCTTGACATCAGCATAGAGAGAGTTTTTATTTGTGCTTTGTGCTTGTGTGACAGTGGCAGGTTAAAGCAGGAGGAATACAGCAGCAGCACATCAGCATAGCAGTGTTAGCACCAAGGTTAGCAGCTTTTAGCTCTTAGACAAACTTAATAAGAACAAAAAGTCCACACAGCTCTGTCTTCTGTGTGGACACGGTGTGGAATTGGGGTAGAAGAGCTATTAGCGCATTTAGCAATAAAGCTGCTTCTCAAACGAGTCGCACGAAGCCGTTTGAGAACTCGGAAAAAAAGTTTTGATCAAAGCTATCGAGCATCGGGTTAGCGCTGCCGCGTGTGCTCGCGTGTAATCCTTTTCTTAAAAACTCAAATGTGAACAAAATTAGATGAATCCTGGATAAATATTCCCGCGGGTCAGAAATGTTGAGCGCTTTAGTTCAGAGAACAGACAGGAGACGCTCAACAGCAGCAGCAGCAGCCGCTCTGCCGTAGAGGGAAGAAGAGGGAGGCGGAGGGAGGGAGAGCGAGAGAGAGAGACGCGGCAGGCTGGTGCAAGCGGGGCTTGCATTGACTTAAAATAATAGAGATATTTGCACTGTAGTAGATATAAAGCTCTAATAGCGATGGCAATAATAAAGTGCTTAATAGATGTGCAGAAGCTGCCAAGACTTCAATAACTGCGGTGGGAAAAATATGACGAGAGGGGCCGTGTTCGTCCCGAGACTGTCCCGGTGGAAAGTTCAAATCGTCCCGGACTATATTTTTACCGTCCCCGGGACGACGGGACGGTGTTAGTCTCGAGCCCTGATCCATACCCTTGAAGTAAACAGACAAGACATGACCAGACACAGAAAGGACATTGAACAAAAAGTAAAAAAAAAAAAAATAAATAGTTAATAATAATAATAATAATAATAATAATAATAATAACAACTCCCTACAAAGGCATTCCCAGCTTTGATTCTTACTGGCCAAACCCTCACCACAGTAATCAGGGATGAAGTAATAATAAATTCTTAATACGAAATTACCACACCACTCATCACATGTACAGTTAAAGACACAGACAACAGAAAATGTAAAGTTAATAATAATAACAACAACAACAACAACAACAAAATAATAATAATAATAATAATAATAATAATAATAATAATAATAATAATAATAGCATTTCATCACTTACTAAATTTGACGTTTTTTGGTTCTTAAAATTTTTTTTTTTTTAAGGAAAGTGAGTTTTTAGAAAAGTTCTAGAACAACTTTACCAGACAGCGTGGAGGAGACAACACTTTCGGTAAACAAAAGACTTTCTTACGTAACGTCACCGGGTTTCTCTCACCTCACACCGGAGAAACTCGTGCGCGCGCGCGTCCGTTCACTGCCCTCGATCCATGGTTCGTCCGTAAAGCCTCTCCAGATCCACAACAAAAACAAAACAAGTCGATGTGGGCACCAAAACACCAAAACAAAACCCCAAAAAGACGACTGAAAACTTCCAAAACAAACTAGCTAACGCGGTTGAGCGGATCCTTGACCTAATCACAGCACCGGTTCAGCAGTGCGCGCGTGCTAGAGACCCGCTTCCGGTCAGGCGCACGCGACGGCACACAGGGTTTGGGAAAAGTTGGGAATGTTGAGTAAAGTTGTCAAAAAAAAAAGTCCGAAAAAGTCCAAATTGCGGCGTAAATCCGGGAAATTTGGAAAGTGGGGGATGTGTGGCGTCAGCTGGACACAAGGGCGGTGCGTGCCAAAAGTTTGAGGCCGGCTTCCTGCGTCGGTTTTTGGGGGCGAAAAGTAGTCCGATCCGGTTCGAGTGTTGGTTGGTTCTTTGAGGAGGGATCCAGGGGTGAATTGTGGGGGATTTGACCGGGGGCAGAGAGGCGAGAGCGGGGCGAATAGACGGAGAGAAGCCGGAGGGGGACGCACCGCGGAGGAGCTGACGGGAGACGGGGGACAGTGTGCGTGCTAGTGCCCAGCGCGGAGGGAGGAACGGCGTGCGCGCTCCAGACACGGGAGACGGGACGGAATGGGAATAACCAATCAGATAATTTGTTTAACTTGAACTAAGACAAGAATAAACCAATACTAGTGCAGAACCTAGCATTGGTTTATAAGCTAATGATATCCAACAAAGAAAAAAATATAGATCATTTAACTTCATTTTAAGCTAGGCTTTATCTCAATGAATCAACAACTCCCTCTCCTGGACATGGGGTTCATATGCATTATTTTTTACATTTACTTTTTCAATCACATACTAACTTTTTATGTAAAAATAATGACATTTTGTCGTTTCCGCCAACTAGCATATTCCAAAATTAGCATTTGTGACAAAATCAGACAATTGTGTGCTGCCTGAAGCTAATAATAAACCTTTTTTTTTTCTCATTAGGAGCCAGAAACAGCGTTCTGATTGGCTGCGCTTGGGTGGTCCACTCTAGTTTCACTTTAAGCTTTGAGGAAAGCTGGTTTTAAGCCATGATTGCAGTCAAAAATTAAGGCATTTAGATATGTGTTGAAGGGTTTGTGAGAGCAAGAACTACCGATATTTGGATTAATTTTAATTCCTACATCTGGTACTACAGCTTTAATATGAATTGAATAAAGCAGCAAAAAAGCTTTATATTATGCACTCTGTCAATTCATGGCTCATTCTCTTTCACAACTAACTTGAATCAGTATGAAATCTGACAGAAATTTTTCAACTTTGACTAAAGAAACAATATTTTTTCCATATATGTACTACTGCTGGGTATCAAAGTGGTTTAAACTGGGACACATCAGAGGTTTGGGATATGTTGGCTGGGTCATGGGAGTTATTATTTAGTGATCCACTGTGTGTTTGAAATGCTTGAAATGCTCCATAGAATTCAACATATCCATCTTTACAAACAGTTACAGGTCATATCTGTGGTGAGGTATCCTGCTTAAATGTGATGTAACAACAAGAAAATACCTGCAACTGAATCGATTTCAAAAACAGATATTTCAGTTTTGAACACTTGTTATTATCCACATCTTTAACCATTCAGCGACAATAATGTTGAATGGATTTTATCACGAAAGGTTAAAATAATGTTTTTAATTGACGTAAAGTACATTTGGCTTTTGAAAATATTGCTATACAAAGTATTGCTGGAAGTCATTGATGATAGTTAACTGTTTTTGCAAATTAACTAACTTTTCTGATAGATTCTATTTATAGGAAAATTCTAGGCAAATCAACCTACTACCTGTTTGTTTCTTTGGAAAGAATTTCTTTTCAAATTCTTTCCAAAGAAACAAACTGGTAGAAGACACTTTATCCAACACACACACAGAATAAATACATAGTGTATTTCTTAAAACCTGCATTTCATTGTTGCTCCAGTTCAGAACTCACCAGACACAATCAATAAAACATGTGGAGTTGCTGTTGCACTAGTGGCCCTGAAGGGTAAAACACACACACGCAAATATTAAAACATGCACACAAATTCAAAAGGTCAAATGTAAAATCAGAAACAAAAACATAAAGCAGCAGAGCATTAGAACTGGGTACGTGTTTTTAATTTACATGTAAACTTTTGTATTTGCTGTAGTCCTGGTTCAGTCCTCAGTGTCTTTCTGGTTTAGTCTGGTCTCAGTCCTGGTGTGGTCTAGATCCTCGCAGCAGTCTCAGCACCAGTCTTAGTCCCTTCCTGCTGATGAGAACCATGACAGTGATGATCGTTGCCGTGATGAGCAGCAGAAAGGCGACCGTGTCCAGACTGTGATACTGGAACCAGTTGAGTTCGTACGAGGCCAAACGCAGGTGAGACGCTCCGTTCCTCAGGACAAACTCCACCCAGAAGGCCGCCTCCTGCAGGGCTGTGAGGGGACGATCTCTGTGTATGGCTGAAGCTCTGCGCATGCTCTCTGTGTAGCTGAGGATCATGGGAGAGCGAGTCATTAAAGAAAGACATCAAACACGCTCATTTAAAGTTGTATTTAAAAAAAAAAAAAAGCTGTTCACATATTGGAGAATAGCCAAATCAGGCTTCCAACCATTTCAATCCGACCCTTGACCCATCTTCCAAACATTAGAAAATAAATTTGTTTAGTATTTACTGGTGTCATTTGAGATTTGTACTTGTTCAGACCTGGTTTGATTCTGTCTAGTCCAGGGGTGGCGAACCTGAGGCTGAACAAATTAGCAAGTGAAAATCGCCAAAAACTTATAATGTGATTAATATTAATGATATCATTCCTAACTAAAATGACATGCTTATCACATGTTAAAAGTCAGATAAATTATAATAAATTTACTGTAAAGCCCATCTTACACACCACGACATTACAAACCAACATTATGCACTGCAAAAATGTGCATAAATTATAATAAATTATATTATGATAAATTATAATAAATTTACTGTAAAGCCCATCTTACACACCACGACATTACAAACCAACATTATGCACTGCAAAAATGTCTTAAAATCCCTTTTTATTCCCGGTTCAGATGGTTTTATTTGATGTACCAAGATTATATGACTTGTTTCGATTTGTTTTCTGCCTTGTTTCAATTAATTTCTTCTTATTTCAAGCCAAATTATTTGCTAATGAAGTCGAGAACATTTTTACTCAACTCGTTGGCTAATTTGATTCAAGCTCAAATCTTTTGAAAATGGTCAGAAATGTCTTAAAACGAGGGAAATAAGATGACAATCTTCTAGTATTCTAGTAGTTTTAACCGAGACAATAAGTAAGTAGTAGTAAGTAAGTAATCTTTATTTGTATAGCGCATTTCACAGACACAACGTGCTTCACAGTGAGATGAACCCCTCCCTCCCCACTCAGTGACAGTAAACTGCCCTGGGGCAGCTCAGCAGAGGCGATTCTTTTGGCAGTGTGATTGTACTTTTTACTTTTGGTAACACTTAATATTAACTACATCTTGATTAGCCTTTATACACTCTTAATAAAGCATGAAAAAGGGATTATTCTTAATGAACAAATGAGAAGTTACTGAACAAAATAGGCTATTAAGGCTTAGTTACGACTTAATTACTAAAAGCCCTGAACCTCAACCCAAAATCCTAATCTTAGCTCCTTTATTGAGCCGTTACCAAGCCTTTATAAACACTTCCGTTCATTAATTGATGATTTGTCTATTAATTGTTAACTCTTTATTTATGCTTTAATAGGGCTTTAGTAAGGCTAAATAAGGTATAATTAATATAAAGTGATACCTTACTTTTTGGACACGTTTACTTTTATACCTGTACTCAAGTAAAGGAGTTTCAGCAGAACTTTCACTTTTACTTTTCTCAGCAGGACTTTCACTTTTATCAGAGTTATTTTTTACACAACTAACTACTTTTACTTGAGTAGTGAACTTCAGTACTTTTGCTATCTCTGGTAGTTCATTAGTAGTACTTTCCAACACTCTAGTCATTACAATAACTAATTTAAACATTTTACTTACCTGGGATTATTGATGACCTCACTGATGGTGGATGACATTTCCTCTGACGTCATGGTGTTAAAGTTGAGCACAGCAGCGCCCCCACGCCGGCTCAAACGGGCCAGATTATCCGACTGGTCTCCAAACAGAGGTATTCCAACTACTGGAACGCCATGGAACAGCGCCTCATACAATCCGTTTGTCCCTCCGTGAGCCACGAAAGCACGTGTCTGAGGGTGGCCTAAAGAGGACAAGATTACACAATAAAAGATTTGTTTTTTACAGTGATATAACTAATGCTATCAACTGTTTTCATTGGTAGTAATAACCAAATCTGAACCTGGAGTATCTCAGCATTCAACCAGATTTAATCCAGGACCAAACAAGGTCTAACGCAGAATTACACCAGGACTAAAACAGAACCAAATAAAGTCCAAGGTATACATTGTAAACTGGATAATGAGTGAATAATGCTTAGAAATGCTTACATTAAGTCATATTCATCTTTAATTAAGCATATTTTAACTGTCTGAAAACAATATGCAAAAGAGATTGTTGCCAGAATAATAAAAAATACAGCATTTTCACACTGGAAATGAGCAGGAAAAAAGTGCAACTGTATTTGAAACAGAAACATAGATCCTTTTGGCAAATCTTATTTACAGACAGTAAAATCAAGATAACTATGCCTAATTCAAGCACTTATTGACACATGAAGACATTTTAAGTTGGCCACTTTTTCTAAGAAATAACCCAGAATTAAATCTACAAACAAAAAAAAATATTTTTTTAGAAAGTGAGTTGGTGGTCGTATCAGATCTATGAAGGGCTGATTTGGCACCAGGGCCTTAAGTTGAATAGGTGTGTTCTAAAGCCATACAAACAAACATATGTGTTTGTGATGTGAGTAATTTCAGGCAAAGACAACCATCCTCCATGTGAACATTTCTGAGTAGGATTTTAGGCTTTGCTTGTCATAGCCTATCAGTAAATCTAGAAAGCAAGAAAAAAAGTTACCAAGCAGATCGTTCTGAGGGATCCAGGGAAGCAGTTTGGTGTTGGGTCCCAGAGAGCGAGGAGTGGGTCCCGTGAACCTCCAGATCACCTACACACACACACAGAGGTTTAGTTCTGTTTCAGACTTGATTCTGTCATGTTAGCCCTTGTTCAGACCTTCTGTGGGATCTGGGCCAGTGCTGTGGCGATGACCTCAGCTCGATCTGTTGTCAGGTTGTTAACCATAGAACCAAAAGTAACGACCACCACACCAGCCTCAGCTGAGCTCATAAACTCCTCCAAATCCTGAAAGAAGAAAAGATTTTACAGTGATACTGAGTTCAGTGGGTCAATTCCCTCTTGGATGCAGTGACAATGTGATGGGTGTGGTTGGTCGTAGACTGTAAACACACAGAGGTTGTAATGTTTAGTTCCAGCCAATGTAGATTTTTGTGATTAGTGGATGTAGTGGTGAGTTTGGCTCTATATTTAGATTTCCAAGAGTGTCAGAGCCAATAGACACAGTTTACATAAATAACTATTGTTTAAATGCATTTGTTGTTGTTGTAATATAAAAAGGTAACGGTTCGAGTCATATTAGATCAAAACGACAAAGGGGTAAAACATTGAAAAGCTAATTTTCTCCATCTTTTTCACCTTTCTCCAATCTTGTGCCCGTGTGTGCAGCTCACCTTAGGCAGTGGACTGGCCGGTTTACAGTGGAGACCGCCCACATATTGAAAGTTTGGAGGCATAGGCCTGGGACTTTCGATGTCCCAATAAGTCCTGATCAGCCACATGTTGGTTCTGCCCATTGTTTCACACACTGTAGTGGGCTGACCTGCACAAAAACAAAACGTGACAATGCTAACATTTAAAACTTGATCTTAGCATTCATTAAAACCCAACTTTAGCCTTGGTCATTATTCATTCTTCCAAGATTTTTGTAAAGCTGACATTGTTTCCATTTATGTAGGTTCCAGTTTGTCATTGTAAACCAAAGCTCCTAACAGTGTTCTAAAGAAACCTACGGAGTGCCACAGGGCTCTGTACTCGGTCCACTTCTTTTTACTCTCTATATGCTGCCGCTAAGTAACATTATCACTTATGCAGATGACACTCAGCTGTACTTATCAATGAAACCAGATCAGATTAATCAGATTGAAAGACTCAGTGCCTGTGTGAAGGATATAAAAACCTGGATGAGCCTTAACTACCTACTCCTTAATCCTGAAAAAACAGAAGTGATTTTTCGCGGCCCAAAACACATGCAAAACTCTCTAACAGAGCAGATAATCACATTCGGACCATGTCAGTGTCGCCTCTAGCTCGACTGTAAGAAACCTCAGACCTTTATTTGACTAAGAGCTCTCATTCAAAGCACATACTGTATAAGCCAAGCGTGTATGACCGCTTATTTTCACTTGCAAAACATAGGCAAAATAAGAAATATACTGCCTAAAAGTGACGCTGAAAAAATTATCCATGCATTTGTCACGTTAAGGCTAGACTACTGTAACTCGGTGCTTGCAAAGTGTCCTAAAAGCTCTATAAAAAGCCTTCAATTAGTTCAAAATGCAGCAGCAAGAGTACTAACGGGTACTAAAAAATGAGAACACATTACCCCAGCCCAGTACTAAAAGATCTTCACTGGCTTCCTGCTGAGTTTAGAATTCAATTTAAAATCCTTCTTTTAACTTATAAAGCTTTAAATGACTTGGCCCCTTCTTATATCAAAGATGAAATTGTTCCGTATCATCCTAACCGTTCACTTCGCTCTCAAGATACTGGACTTCTGGTGGTTCCTAGAGTCTCTAAAATCACAATAGGAGGCAGAGCATTTAGTTATCAAGCTCCGTTGTTATGGAATCAACTCCTGCTCATGTCAAAGAAGCTGACACAGTCTCTACATTTAAGATTAGGCTTAAAATGTTCCTCTTTGAAATTGCTTATGGTCAGGCCAGTTAGGAACAGAATATAACCCACAGTTAGGAGCAAGTATACTGGGGCAAGTAATAGTTTTCATTTGTTGTTGTGATATTGGGCTATACAAACATACATTGATTTGATTTACCTAGAATTTGTGAGTAATAATTGTCCTGGTCGAGTTTCCAAAAGAATTGAGACACAGTGGAGCTTATCAGGGTGAATAATACGCTGATCACTCTCTCTGTGAAAGTCATGACGTCGCTGTAGGGCAGAGGAGACGAAGGCACGTAGCTCGGAGGCAGAGGGGCGTGGCCACAGTGACGCTCCAGAACAGCACCAATGGAGTACCTGGCAAGGCAAGGCAAGGCAAGTTTATTTGTATAGCACAATTCATACACAAAGCAATTCACAGTGCTTTACAAGGCAGGAAAATGCATCAACAATAATTAAATAATCAGCATAAAATTTACTTTAAAAAGAAGTAAAGAAATAAAAAGTGCAGACAAAGTATTTCAGTCATATGCACAGATAAAAAGACATGTTTTCAGCCTAGATTTAAACATTGTCACAGTGGAGGCCTGTCTTACATCATCTGGAAGACTGTTCCAGATCTTAGCTGCATAAAACTGAAACGCTGATTCTCCATGTTTAGTCCTGACTCTGGGCACCAGCAGGAGGCCGGTCCCTGAGGTCCTCAGAGTCCGAGATGGTTCATAACGCACTAACATGTCAGAGATGTACTTTGGTGCTAGTCCATGGAGAGACTTAAACACAAGCAGAGCTGTTTTAAAGTCTATTCTCTGAGCCACTGGAAGCCAGTGCAAAGACCTAAGCACAGGACTAATGTGATCGTACTTCCTGGTTCTGGTCAGGACTCGAGCAGCAGCGTTCTGGATGTACTGCAGCTGTTTTACA
Source organism: Mugilogobius chulae (assembly GCA_038363315.1). Taxonomy (NCBI): domain Eukaryota; kingdom Metazoa; phylum Chordata; class Actinopteri; order Gobiiformes; family Gobiidae; genus Mugilogobius; species Mugilogobius chulae. The sequence goes on from CM076404.1 coordinate 5,105,090, forward strand.
GCCTGTTTGGATAGGCCGGTGAGCAGGCCGTTACAATAGTCTAACCTACTGGAGACAAATGCATGGATAAGCCTCTCCAGGTCAGGCTTTGACACTATACTTTTGATTTTGGCAATGTTTTTTAGATGGTAAAAAGCTGCTGATGTTATTGACTTAATGTGGCTGTTAAAGTTCAAGTCTGAGTCCATTATTACCCCCAGATTTCTAACTTGACTTGAAGGTTTCAGAGAGAGAGACTGAAGGTGACTGCTGACAACCTGAGACACAACAAGTATCAGATAAGTCTAACTGTATTTCAGTGCAATAATACACTACAGTAAATGAAAACAATGGTATAATATCTTGTGCATGTGCATTCAAAACAATAGCTGAGTTTGGAATTTGGTGATTCTCATTTAGACTTGAGAAGAAATATAGATGAAATATAAAAAATAAATGAATTTTTAAAGAGTTACAAATTGAGGGAGTATTTCAAAGCAAAGTATTATCTATTTGGAATTGGCAAAAGTCTACAAAATATGACCAATAGACAAGGAGGTGAAAACCCCATGCCTCTTCAGGGCAGCTGTAGCTACATAAGTCAGACAAAAATTAATGAATTTTCAAGGGGAAAAAAGGGAAAATTAGAAGTTTTAGTGTCAACTGAGTGAAGGGGTTCGTATTACGCAAAATCAACTTTTAAATTTGAATCCCATTCTAACATTGCTTCCTCATGAAAACACAGATTTGTCTGTGAGATATTTTTTGTTTCTCTCTGAGCCTCAGAAAACTAGACATAGACAAATACGTATATCGGCCGACTGATATTTTGCGGCCGATATTTTTCTTTTTTTGTATATTGGCCACTTCAGACATCAGTAGAGCTGCACTCACAGTCATCAGCTGATCTCCAAGTTAGTTTTAAAGAGAAATGATATGGTTTGTTGTTCTATATGTCTCCATTTTGCTGTGTTTTGAAAAGAAGCACTTTCTTTAATTACTCTTTAAAATGCTCTGTATTGTGCATAAGCATGTTGTATTCATTAAACAATGAGACAAAATAATAGTTTAGATTGAACGTTTGTATTTTTTGGAAATACTATCTCGTCTCAGTAATCGGCTTTGAAAAATGGCCATTCATATCGGCATTGGCTGACAAAATTTTAAAAATCAGCATCGGTATCGACCCAAGAAAAACTCATATCGGTCAATCCTCGATCTGTAGATATTAGGGAGATCTTCTGCGCTGCTTTTAAGTCCATAAAGCATCCAGACTATTTCTGAGCAGCCTTAGCATATCAGGACAGATCAGATTGATTCTTCACGATTCATGTCTCACTCTTTTGTTTTATTTTGAAATTTCTCACCTTTAGATTTACTTCCTGGTTTTTGAGTACAACAGTTGTAACTGAACTTTGTACGTGTATGATTCTGCCTCTGGATTATTATTCTCTGCCTTGGACTCCTTAAACATCTTTAAGTGCCTTCCAATTCTGAGTCTGTTTTGAGCCTGTCTTTTACAAGTCTGACCATTTCCTCTAAATGACTCAATTTCTGATGTGGGAAACACATGTGTGCTTTGCTAGACCTTTTTACTGGTGCTCAGTTTAAAGGAGTTGTTGTTTTTTTAGACAGAATATTCTCTTTATTATTCAGCCACAGAAGAATGGAGAACTGATGGACTGAAGAATAAAAATATAGAAGTCTTCCTGGCTTCTCTGGCATTATTTATATACTGTATGTAAGTATGATCAGCCTCTGTCACTGAAGTGTGTGTGAGCTGCTCTTTTCCTGCCAGGGGACTGCAGATGTAAACTAGGCTAATACTAACTCTGGTACAATGCATCATGTGGCAACATTTAAGTTTTAATTGTACGTAGCCCCCTTTTAAAATAAATTAAACAAATAAATAATACATAAATTGGCCTAATAAAAACTTCTGAGACTAGTAGTCAGCTGGTGTAAGGCAATGAGCAATATTTCACACCAAAAGAATTACATAGAATAGGCTATGTCTTGAATTTTGTAAGTGTGTAGTTTCTGGTCTTATTGGTAGGTAAGGTAACACTTTATAATAATGAACAGATACAAATCATTTACAAATGTTTGTAAATTATAAAGTTACCATTACTTGATCAATACTAAATAATCAGATAGTACAGGCCTATTCAGTTTAAGACCCTGGGGCCACATTGGCCCTTCAAAGATTTGATCTGACCCTCAACCCATTTTGCCACTATTACAAAAATATACTTTCTCTTGCTTGCCAGTTTAAAACTGCGCTACTATACATTAGATTTGATCGGGTCCTGTTTTAGTTCTGGTTTAAACCTGCTTTATACCTTGTTTGGTCCTAGTTTAGTTCTGGTTTAATGCTGAGATTTTGTTAGTCCTGATCTGGTCCATGTACAATTGTTGTTCAGCACTGATTTAGAAGTTTTGTAGACTATAGCAGTGTTATTTTTAACACTGAAATGGATATAGTGCTGTGGATACTTGATGTAGCCTAAATTTTGGCAAAAGTGGGGCTGTTTTGTGCAAGAAAAATTTGGGGTAAATTTGTTGAATAGTCTAGAGTCATTTAGTAATAATAAACAAACATTTTCTAAAGTGAAGAGTGTTTGGAGGTTAGACAATCTGCACTTTTGAGGCAAACCGCTGTGGAATTGAGTTTTTGTGACGTAACAACCTAACCGTGAGAAAATGTTACAATTAATTTAGCTACATTTAGGCACAATTCATGGGCTAAGTTAGGATTGGGTGAAAGGTAACAATAGTATTTTTAAAAAAAAAAATAAGAAAAAAAACAATCATGATACTTGATAGGCCTGGGAGACTCCAGTATCAGGAAATTGTATTCATATAAAGTTGTTGAATTGTTACTCCCACAATAAATAAACTACATAGCACTACATAGCACAGAGAACTGTGTTTCGAGAAGTATAAAAGTATCAGTCAATATCGGGAAATGCTAAAGACCAAATATCGGAATTGGTATCGGAACTGAAAAAGCTGGATCGGTGCATCCCTAGTTACAATGGTAGGAGCTAAAAATCTGGCCTTGTCCCTAAATCCAAAAAATACGTACCAGAAAACTTTTTGATGCAATAAATCACTGAGTTCAGTCGAATGACACAAACCTGAGAGAAGTGACCAGGGGCAGGTCGAGCAGTCGTGCCAAAAGGTCTCCACAGGGGGTCATGGGGTCCCACAGAACCAGGTCAAACTTGGCATCTCGCAGTTGTGACATGAGCTCTGCGTTTTCGACCATTCCCTCACAATGTTGTTTCTGCATGGCATTAGAATGACCCAGCCACTCATAAGTCACCTGCACTTTAGTCCAAACAGACGCCTTGTGGGACTCGTACATGTTAAAGTGCATAGACTTGTCTAAGAAGGACTTGTAGTCAGCGGCAGTGAAGGGAACCTGAGGAGAAGAACAATTGTGTTAGATGTTTTTAGGCAGTAGTATTAAAAACATACCTTCACACAGATGAGACGTAAAACAATACGTTAGTCACAAGTCACAATGTATTTAAACTGATGACAGGGAATGAAATCCTTTTTCAGTCTCTATGTCCTAGATCTTGAAGCTACATTTAGATTTTTTATAATTAGCATATTGAACAGATAAAAAGAAAAAAAACATGTAAGGTTAAGGTCGATTGGACTTTTTTGGCCACCGTATTCATCTTTCAAGTTTCAATGACCACGCATGATTGATTAATTAGCCAATCATCGTCTCATATGAAAACAAACATGGCTGCTTATGAGGAAAAATATGGGAAAATATGAAAAAAAAGAAAAAGAAAAATTGTGCCGATTTTTGCAGAATCAATGAGCAAAGCAATTAGCTATATGTTTGTTTGCTTGTTTAATGATGGAATCCCCATTAGAGCAGACAAGTTGTCGCTACTCTTCCTGGGGTCCACGAAGTTTTATAATATAAAAATCAATTAAAATTCATATACACTTACATTCACACTGGATCCCTAAATAAAGAAATAACATTTCATTTAAAGATGTCAAACCTAAATTCTTTAAAGGACAATCCGGCCCACCCCTTTGCAAAGCTCCTAGGTTCTGAAAACTACAGAATGTGTTATACAAATAAATCTTTACTTACTTTCAAACTTACTGGCATATAATTCTTATAAATTTTTTTTTAGTTTGATGACTCACACATGTCTAAACAAAAACTGCTTTAGTAGTACCTTGAATCTTGCCTTATCATTAAAAATAGTTAGTTTACCAAGCATATTCCAGGCCTACATCGCTCTATTTGATTTTACTTTTGGTAAAGAAAAATTTTCTGTCTGTAATTACAATTTCAATTTTGTTATGATTTATATAGGCAAATAAAACCATCTGCTTCTTCAGAGACTTCAAGTCCATGCAATTGAATTTACATTTATTGCATACAACCAGCAGTCACCCCAAGGGCTTTAAAAAATTGCTGATGTGACTAATAGAAAATTAGACAATCTAAGAAATAAACCAATTATTTGTCAATAATAAAAAGGCAAAATTGACATGAAATAAGCACACATGATAACATACATTTGTTACAAGTCTATAATATGTTTCATTTAAACTTTAGTCTTCTGACCTTAAAGACAATAAACTCAAACTGTTTCTGCAGCTCCGTGTCGTTATATTTCACAGATGGAGTTCCCGACGGCGCTAGGATGCTGATCGAGTGGTTTCTCGTCCGCAGCTCCTGGATCAGGCTCTTCATGTTCAACCAGTGACTGAACTCTCCCGGAAGCACCAGCACTTTGCCCCCCAGAGCCGGACCCACCTGGACCCCCACCAAAGTCAGGACTAAGAGGACAGAGACTGGAGACAGGGGCAGAGGACGCATCTTACACTGCAAAGAACATGGATCACATTAGAGAAGGACATAATGGCTTTTTTTTTTTCTTTCTTGTGAAACTGGTTCTCGACCACTATCTGAATTTAGGACATCATACCTGTATTAAGAGGTTTTCTGGCAAACTTAATGTACAGTATTTTTTGCGCAACTACTTCCAGTCGACTCCCAATCACGTTTAAATGGAGGTTGTTGATGTGGCGTTATGTCAGAAAAGTAAACCAAAAGTTAAAAGAAGAGTATAGTTAGGATTGTTAACCCTAGATCTGAATAGGGCAAATCCTATGTAGATTTGAATTGGCTTTCCATGTCCTGCTAGATGAATCTTTTCCCTCTGTCATTGAACTTTGACTCCACTGACTTAAAGAAATAAGCATCAGTCCTGGTCACATCTACAGCTTATCCGTCCATGGGGTGGGGGCTCTCTTTCACTTTGGTTCTCAATGAGGTTTCTCTTTTTCCCACTGGGTTTTTGGGAGGTATTCCTTGCTGAGAACGAGTGGCCATAGGGAAACGTGGGAGATTACCAGGCTGGCACACACATGTACGACACACACACACACACAGTCAGGGGCGGACTAGCCATAGGTGAAGAGAAAGAAAGAGAGAAAGGGAGAGAAAGAATGAATGAAAGAAAGAGAGGCCCTACTGAGAAATACACAAACATGAATCTTGGTGAGTATAAACATGTTATGGGACAAAATAACACATACCTAACTTAACTACAGTAAAATATGACATTTGTTGTTCTAAAATACCCCCAGATTAAAGCAAATTGCATACTTTTCAAATGTTCAGACCCTCCTGCCTTCAGAACTACTATATAGCCAATAGGCCTTTAGATATTTTGACTTCTAAAGTGACTCTTATGTGGTGTCTTTTAAACCCACCACTAGGGGGCACCAAATACTATCTTGCTGATAGTTACCTAACCTATTCACCTCAGATAACCTGGATGTATACAAAAATCAAGTCTAAAAGTCACCAAATTACAAGAAATTACACCTGTTTTCTTAAAATTTTCTTGGGGGAGAACCCTAAACCCCCCTGACCAGAGTGATGATTTATGCTCAAATTTAATTCAAAGAATTAAAACTAATTGAGCCAGAAACGCTACTGTATTTGATGTGGTTTATGTTTATATATTTTATACTGAGCTCAACAGTAGATGGCTTTTAGTTCAATAGAGCTAACAATCCACCTTTATGTAGCGTTTAATGGAAATGTTCTGTCGGACCTTCTATCAGAAAAACGAAAGAACGACCAATGTGTGGATACCTTTACAAATACAGCAATCAGACCATCATTATCGACGATACACGTCTAAAAAAAACTCTTACCTGCTTTTTATGAACGTTGGGCCAAACAATGAACTTAAACTAAATCCAGCAGTGTCACAGGTCCAATTCAAAGCAAAGCAAAGGTAACAAAGAACCACTTTACCTTTTTCAGGTAAAAGACATTGCAAACCACCAGCCAATCACAAAGCAGCTCTTATCTGCGTGAACCAATCAGCAGTCAGCTCTTATCTATTGGACTTTGCCTTATCTTCATTTCAGCGTGTAATAATAAATCAGTGAAATATCAGAATAATAAAAGTGACAGTCAGAATCTGGCTGCGTGTTTTTGGTAGAATGTTTGTGAAGTTGGCTACGTGTTTTTGAATTTGCGAGCATGTTTGTGAATTTGGCTGTTTGTTTGTTTTTTTTATTTGGGTGCGTGTTTTTTAAATTTAGATTTGTGTGTTTGAATTGGCATGTTTGCAAATTTGGCTGTGTTTTTGATTTTAAGAAAATGTTTGTGAATTTGGCTGCGTGTTTTTGAATATATTTCCGCGCTTTCGAAATTGTGTGTTTTCTCCTTCAGGACCACCGTAGTCCTGTCTTATGAATGAGCATAAGACTGCAGTCTAATTCATATTAACGGTAAGTTTTGAAAACTACATTAAGCAACTTAACTGCTCCAAAGTAAGTGACAAACATTTTAGGAGTGTGTTTACTGCGTCCCATCAAAAGCACGTTTGCTCACCGTCCTCAGAGAAATCTCCCATATGAAGTGTTGGGTATCGTTACTTTCAAACGTAACTTGTTAAAGTGCATATGGCAGGTTAGACCAACATGGTGAACATGATTATATTTAAGAATTCATCAAACAATTTGCTTCTTTTCACTTAGATAGGTTTGTAGTTGTATTTTGTAATATGATATCATAGATGTATTATTAGAGCTGTATGACACGTAGAGGTGAACCACAATTAAAATCCACATAAATGACAGATGCTGTGATTTAGCAAATGATCATACTTTGTAACACTAAAGTTGTGTTAAATTATTGTTTACACTTTAAGAAACGGTGTCAGTTGTGTGTAAAATGTCTTTGCATTTTGGAGCTTTTTGACGACACATATGGAGGGATTCCATTTTAGCACTAAGATTACGTCCTGTAATTTTCAACTTTCACTTGTCAATTTCTTCAGAATTTTAAAAACTTAACTGCTGTAAAGCTATGATCAATATTTACCACAAGGACTATCACACCAAACTAAGTCCAAATTAGAAATATGTGATAATCTGTCATATGGGCTTAAGTTACCACATTATTGCTCTGGAAAATGAGCTATGCTACTGCGTGAAAAACTAATTCATAAGAAACGAATGCATTAGAGTACCCGTGTTTTACCATTATTTATTCATGGATAATTCAGTTATCAGTAGGGATGTCCCGATCAGGTTTTTTTGGCCCCGAGTCCGAGTCCGAGTCATTTGATTTTGATGATCTGCCGATACCGAGTCCCGATCCGATACTTTTGTAAAACATTAAATGTTAAAGTAAACAAACCCAGATGACTTTTATTTTTTATTTTGTTTACCTTTTTAACATTTAGCTCTAACATTTGACTTCTGTGAGGCTTGAACAATCAAATAATACATAAATTCTTCACTTTGGACCTTAGTGCAACAGTAAATATTAAATTAAAAAGGTCTAACATGAAAAAACAGCATCAACTTAAAATATCCAGCAGGCATAAGAAAACAAAAGTGCCACAGTGTTTTCAAGTAAGGCAAGTAATGTGCTTTTAGGAACTGCACTGTAATCTCCAGCTTTCATTTGACAGAAAAATTTATATTTTCTTGATGAAAACCAACATCTCTTTGCCTACTTCACGTTGTACTAAGAATCTTAATTTTTCTTCTATTTTTCACCTCGTCCCGCAATTAATAGTGTAGGATTCAGGCAACCTCTCGCTCTCTATCATACACGTGCACGCGCCTTAGCACCCAAACAGGCACGCGCAGCACCGAGCAGCCGCTGGAGAGAAGCCAGAAAAAGAAAATAGACACAGGTAGGACTAAACGGCTCATATAAAGCGATTCTGAACAGAAGGAACAACGCTGTTTTCACAAACACGTTCGTTACAAGTTAAGCTGTAAAATAATGTGCGGTTTAAAGCAGTCCGACTCATATTTGTGGAGAAAATAGCCTCGTAAGGACGTGATTTAAAGTTTGTGTTTGAAGTCGGAAAGTTTGCGATGTTTACGGTCGTTCACGGAGCTTCTGGGCACGGCACATGTTGTTTTAATGGTTGTAATCTTTGTAGTTGACGTATTTTGAAAGAGCATCGGAACTTTATTTTGTGTCTGCGCGGCTTTTTCTTGTGTTTTTCCTGCTGAAAAGTCCGGGAGACGCGCCGTTGACGCTGATTATAATAATAGAAGTCTGATCTATTGAGGGACGCGTAGCGTATTAACGGCCGTCAGACGAGCGTCTCACACCGCTGCTGTAAATTGTTAGAACCAAATCAAACTTGATTCCATTATGAGCGACTCCTGCGCGTATGACGGCCGTATATGACGTGCTGCTGCAGTTACGCGCTGCTACTGCTTTGAGGGCCACTGTGCCACCGCGTAACTAGATCTGATTTTAAAGTAAGTAATGAGAATAAATATTTCCGAGTCCTGATCGGGAGATAGCGTCCGATTCCGATCGAGTCTGAAACCACGAGATCGGGGCCGATTTCCGATCACGTGATCGGATCGGGACATCCCTAGTTATCAGTGTCGCTGAATGCTCAGTTTAACAAGCCCGACACAAGTGTGGTAAAAAGCTGCAGCTGTGTATCAGAGGAAAACTGGGGGTCTGTGTGAACCTGAGTTTGCCAAAACTTCTATCACTATCAACCAAACTGAGGCTTGCTTTTGGACCTCACCAGTGAACTTTTTGTGCATTATTTAGTTATTTATTTATTTTGAGTCAGTCATTGTGTTGTGAATAAAAGGAGGGGGCAGGTAAAACATGGCACGGCTGTGTGGGAAGACAGCAATGGAGGGAAGAAGGCGGTAGAGTGCAAGGGAAGGAGTAGGGAGAGTGCGCAGGGAGAAAGAGGTATCTGCATGAGTACCGTGAAGGGAGGTGCTGAGGAAGTACAATATGCGATAAGAACAAGGCTCCGTGGAGGCAGGAGACTTTGTGGCAGCAGTCCAATCCTGCTCGATTTGAACCTTTACTCACGCGTTACTGATTTGAAAAAGCAACTAGATTACCCTGAAAGCAAAACTAACGTAAAGTTTCTCGTTACCACAAAAAAGTAATACTCGTTACCAGCTAGTGCGTTAGCCCCAACACTACATACAAGCAGCTCGAAATGACAGTACAAGCTACATTAGTCCTGGTTCAGTCCTCAGTGTCTTTCTGGTTTAGTCCTTGTTCAGTCCTGGTGTGGTCTGGATCCTCGCAGCAGTCTCAGCACCAGTCTCAGTCCCTTCCTGCTGATGAGAACCATGACAGTGATGACCGTTGCCGTGACGAGCAGCAGGAAGGCGACCGTGTCCAGACTGTGATACTGGAACCAGTTGAGTTCGTACGAGGCCAAGCGCAGGTGAGACGCTCCGTTCCTCAGGACAAACTCCACCCAGAAGGCCGCCTCCTGCAGGGCTGTGAGGGGACGGTCCCTGTGTATGGCTGAAGCTCTGCGCATGCTCTCGGTGTAGCTGAGGATCATGGGAGATTGAGTCATTAAAGAAAGACGATAAAACAGTACATTTATTGAGTGACAATGACTATGCGTATAAAAAATCTGATTATTATCTGATTATTGAAATGCCTTGTACAATCATTGGCAAGAATAATGTGAGTAGAGCTGGGCATATCATACATACATCTACAGTATATCTGGGAAAGTTGATATTTTAAGCTTTGACGACAGCAGACACAGATTGTGATTTCAACTACAGCATAACCTGAATATGTTAGTTTTTAATATGCTGGCAAATATATTGTTATCGCAAATGTTGCCTTTAATATCATGATAAACATTTGAGGCCATATCACCCTGTGTGTGAGTCATCTTATTTTTATTTGAAAATGAAAAGTCATTGTATTGGCTTCCAAATACAACAATTACTGTAAATTATAATGTAAATGTCTACAAATTCATTTTGTGACAGTGCTACATTTTTTAAAATTTTATTTTTATTTTTTGCTTCTTTGGAACCGATTTTTGTTTATTCAAAACATTCGCCATATTAGAGTCAAGTTTTTGAACATACCACCCCACTTGGTTTGCATGGGTAAAGGTCTTTATACATTTTTAGTGTGATTTTTTTTTTTTTAGTCTATTTTTGGCAAACAAAAATGAAAGGCACAATTACATACTGTGCCTTCTTTCTTTCTTTCTTTCTTTCTTGGACCATTCAGGACTGAACACGGACCAGAGTCAGGACTAAACATGGGGAATCAGTGTTTCAGTTTTATGCAGCTCAGATCTGGAACAGTCTTCCCGACGATGTTAGACTGACCGTGACTGTGACAATGTTTAAATCCAGGTTCAAAACATTTTTGTTTATTTGTGCATTTGACTGAAATAGTTTTATCTGCACTCATTATTTCCTTTACAGTAAATTATCTGATTTTATTATTTTTATTAATGTTTTGTTTTGTATTGTCATTTTGATATCTTTTTCCTGCCTTGTAAAGCACTTTGATTTGCTTCATATGCGAATTGTGCTTTACAAATTAATTTGCCTGAAAAGTCACAGCTGCTCAATTCATTCTGATACAACAATGCAAGTTTTTACATGTCTTTTTCCAGAAATTTAGCTTAAGTTAACTTAAAGGAGCATGGCGTAAGTTGCAAAGGTTTTGAACAAGGGCGCCATCTTTGGCGTTTTGTGGCACTGCACCCACCCTACTATCAGCAGATGAAGACGTATTTTAGGCTTAAAAGATTCTTTTGACACATCGTTACTTTCTGCTAAATATTTTCGTGGCTAAGAAGACAAAGTTATTTGTATGAAAAAGTAGATGCTGACTATTTTATTTGTTCTTTTTGACTGACTAATCAGTTTTCTCTCCTCCAAAAGTTACACAAGGAAAGATTATTGAGTGTTTCAGGAAAAGCTTTGTTTTAGTGTGAGAGAAAACTGTAAACAAGCTTTTTACAGGACTCATTTCTCATAAACTAAATGCTCAATGACAAATTATTACTCTAAAACATAAACCTTACCGAGACAAACAGCTAAGCGCTAAGCTAAGCTTTGACTAAATGTGTGATGTACTTTGACAGGCCTGAGTCTTACCTTCTAATGAAAATAATCGCCAGATGAACGTCTTATTGATCTCCTGCACAGTTCTTCTTTCTCAAAAACATGTCCAAGTGCTCCTCGGCTCTGCCAGTCTGCTCATGCCGGTTGTTTTAATCGGACCTAGGCTAATTTTTCTGTGTTGTGGGGGTTCGGAAGCTAGATGGCAGTATTTACCACTGATTATTTATTAAATTTTTTATTAAACAGTTTTACAACATTCGTCTGTTGTATAAATCCGAGAGCGTTAGCGAAACAAATAGAAATAATGCCAATAAACCAGTGAAGGAGGATTAGCGCGGGAAAATGCGACCAGCGTCACTCACATTTATGAGCCTGTCTGCGCTTATACAGGCAACCTCGGTAAGTTTACAAAACGTCATGGCGCATATCCAGACATGTGCCAATGGACGGTAATTTTATATATCGTAATATTGAGCATTTTAACTTACGCAGTGCACCTTTAAGTTATGCAAATGTTTTGGGAAGTCAGATCATTACGCAAGTTCCTCCAAGTTTCCCAGAGCTCATGAACGCAACATAACATTTTGCTTACCTGGGATTATTGATGACCTCACTGATGGTGGATGACATTTCCTTTGACGTCATGGTGTTGAAGTTGAGCACAGCAGCGCCCCCACGCCGGCTCAAACGGGCCAGATTATCCGACTGGTCTCCAAACAGAGGTATTCCCACTACTGGAACGCCATGGAACAGCGCTTCATACAATCCGTTTGTCCCTCCATGAGACACGAAAGCACGTGTCTGAGGGTGGCCTAAAGAGGACAAGATTACACAATAATATATTCGTTGATGTTAAAATTCTGTTTACTAAGATTTTACTGCTTTGCCTAGAATATTCCACAGACCTAATCTTGGTTACATAGTCATTTTTCCTGCTTCTACTCTGAGCCTCACAAAACAGATTCAAGTTTCCTAAATTGGTAATGTCAAAGTCTTCTGCTGTGTTGCTTTTCTTGAATCACTCACAACTCACTACCAGATCTTCTAAGTATTTATTCATTTTAGACTAATGTATTGAAAACTCTTAGAAAAAAAACTGAACAGGAAATACTCAAAAGTATAAAAATTAGCCACTTTTTATTTTATCTTGATCTTCTGGAGGTAGTGTGAAACCAAGCTCTGGAGACAAAACTACAATAAATGTGAATCAGTCCTAAATTATAATGCAGTATCTTTATGGCTACAATCAGGTCACACATTTGGTCAGTTACAGTTCTGTGAGGTGGCATGTTCTAAAGCCATAAAACTCGTGATTGTGATGTGGAACATTTCAGGCAAAACAATAATATCGTCAAAAAATAGGTCAGGCATCCTCCATCTGAATATTTCTGAGAAGGATTTTAGGCTTTGCTTGTAATAGCCATCAGTTGTCATCAGTAACTAAAAATCAAGAAAAAAAAGTTACCGAGGAGGTCGTTCTGTGGGATCCAGGGGAGCATTTTGGTGTTGGGTCCCAGAGAGCGAGGAGTGGGTCCACTGTATCTCCAGATCACCTACACACACACACAGAGGTTTAGTTCTGTTTTAAACCTGGATTAGTCATTGTTAAGTTTATGTTCAGACCTTCTGTGGGATCTGGGCCAGTGCTGTGGCGATGACCTCAGCTCGATCCGTTGTCAGGTTGTTTACCATAGAACCGAAAGTAACGACCACCACACCAGCCTCAGCTGAGCTCATAAACTTCTCCAAATCCTGAAAGAAGAAAAGGTTTTACTGTGATACTGAGTTCAGAGGCTCAATTTCTGCTTAGATGAAGTGATTATATGAAGTGACTCTTTTGCCCGTGTGTGCAGCTCACCTTAGGCAGTGGCTTGGCCGGTTTACAGTGGAGACCGCCCACATAGCGAAAGTTTGGAGGCATAGGCCTGGGACTCTCAATGTCCCAAAAAGTCCTGATCAGCCACATGCTGGTTCTGCCCATTGTTTCACACACTGTAGTGGGCTGACCTGCACAAAAACAAAACGTGACTCTGCTAACATTTAAAACTTGATCTTAGCATTCTGGAAAACACAACTTTTGCTTTGGTAATTTTTCATTATTCAGAATTGTTGTAAAGCTGGCATTGTTTCTATTTATATACCTAGAATTTCTGAATAGTAACTGTTCATATCGAGTTTCCAAAAGAGTTCTGACACAGTGGAGCTCAGCAGGTTGATTATTAAACTCATCACTCTCTCTCTGAAAGTCATGATGTCGCTGTAGGGCAGAGGAGACGAAGGCACGTAGCTCGGAGGCAGAGGGGCGTGGCCACAGTGACGCTCAATCACAGAACCAAACGAGAACCTGAGACACAACAAGTATCAGATAACTCTGTAACTTTATTTCAATGTAGTTATACAGCCCAGTAGATGAAAACTTGTGTACAGCAGCATGAAAAAGTATCTGAACCTTTTGAAATTTCTCACATTTCTGCTTAAAATCACCATCAAATGTGATCTGATCTTTGTCAAAATCACACCAATGAAAAAACAGTGTCTGCTTTAACTAAAACCACCCAGACATTTATAAGTTTTCATTTTTTAATGAGGATAACATGCAAACATTGACAAAAGGGGAAAGAAAAAGTAAGTGAACCTTCTGCCTAAGGAGACTTTAAGAGCAATTATTTCCCAATTTTACCAAACAATTTAAGTCAGAGTGTGTCCAATCACTGAGGAATGGCTTAAAGCTGCCCTGCCCGCTATAAAAGACACTCCTGGTAAGCACTGTGTCTTGATGTGAAGCAATGTCTGTTGTTCATCATGGCTTGCTCAAGCAGCTGTCTGAAGACCTGCAATCTAGAATTGTAGATTTGTATAAAGCTGGAAAAGGTTACAAAACCATCTCTAAAAGTCTGGATGTTCATTAGTCTACAGTTAGAGAAATTATGTGCAAATGGAGAGAGCTTGGCACTGTTGCTTCTTTCCCGAGGACTTGTGTCAACACAAATGACACCCAAAGTTCAGAGCAAAATACTCAGAGAGGTAAAAAAAAAACAAAAACTATAATGTCTGCTAAAGACTTACAGAACATACTGACACAGTCTTGTATCTCTGTGCATACACTGACTACATGTAAAACAACAGTTTAGAATTGTGCTCAGTGGCGTGCTGGGATCATTTTTCAGCCCGGGAAAATCAGACGTTAGATTGGCCCATTTGTTCATGAAGTCACGTGATTTAGCTGGTAGTTGAGTGGTTAAGAACTGCGCATGTAAGCTTTTGCCTTTCAGAACCCACGTTCGAGTCCCGCTCAGGAAACCTCTCTTCTGATTTTTTTTTTCTCTCTTTTAACCAATATCTACTCCACCTCTCATACATTCTCTTCTCCAGTAGTAAACTACCTAGTTTTAGTCATGACATGGTCATAGTCCGGCTTTCCTCCACCTGACCTCTCCTCTGCTGCACAGCAGTGCGCTCTGGGACACACACACGAAGCACGCGCTCACACAAACACAGGAAATGCGCTCCGCTCTGCCGCGGTGATTCGCGCATATAAATCTGCTCAAGTGTTTGTTCATCAGCCGTTTTTGCTCATAACGCCGAGAATATACAACGGATTTACTTGAAACAAAGTTTGACTGAGAGCTTATGAGATGTAGAGCGTGTTTTTGGGCTCCAAAATGTGTCAAGAGTCTTTGATAATGCACTATGTGCTGTGAATCACATCATGGACTTGAAGCAGCAGCTGGCTCCGCCTCTCCCAGCACTGTGCTCACATTTGCCAGCTGCATGTGCCGGGCCTCTCTCTCTCTTTCTCTCTCTTCAACCACGGAGCGGAGGCCACCGGCCCAAAAGTCACGCGGCCCACCGGGAAACGTCCCGACTCTCCCGATTAGCCAGCACGCCCATGATTGTACTCATCAGCGGACTCCACAGAGGAAGCCACTACTGTCTAAAAAAAACATTGCTGCATGTTTAATGTTCGCAAAAAGTCACCTAGAGACTCCACAGAACTTCTGGCAAAATATTTTGTGGACTGATGAAACTAAAATTGAATTATTTGGAAGAAACACACAACGTCATGTTTAGAGGAAAAATTAAACAGCTCACCAACATCAACACCCCATCCCCACCGTGAAGCATGGTGGAGGGAAATTATAGTTTAGGTCTGTTTTGCTGCCTCAGGGTCTGGACAACTTGTAATCATTAGTGGAAAATGAATTCAAAAGTTTATCAGATGTTTTACAAGAAAAGTTGAGGCTGCCTGTCAGACAGTCCAAGCTTAAAAGAAGAAAGAAGCTGCAACAAGACAATGATCCAAAACACAAAAGTAAATCAACTTCAGAATGGTTTCAGAAGAACAAAATACACATTCTGGAGTGGCCAAATCAAAGTCCTAACTTGAGATGCTGTGGCATGACCTCAAAACAGCAATTCATGCCCGACATCCCAGGAATCTGACTGAAAAGTAGCAATTTTCTAAGAAGAATGGTCCAAAATTGATTAAATCAATGTGCCAGACTGATCTGCAACTACAGGAAGCGTCTGGTAGAAGTTATTGCTGCCAAAGGGGGGGCACCCATATATTAAATGTAAGGGTTCAGATACTTTTTTCTTCACCTTCTGTCATCGTTTGCATGTTATCCTCATTAAAATATGAACACCTATAAATGCTTGAGTAGTTTTAGTTAAAGAAGACATAGTTTTTTCATCTGTGTGATTTTGACAAAGATCAGATAGCATTTGATGGTGATTTTAAGCAGAAATGTGAGAAATTTCAAAAGTTTCAGATACTTTCTCATGCCGCTGTACTTCAAACGATTTTCAAAGTTTTCGAACTTTTTCCATCCTTAGTTTCTATTCATTAGTGTTACCAAAGGTAAGACCTATACATTTGGCCTCAGTCCCTCAATCCAAGAATAAGTATCAGAAAAGTTTCCTACAGTGTAAAATACTGTGTTCAGTAGATTGACACAAACCTCAGAGAAGTGACGAGGGGCAGGTTGAGCAGTCGTGCCACCAGGTCTCCACAAGGGATCATCGGGTCCCACAGAACCAGGTCAAATTTGGCATCTCGCAGTTGTGACATGAGCTCTGCGTTTTGGACCAGTCCCTCACAATGTTGTTTCTGCATGGCATTAGAACGACCCAACCACCCATAAATGAGCCGCGCTTTAGTCCAAACAGACACCTTGTAGGACTCGTACATGTAGAAGTCCATGAACTCGTATAAGAAGGACTTGTAGTCAGCAGCAGTGAAGGGAACCTGAGGAGAAGAACAATTGTGTTATTTGCTCTTCGAGGGGCATTGCAGGTGAAAAAAGTATTAAATAATATTAAACAATTATGTTTTTACAGAGGTTTTTTGTAAGTGGACTTGAGTGCTGCTCAAAAATGAAAAAAGCTAAAAATTCCTAATTTTAGACAAAGTTTTACCTTCATCGGATACATCTAAAAATGTAGAAGTATGAAAAAATATGAAACTATTATGTTTTTATGAAGGTTTTTGTAAGTGGACATTTATGTCTTATTTTTTCCCAGTAATCCAAAGCAATTGCAAGAAAAAAAAGTAAATAAAAATCACAAGATATATGCTTTGTCATTAAATTTCATAGCTCTATCATTAACATTTTTTTTCTCTAAGCCATTTTTGATTATGACAAATGATAGCATTTACATTTGTTATAGTTAAAGTATTTAATATATTTCATTTAAACTTTAGTCTTCTGACCTTAAAGATAATAAACTCAAACTGTTTCTTCAGCTCCGTGTCGTTATATTTCACAGATGGAGTTGATGACGGCGCTATGATGCTGATTGAGTGGTTTCTTGTCCGCAGCTCCTGGATCAGGCCCTTCATGTTCAACCAGTGACTGAACTCTCCCGGGAACACCAGCACTTTGCCCCCCAGAGCTGGACCCACCTGGACACCCACCAAGGTCAGGACTAAGAGGACAGACACTGGAGACAGGGGCAGAGACCGCATGTTACACTGCGAAGAACATAGATCATGTTAGAGAAGGGCATAATGGCTTAAAAAGTGTATGACTTTAAAAACAAACTGACTTTCGGGTAATAGGCCTACAGACTCTTAATGACCAGCTGAACTTATTTCTAGAACGCAAACGCAATCTTTAAGGAATGTTGCCATGTTGAGTAGAGATTTAAAAGGAAATATTTGCTTAGTTTTTGAATGGAAAAAGTTCCTCAAAATGTAGCATGTGACAGGAAGACACGTTTGAGTTTCAGTGTAGTCCAAAAATGTTTTAAGTGGCTTTTTAAGCTAACAATCCACCTTTATGTATAGCAGTCAATAAAAAATGTTATTGCTTCATTTTTATCTAAAAAACTGAAAAATGACCCATATATGAACACTTTTAAAAATACAGCAAGCCCAAAAAAGAAGTCTTACCTGCTTTTTGTGAATGCTGGGCCAACTAATGAACTAAAACTAAATCCAGTAGTGTCCAAATCAAAGCAAAGGTAACAGAGAAGCACTCTATCCTTTCATGTAAAAGTAACAACCAGCCAATCACAAAGGAGCATGTATCTGCCTGAACCAATCAGCAGTCAGTTCTTATCTATTGGACTTTGGTGTGTCTTCTTTTAGCGTGTATTAAATAAATAAATGAAACATCATCACTTTGTACTCAGCAAATTTTTTTTTATTTGGAAACATCTTTGTGAATTTGGCTGCATGTTTTGAATTTGAAAGCATGTTTTGGAATTTGGCTACGTGTTTTGAATTTGAGAGCATCTTTGTACATTTTGCTGCGTGTTTTTGAATTTGAGAGAATGTTTGTAAATGTGGTTCTGTGTTTTTGAATTTGAGAGCATGTTTGTAAATTTGGCTGCATGTTTTTGAATTTGAGAGCATGTTTTTGAATTTGAGAGTATGTTTGTAAATTTGGCTGCATATTTTTGAATTTGAGAGCATGTTTGTAAATTTGGCTGCATGTTTTTGAATTTGGGAGCATGTTTGTACATTTTGCTGCGTGTTTTTTTTTTATTTAAAAGCATGTTTAAATATTGGGCCGCGTGTTTTTGAATATTTGACCATGTGTTTTTGAATTTGAGAGCATGTTTGTAAATTTATTCCAAAAACATAATAAATTTCTGCATATTCAGATCTTCACATACGAGATAAATATCTGTTGTTTATAAAATGTGCTATTTGTGTTTCAAAGCTAATGCTAGCCAATATTGAATTTATTATTAATGTCAATCGATCAAATCGTCTGCTTTAGAATTGGATAACTTTATGAGTAAACATTTAGTATTGCACCAAAAATACACACTTTCAGAAAATACATTTCCCGGTGAAGTATTTTCCTCATATGTGAAAGTCTGAACTTGCTGTAGTGATTATCTAGTTGAAATCTGCTCTCTGTGATTTTATTTTATTTTAATTTTATAGAATAATGTTCTTTTCAACATAGCCTCTCTTACAAGTTCCTGGTATACAGGTGAGAAGAAAATAAATAAAAAACATATGTGCAATTGTAGCAAGAGAAAAAATAGACATTTACAATATCTTCTTCCAGGCCCATTTTGAAATAGTAGAAACAGGTTGATCATGAAGAGAGTTTCACTTCTTACTTCTTAGAAAACATAAAAGATAGACATAGACAATTACTACACAAAATGCCTCAAGTAAAATCCGATCTTAATATACATTTAGACAATATTCTAGATTCTGGATTTTTAGGGAATAGAATAGGGAATAGCTTTTCCATTGTGTATACTGTATATTATGAACCACATCTTGTCATTCTTCTATAGTAGGAGGGTCTGGTTTTTGGCATCTTCTTGATGTTGCTTTTAACTTGCTACTAGGAGTATAAGAAACAACTTTTTATCATTATACTGTAGTCCCAGAAGTCAAGCAACATGTTTCCTATATACTGTATAAAACGTCAAATCTTCAGGGAATATTTGTTCTGAAAGTTGGCTCTGTGATTTTTTAATATTGATTGATCTGCAATTCCTCATAAGGAATTAATTAAAGCGACTTCTTTATTCAGCAGAGTGTGTGCCAGGGCAAACTCCATTTCATTGTCTTTGGAACATGTACTTGAAATGAACTTGAAAGAGATTAAACTATTCACAGGTTTTACGCAAACGGGAACTAGCCAACTGCTGTGTGAAAAGGGCCTATTAGTGCTGGTTCAGTCCTAAATTTATTTTCATGGTTTAGTCCTTGTTCAGTCCTGGTGTGGTCTAGATCCTCGCAGCAGTCTCAGCATCAGTCTCAGTCCCTTCCTGGTGATGAGAACCATGACAGTGATGACTGCTGCCGTGATGAGCAGCAGGAAGGCGACCGTGTCCAGACTGTGATACTGGAACCAGTTGAGTTCGTACGAGGCCAAGCGCAGGTGAGACGCTCCGTTTCTCAGAACAAACTCCACCCAGAAGGCCGCCTCCTGCAGGGCTGTGAGGGGACGGTCCCTGTGTATGGCTGAAGCTCTGCGCATGCTCTCGGTGTAGCTGAGGATCATGGGCAATTGAGTTATTAAAGAAAGACGCTCAGAGTTAAAAAATAAATAAATAAATAAAGCTGTTCACATAATATTGGAAATATTCATAATTAAATTAAAAAATGTAAAAGATATATTAATTAAAAAATAAGAATAATAATAGCAAATCACTCTATGCTTTCTTACAATAACTGTAACTGTAAAATTATATGTTTTTCAAATCCCTATGTATGTGTGAATTCAGACTGAATGACACTGTGAAAACCATTGAGTCTTGTTTTACACTGAATGCGAGTCAGGTGCGGGTTAGAAAGTGCTTAAAACCAATGCATCCTCGTACGGACCACAGAGCAGTGCAGTAGCCATGCACACCTTGACTTGAAAGCCACATCAGACTGCTGCAGTCTCCGGAAAACCAAGGTACTGGGGTGAAAGTAAGGCACTTTGCAAGAAACCCAGTCAGTGCACAGGAGTTTAATTTAGCATATAGGCCTAATTATGTATTCTTATAACAACAGAGAACTCCTATCGGTCTGTATCTGAGATTTTTTTCTCTGAATTGTGAATGTATAGCCTACAGAAGCATTATTAAAATGTACAAAAACAAAACGGTTTAAGTATTGGGAAAAGGTAATTTAATAACCCAGCTTCCCATTCATTTGTATGAATTCATTTGCAGAAATTTCCAAAACAATGAGGCTGCTGGAACTGGATATTTGTTACCATGGTTACCATGGCTACGCTCTCTGAACAACATAATAACACACTGCTAACCTGGGATTATTGATGACCTCAGTGATGGTGGATGACATTTCCTCTGACGTCATGGTGTTGAAGTTGAGCACAACAGCGCCCCCACGCCGGCTGACACGGGCCAGGTTATCCGACTGGTCTCCAAACAGAGGTATTCCCACTATTGGAACGCCATGGAACATGGCCTCATATATGCCGTTTGTGCCTCCGTGAGCCACGAAAGCACGTGTCTGAGGGTGGCCTGATAAAAGCACCATTACACAAGTTAGGCACTGATGTACAAATGCAGAACGTGTCTAGTAAGAGTTTACTGCTATACCTGGAATATTCCACAGGTTTGCTTGTTTAATATAATGACTTATTTTCTTAATCTTGGTTACATTGTCATTTTCCCTGTTTCTACTCTCAGCCTCACAAAAACACTCAGTTTCAAGTTTCCTAGATTTGTAATGTCAAAGTTAGGAATACAGTTTTCTTCTGCTGTGTTGCTTCTCCTGAATTGTAAAGTCTTTAACATGTTTTCAGAGACATCAATCACAATTAATTGTTCACTGCCTCATCTTCCAAGAATATTTCCTTTTTAGACCGATGTGAAACCTCTTAGAAATAAATGGAACAGGAAATACTCAAGAGGCTGTGTGAAACCAAACTCTGGAGACAAAACTACAATAAAAAAAACAATTTAGAATGTTCTAAGTCCATACCTGGTTTTGGACTTTTCAGTGTAAATCAGCCCTAAATGTTAGATTTCCATGGATACAATCAGGTTACACATTTGGTCAGATATCTGTGAGGTGCCATTTTCTAAAGCCATAAAAACAGGTGATTGAGATGTGGTTTGAACATTTCTGGCAAAACAATAATTTTGTCAAAAAGACAAGTCAGTCCTCCTCCATCTGAACATTTCTGAGTAGGATTTTAGGCTTTGCTTTTTGTAGCCTACCAACTACACAAAAGCAAGAAATAAAGTTACCAAGCAGGTCGTTCTGTGGAATCCAGGGGAGCAGTTTAGTGTTGGGTCCCAGAGAGCGAGGAGTGGGTCCACTGTACCTCCAGATCACCTACACACACAGAGGTTTAGTTCTGTTTTAAATCTGGATCAGTCATGTTTTAGTCCTTGTTCAGACCTTTTGTGTGATCTTAGCCAGTGCTCCAGCGATGACCTCAGCTCGATCTGTTGTCAGGTTGTTTACCATAGAACCGAAAGTAACAACCACCACACCAACCTCAGCTGAGCTCATAAACTCCTCCAAATCCTGAAAGAAGAAAAGGTTTTACTGTGATACTAAGTTCAGAGGCTCAATTTCTGCATAGATGAAGTGACACTTTTGCCTGTGTGTGCAGCTCACCTTAGGCAGTGGACTGGCCGGTTTACAGTGGAGACCGCCCACATAGCGAAAGTTTGGAGGCATAGGCCTGGGACTCTCGATGTCCCAAAAAGTCCTGATCAGCCACATGTTGGTTCTGCCCATTGTTTCACACACTGTAGTAGGCTGACCTGCACAAAAACAAAACGTGACTCTGCTAACATTTAAAACTTGATCTTAGCATTCTGGAAAACACAACTTTTGCTTTGGTCATTTTTCATTATTCAGAATTGTTGTAAAGCTGGCATTGTTTTTATTTATATACCTAGAATTTCTGAATAGTAACTGTCCAGTTCGAGTTTCCAAAAGAGTTCTGTCACAATGGAGCTCAGCAGGTTGATTATTAAACTCATCACTCTCTCTCTGAAAGTCATGATGTCGCTGTAGGGCAGAGGAGACGAAGGCACGTAGCTCGGAGGCAGAGGGGCGTGGCCACAGTGACGCTCAATCACAGCACCAAACGAGAACCTGAGACACAACAAGTATAAGACAACTCTAACTGTATTTCAATGCATTAACACAGCGCAGTAGATGAAAACTTGTGCATTCAAAAACTGTCTTAAAGGCCTATTGATTATGAGTTTAGAATCTGGTGATTATCAAAGGGTCTTTCTATTAAACTTGAAAATAAATACAGACGGAAAACTAGTAGGACTGTTTTATTTTTTTTATTACAAGTAACTTCATCAACAAAAAAACAGTTTATGAATGAATTTGTAAAGAATTACAAAGTGAGAGAGTAATTCAATGCAAAAAGAAATTGGCCTATTTTTGTCCCCTATGGAGCTGCACAGTGAAAGACCGCCCTGGTTCCGGAAGAGTTTTGCCCCATGTTATAGTGCCATAGGCTTTTCGAAAATTCAAATATTAAGAGTTTAAAGACATACCGCGGGCTATCCAGCTATGTGCTAACTCAGATCCACAGCGCGGTTGTTTTCAGTCTAAAAGCACATCTAGAACTTAAAATTCGGCAAAATGTCGTAATAACTTCGTAGTTTACAAAGCTGAAAAAACGTTTTTTAAACAAAAATGTAGGTCTTATACTCGTGACTCACCACATAGCTGCTTAGCCCCAAGGACGTTTTCAAACTTTTAATATAATTTTTTATCGAATTCCCTATGGCAATTTAACATGGGGTTCGAGATTTAGGAACCAGGAAGTGGGCGGTCACTGTTGAGCTCCATTGATAGGCTAACCCAGCACTTCTCAAAGTGTGGGGCGCGCCTGTTTAGGGGGGCGCAAAAAGTTTTGAGGAGGGCGCAAGGAGCGGTGCTAATAAATGCTCTTAAAAATACGAGTGGAAGCAGGAAAAATACAGAGAACATCTCCACGGTGACAACAGCTGCAGCAGAGAGCGGAACTGCAACATGGACAGGATCCTGTCAAAAGAAAGGCTACTGATGCAGATTAAACAGGAGACGAACGCACTACGTAGCTACTTAATTGTGATTAATTATTTTGTCGGAATTAACGCAACTCGATGCAAACGATGCATGAATGAAAGTGTCCCGCTCTGCTGCGGCGCCCATTTCTCTCCCTCTCTCTCATAAACAGTCCACACACACAGAGGATCTCTTCCGATTTAGTTATTGCAATGAACACGAGGAAGAAAGGTCTGCTATACTGACAGCGGGACAGAGACGAGTCTGTTCTGTGTGAGTTTTTAAATCGTACAAAAGGGCCCAAGAAAACAGAGAAAGGGCCCGTTAAAGACTTCAAACCGATAACAATTCATTAAAAATGCGCATGGAGAATCAGCGCTCAATCAGCGGTGATGCGCGAACTTTAACACACGTGTTTGTGATGTTTACTTTGAAAACGTTAAAAATGGGATTATTTCACTTCCCACTGTGTATTTAGTGAGCACTGAGCTGGTTTTAACCAGGACATTTTTTGTACTTTTGCAGACGGGGTAGGGGCGTGGATAATTTTTTCTATTCCAAGGGGGGCATGGCAAAAAAAGTTTGAAAAGCACTGGGCTAACCCCTCAGGATTAGCCTGTCTGGTCCTGCTAGACGAGTCGTTTCCCTCTGTAATTGGACTCTGGCTCTACAGACTTATAGGCCGCGATTTTGCCCCTCTGTCCTAGCGGATGGTCTTAGTTATTCCTCTGTTGGTCACTAGTGGCTCTCTCCAAGCGCTACGCTGTGAATCTAGAAGGTGTGGCTTCAGCCAGATGTGAGGGTGTAATTTCATTTAGTGAACCTAAGGTGTGCTCACGTCTGTGACAAGTGAGCAGTGCATTAAGATCACTGAACTGTAGCAGCAGCTTCAGTTTGGAAAAGTCTATTCACATAACAGGCTTTAACAACTTTGTCTAAAAATGCCTTTTATTTTACATAAAGCCTGTTGACTTAATAAAAAAGAGAATCAGATGTGAGAGTGAACATGGGGCAGTGTCCATGTGAATGCAGCTCTCCCCATTACAGAGCACAGAGATAAAGCCAGGAGAGTGCAGTGCTACGTGAGCTCTGGTCCCTTCTGTAATTTTTGGATCACCGTAGCCACGCCAACTCATAACGGGCCGCTGGACGTTAGACAAAGGGCCAAAATTTGTCTCCTATTTTAAACGAGTTAACACATATAATACGTTCCTTTGAACCTCGATTTCACGTGTTTTTTTATGCGAGTACCCCTTTTGATGTATGTATTGTACGGCTGTCATACCTTTTGTACGTGTGTAAAACCACGTGTCTTGTATTATGGAAATATATGGTAATGCATCAGAATAAATCTAAATGTGTAAATTTTTTTAAATGATCAGCCATCTAGCTTCTGTCAAATAAAGGATGTTTACCTACAAGGGAATAGTTGGCTAGTGGTGGAGTGGTACCTCTGCTTCATGAATATTTTGTCTTTTCACAACCTGGTTCGAATCCTGGCCCAGCCCCAGGCTGAAATTGCTGTTTTTAAATACAGTACATGTTTAAATTACATAGAACAGATACAAGAACAGATACAGTGCACCGTTTCAATAACGTATTTAATAATTCTACAAATAACACCCAAGAACGCTGCCACAGGTAAGGCAACAACAAAAAAGTTGAAGGGTGTCATCTTGTGGCCAAATTGGGTAACTTTGACAATATTTCCACAACAAGGCTACACATTGCAAACACACTTTTTTAATATTATTTGCTATTAAATGTAATATAAATAATTTAAAAAATATATTTAAGTTTATAAGTGATTTAAAAATTTTGGAACTTAAAAAGTGATTTCAACCTGAGGGCTGGGCCGGGAATCGAACCAGGTTGTGAAAAGGTAAAATGTTCACAAGGAAGAGGTGATAACCACTCAACCATCATCAATTACCCCAATACAAGGAAACATCCTTTTTTTGACAGAAGCTAGATATCTGGCTATTTAAAAATGAATTTACTTAAGATGTATGCATTACCATATATTTCCATAATATAAGACAAGCGTAAAGAACGCACATCTTGTGGCCACCAGAGGAATAACTAAGACCACCCGGACAGAGGGCAAAATGGCAACCATAGTCTATATCTGCAATTAGATCTGCGTTAGTCTTAGTTACATCTTCTACAGCCTGTCTCTTCTTCACTGTGGTTCTCCACGATGTTTCTCTTTTTCCCTGGCGTCTTTTTTTTTTTTTTTTTTTTTTTTAGTTTTTCCTTGCTGAGAGGGAGGGTCTAAGGACAGGGATGCTCTGGACAATTATTCATTTGCTTGTTTACTAATAATCTGCTTTCTCATGCTTGATCAATCACTGCTTCTGAATGTTTATTGTTTTATTCAAAGACGACTGTTGCGATTCTGGCTATGCAAAAATACATTGATTTGATTTGAAATCAGCTCAAATACAGGATCAAATATCAGCAAAATATCATTATAAGTATGGAACAATTCAATATTAGAAGTCAGATGCCACAGTATGTCACCAAAAAATGTTCTAAAACTCTAAGGGCGCTATCTTACGAAGTGGCGCTAAACTTGGCGCGTGCGGTGGTGCGAATAATGGGCGCCAGCGCTGTTTCAAACACCAGACGCAAAACTAAGTTCAAAAGGCGGAACCAGTTGGTGCTGATTAGAATAGGGTGGAGCTAAGCTGCCTGCAGGTGGAGCCCCCGTGAATTTGAGGATGCGTTCTGGCCAAAAGCCTACAATATTTGCTGTTTTATAGTTTTTATAATTTTCCTATTATAACTTGTATTAAAAAAAACCTTTTGCACGTGACTAAGGAATGACGACATCATTCATCACACCGGGAACAAGGAGCAAGTTGGCCCCGTAATCAAATGCGTTTGGAGGACTGTTTACTTGGAGCACTTTAAGCTGAAACACGGACTCTTATGGACCAGAGACAGAGTGACAGCAGTCTGACAGAACTGTAGAACACGCTATGGACAGCGGTCGTTGTTTGGATTTATTTAACTTTTCTTCAATGAGGACAGTTGCCAACACGTGACATGGATGTGCTGCTTCTGACACGAGGTAATATTTGCATGCTTGTGTTTAAACGTGGTTTTATATGGTAAATAAATGTGATCTGTAAAAGTGCAACGTATAACCTATTAAAAATACATTAGAGAGGCAACTGTCTGATTCAGTACTGAGTCCTGGTCCTGGCTCTGCGTCAGTCCTGTCTTGTGGTTCTGTGCCTGCGTCAGCTCCTCCGCAGACTCCATAACCCGCTCATGACATGAACGAAGCCAATGATAATGAACGTTTTACATTTTGTTTTTGCTTGTCTTTATAATAAAACGCAGCGCCTTTCCACGGTTCGAGCAGCAGACGCAGCGGCAGCGATCTCCGCGACGCGCGCTAGATTCATTATTATGTTGCTTTTGGTTTAGTTATTTTGCTGTTCTGTAACTACGCGGTTACTGAACGGATTTAGAAAAAATAAAAACTGACATAGAGGTGATAATTTACTCTGTTGATATCTCCATACGGCCAATCCGAGTTGTGGCCTAGTTTTTGGCAAAACACATTTAGGAAAACTCTTCTTGTAGGCTTTTGACTGAGAGGACAACTTTAATTTTTTTCACTGACACAAACCTATTTCTTTTGTGTCACAATTAGACCCCCACATATGCTAGGCCATGTTTCGTGAATCATGCAGCCTTTGTTGTGCAGCCTATAAAACAAACACAAAAAAATTATAATTAATTAAAGAAAAAAATGTGTTAGGCTTAGGCCTATATTTTTATTAATTTATTTATTAATTTTACTATTGTTCATTTTCTTTGCATTTTCACATTTTCTTTCTGAGAGCGTGGGTCAGGCCACACTCCTAGGTTTTTGTCCAATGTGCGTCCTCAAATTCACGGGGGTTCCACCTGCAGGTAGCTTAGCTCCACCTTATTCTAATCAGCACCAACTGGTTCCGCCTTTTGAACTTAGTTTTGCGTCTGGTGTTTGAAACCGCGCTGGCGGCCAATATTCGCACCACCGCAAGCGTCAAGTTTAGCGCCACTCATAAGATACGGCCCTTAATGTCACTTGAGAATAGGGAGTGGAAGTAAATGTTTGTTGTTTGTTTATAAATAGTAAATACTATCTAGTCATTTAATAATGATCAGTTAATGTTATCTTAATCATTTATGAACATTTATAAAAAATATTTGTTTCTATTAGGGATGGGATGATTCACCTAAGTCACGATTAGATTCAGTTTTCGATTTTGGAGCCAAAATTTTTGATTTTCTTTAATTTTGTGGGAAAATTTTGCCTTAAAGCACAAAATAAACCATAATTATTTAAATTTTAAACAAATAAACTGTTACTTAGTGCTCAGAACTTTTTTTCTTAACATTTGAACAGTAAACGGTCATCCTGTATCTAGTGTCCATATTTGGAGGTCCACAATCAGTTGTTAATGCAGCATAATAACAGGTCTTGCACAAGTTTACTCTTTGTTTCCTCAGACATCGTGGCTATTATTGTGTCTGTAATATACAATTATAGTGTGTGTGCATAGGTCATTGGCTAACCCTGACCATAACCCTAACCCTAGTGTCTGAGCAAAACTGATTGATTCTGACCTTTCGATTTGATTGCTGCATACTTCAAATGATTTTCAAAGTTTTCTAACTCTTTTCCATCTGTAGTTTCTATTCATTAG
The DNA here is from genome assembly GCA_038363315.1 of Mugilogobius chulae. Lineage (NCBI taxonomy): Eukaryota > Metazoa > Chordata > Actinopteri > Gobiiformes > Gobiidae > Mugilogobius > Mugilogobius chulae. The sequence continues at coordinate 5,133,155 of CM076404.1, forward strand.
TATTACCAAAGCTAAGACCTAAAAATCTGGCCTCAGTCCCTCAATCCAAGAATAAGTATCAGAAAAATTTCCAGCAGTGTAAAATACTGAGTTCAGTCGAATGACACAAACCTCAGAGAAGTGACGAGCGGCAGATCCAGCAGTCGTGCCACCAGGTCTCCACAAGGGGTCATGGGGTCCCACAGAACCAGGTCAAATTTGGCATCTCGCAGTTGTGACATGAGCTCTGCATTTTGGACCAGTCCCTCACAATGTTGTTTCTGCATGACATTAGAACGACCCAACCACTCATAAATCAGCCGTGCTTTAGTCCAAACAGACGCCTTATAGGACTCGTACATGTAGAAGTGCATGAACTCGTATAAGAAGGACTTGTAGTCAGCGGCAGTGAAGGGAACCTGAGGAGAAGAACAATTGTTAGATGCTCTTCTATATATTTGCCAGTAACTTTGACTGAGTGGCATTTCATTTGTAGGCAGCAGTTTTAAGACACACATTAACACAGATAAGATAAGATAAGCTAGGCCTAAAAAAAGTTTAAATAAAGGCAATACAACATCATGCAGCCTAGTCTAAAATGCCAAAAGACAATTCCCTCATGATTTATTAAAAAAAATTGATGACAGAGGGAACAAAATAATTTCAGTGTCTTTGTCTATACACTTTGGAACTATAGTTGTATCTTCTGTCTTTTCAATCGATTGAAAATTACTTTCGGATGAGAGACTGTTTTGTGAATTTTGCGGTTTTGACACTGGCATTTAAGGTGTTACATTTTTATAAAACATATTTTTGATTTGGGCGGGAATAGATCTTTGAAAAGTGGCAAAAAAAGTATGAAATAATATGAAACTGATGTTTTTAGAGAGGTTTTTATAAGTGGACATTTAAGTTTTCTTTTTATCGAGTGCTACTCAAAAATTAAAAAAGCTAAAAACTTTTAGACAACGTTTTACCTTCATAGGACACATCTAAAAATGTAGCCCATTAAAGTTTGTCTTCATGTTTGTAAAATATTGTATTTGTATTTTTAGAGGTCATTTTTTCATCTCATGTCAAGTTTTTGAACTGGCATTTAAGGGATTCAGTTTTTATGGACTTTTATAAAACATATATTTTTGATTAGAGCTGGGATAGACCTGTGAAAAAAGATGAAAAAAGTATGAAAAAAATATAAACTATAATGTTTTGTAAAGGTTTTTGTAAGTACACATTTATGTCCTTAGGATCTTAAGTATAAGCAAGTAAAATCAATTGCAAAAAAAGAAAATAAAAAATTGTCACCAACTTTCATAGCTATATCTATCTTAACAAACGCAAAATGATCAGCTGACAAAGTTTGAAAAACAGGCAAAAAGGACAAAATTGCCCATAGGGAAGCCAAAGGGTTAACAGAAAGTTTAAGGTTACTTTTTTTTTTCTCTAAACCGTTTTTGATTATAACAAATGATAACATACATTTGTTACAGTTAAAGTCTATACTATATTTCATTTAAACTTTAGTCTTCTGACCTTAAAGATAATAAACTCAAACTGTTTCTTCAGCTCCGTGTCGTTATATTTCACAGATGGAGTTGATGACGGCGCTATGATGCTGATTGAGTGGTTTCTTGTCCGCAGCTCCTGGATCAGGCTCTTCATGTTCAACCAGTGACTGAACTCTCCCGGGAACACCAGCACTTTGCCCCCCAGAGCCGGACCCACCTGGATCCCCACCAAGGTCAGGACTAAGAGGACAGACACTGGAGACACGGGCAGAGACCGCATGTTACACTGCAAAGAACATAGATCATATTAGAGAAGGGCATAATGGTTTAAAAAGTGTATGACTTTTTTTTTTAACTGACTTTCTGGTGATAAAGGCTGTTAATGACCAGCTGAACTTATTTCTAGAACACAAACACAACCTTTAGAGAATGTTGCCATGTCGAGTAGAGATTTAAAAGGAAATATTTGCTTAGTTTTTGAATGGAAAAGGTCCTTCAAAATGTAGCATGTGACAGGAAGCTGAACCTATAAACAGATATTTTAGTTCTATATTCAGCCCAAATGCAGATACATTTAAGTTTAAGTGTAGTCCAAAAACGTATGTTTAAAGTGACTATTTAAGCTAACAATCCACCTTCATGTAAATAATATTTAATAAAAATCGTTTTTATCCAAAAAACTGAGAAACAACCCATGTATGAACACTTTTTAAAATACAGCAAGTCTAAAAAAGAAGTCTTACCTGCTTTTTGTGAACGCTGGGCCAAATAATGAACTAAAACTAAATCCAACAGTGTCACATGTCCAAATCAAAGCAAAGGTAACAGAGAAGCACTTAACCCTATTCATGTAAAAGACATTTTAACCACCAGCCAATCACAGAGGAGCTCTTATCTGCCTGAACCAATCTGCAGTGAGTTCTTATCTATTGGACTTTGGCGTGTCTTATACTGTATTTTCACCGCGAAAAAATAAATAGGTGAAATATCAGGTTAATAAAGGTGACGTTCATTTTGTACACAGCAATTTTTTTTTTTTTGTTTGAGAGCATTTTTTTTTTATTTGAGAGCATGTTTTGGAATTTGAGAGCATGTTTGTAAATTTGGCCATGTATTTTTGAATTTGAGAGCATGTTTGTAAATTTGGCTGGCTGTTTTTTAATTTGAGAGCATGCTTGTAAATTTGGCTGGCTGTTTTTTTATTTGAGAGCATGTTTGTAAATTTGGCTGGCTGTTTTTTAATTTGAGAGCATGTTTATAAATTTGGCTGCGTGTTTTTGAATTTGGGTGCATATTTGTGAATTTGGCTCTGTGTTTTTAAATTTGCGTGCTTGCTTTCATATTTGTGTCTGTGTTTTGCCCTTCTGGACCACCATAATCGTGCCTTATGCTGCTTTCTCAACTCCTCGTCTAAATTGTAAATAAAAGCTGGAAAAGTGCACCAAGTCGTTTGTCCAAGTAAGAAAAAAGGAAAACGCACGAAAAACAGAGATGTGATGTCAAGGACGTTTGATTGGTGAATTGCAAAAGAAAAAGCTCAGTACAAAAAAGAATAAGACTGTAGTCTAATTCATACTAAGAGTTTTCTATGCATCTGATCAAAAGCAGAGAAATCTCCCGTATGAACTGTCCGACATAATAGTGAAAGCAATAGGCTCTTTTCATGCTGCGGCTAGGCTAGTTTCGGTCTGAAAACACCTGCGGATAGTACCTTCTCATGCCATTTGTTAAATATGGAGAATTAGCTGAAATGCCCTAAAATAAATAAATAAATATTTAATTGACACAAAGCGGACACAAATTACAATAACATAATAATTAATAATAAGTCTGAACTTGCTGCAGTGATTATCTAGTTAATATCCACTCTCTGTGATTTGTTTTTTCTTTTTTATTAAGGGCAACATTTACAAACAGTACAGGATATGCTCTTTTCAACATAATCTCTCTAACAAATTCCTGGTATAGGTGAGAAGAAAATAAATAAAGAACATACAGTATGTGCAATTGTAGCAAGAGAAAAAATAGAGTAAAAGACAGTCATCATTTACAATAACTTTTTCCAGGCCCATTTTTTAAAAGTAGAAATAGGTTGAACATGAAGGTAGTTTCACATAAAAGATAAACATAGACAATTACTACACAAAATGCCTCAAGTAAAATCTGATCTTAATATACAAGGCCCATTTGAACCATATTCTAGAAAAGGCATCGATCTGGATTTTTAGGGAATAGAATAGCTTTTCCATTGTGTATATATTATGAACCACACCTAGCCATTCTCCTTTAGTAGGAGGATCTGGTTTTTGCCATCTTCTTGATGTTGCTTTTTTACTTGCTACTAGGAGTATAAGAAACAACTTTTTATCCTTATACCGTAGTCCCAGAAGTCAGGCAACATGTTTCCTATATACTGTATAAAACGTCAAATCTTCAGGGAATATTTGTTCTGAAAATTGGCTTTGTGTTTTTTAAAATATTGATTGATCTGAAATTCCTCATACGGAATGAATTAATGCGACTTCTTTATTCAGCAGAGAGTGTGCCAGGGCAAACTCCATTTCATTGCCTTTGGAAAATGTACCAGAAATGAACTTGAAAAAGAAGGAACTATTCACAGGTTTTACGCTAGCCAAGCCGCTGTGTAAAAAGGGCCTATTAGTGCTGGTTCAGTCCTAAATTTATTATCATGGTTTAGTCCTTGTTCAGTCCTGGTGTGGTCTAGATCCTCGCAGCAGTCTCAGCACCAGTCTCAGTCCCTTCCTGGTGATGAGAACCATGACAGTGATGATCGCTGCAGTGATGAGCAGCAGGAAGGCGACCGTGTCCAGACTGTGATACTGGAACCAGTTGAGTTCGTACGAGGCCAAGCGCAGGTGAGACGCTCCGTTTCTCAGAACAAACTCCACCCAGAAGGCCGCCTCCTGCAGGGCTGTGAGGGGACGGTCCCTGTGTATGGCTGAAGCTCTGCGCATGCTCTCTGTGTAACTGAGAATCATGGGAAATTGAATCATTAAAGAAAAACATAAAACAGCACGTTCAAAGTTGCATTAAAAAAAAAGCTGTTCACATAATATCTGACAATGTGAATGAAAGTGGAAAAAAATTAATTAAAAAATAGGAATAATAATAGCAAATCACTGTATGCTTTCTTACATTAACTAACTGTAAAATTCTATGTTTTTCAAATCCCTATGTATGTGTGAATTCAGGATAAATGACACTGTGAAAACCATTGAGCCTTGTTTTACATTGAATGCGAGTCAGCTGTGGGTTAGAAAGTCCTTAAAACCAATGCATCCTCTCATACAAACCACAGAGCAGTGCAGTCGTGCGGATGTGCAGAAAGAATTTATTATATATTTTTATAATAATAATATATTTGTACACAATATTCCCGGGGGTCATTACACAAGCAGGAATCCACGTGAATCTGTAAGGCTTTGGACAAATACGGATTGCAGTGGACTGGAGCTGGTGTAATCCCGGTTGTACACTGACTGGATTTGGGTCGAGACTAAGGTTTTGCATTTAATCGAATTTCAGACTGTTTCTTTACAATTGTAGAAACATTTACAACGATCCATTTTTATAAGATATCTCACCCATTTCATTCAATCTCTTCACTCACAGCATTAAAGGACCTCTGCTCTGCACTCTTTCTAAGCAAATAATCGTTTGAATAATCGTGATTTAAATTATTCTTTAAATATTCTTGATTATTATTTTCATTGTAATCGAGCAGCCCTAGTCAGGACACGTGAGATTCTTGCAAAGTGAGTTTTACTCCAGCTGCAGTTCACTGCAGAGATGGTCCGTATTTGTCCAAAGCCATGCACAACCCCCGTAAATTCCTGCGAGAATGCTCGTATAATAACTTGAAAGCCACATCACACTGCTGCAGTCTCAGGAAAACCAAGGTACTGGGGTGGAAAGTGGGTGCAAAGTGCCTTACTGGAGTAAGGCAGTTTTCAAGAACCCCAGTTAGTGCACAGGAGTTTAATTTAGCATATGTCTAATTATGTGTATATATGTGATTCTTATAACAACAGAGAACTCTTATCGGTCTGTATCTAGATTTTTTTCTCTGAATATATGTAGCCTACAGAAGCATTATTAAAATGCACAAAAACAAAACAGATTAATTATCAAAGTATTGGGAAAAGGTAATTTAATAACCCAGCTTCCCATTAATTTGTATGAATTCATTTTCCAAAACAATGAGGCTGTTGGAATTGGATATTTGTTACTATGGTTACCATGGCTACGCTCTCTAAACAACATAATAAACCCACTGCTTACCTGGGATTATTGATGACCTCACTGATGGTGGATGACATTTCCTCTGACGTCATGGTGTTGAAGTTGAGCACAACAGCGCCCCCACGCCGGCTCACACGGGCCAGGTTATCCGACTGGTCTCCAAACAGAGGTATTCCCACTATTGGAACGCCATGGAACAGGGCCTCATAAATGCCATTTGTGCCTCCGTGAGCTACGAAAGCACGTGTCTGAGGGTGGCCTGATAAAAGCAACATTACACAAGTTAGGCACTGATGTAAAAATCCAGAATGTGTCTATTAAGAGTTTACTGCTTTACCTGGAATATTCCACAGACTGTTTGATTGTTTATATAATGACTTATTTTCTTCATCTTGGTAACTTGGTCATTTTCCCTGTTTCTACTCTGAGCCTCACAAAAACACTCAGTTTCAAGTTTCCTAGATTTGTAATGTCAAAGTTAGGAATCCAGATGTCTTCTGCTGTGTTGCGTCTCTTGAATTGTAAAGTCTTTAACATGTTTTCAGAGACATCAATCACAACTCACTGTTCACTGCCTGATCTTACTCAAGAGTACAGTCTGGATTTTCTGAAGACTGTGTGAAACAAAACTACAATAATATTTCTCCTCCGTGTGTCAGTAAAACAAACTCGCTCATTGACGGTTCATAAATATGTGCATGAGCTTCACAAAATGCATGGTCCTTTTATGTTGAAAAGAACAAGGCGTTAAGAGGGTGTGTGTTTGCAAATTATGCTCCAGCTGTGCAAAAAAGTGACGAGGTAATGACATGCAGGAGTGCGTACAGAGGCTTTTATAATCTGAATTTTTTTTTTATGTGTATATGAAGTTGGATTTTGTCCCAGCGTACTTTTTCACGCACTGTTTTATAAATGAGACCCCAGATCTGTGAGGTGCCATGTTCACAAACCATAAAAACCCACGTGATTGTGATGTGGTTTGTGAACATATCCGGCAAAACAATAATATCATCAAAAAGACAAGTCGGTCATCCTCCATCAGAATATTCTGAGTAGGATTTTAGGATTTGCTTTTTGATGCCTACCAACTACACAAAAGCAAGAAATAAAGTTACCAAGCAGGTCGTTCTGTGGGATCCAGGGGAGCAGTTTGGTGTTGGGTCCCAGAGAGCGAGGAGTGGGTCCACTGTATCTCCAGATCACCTACACACACACACAGAGGTTTAGTTCTGTTTTAAACCTGGATCAGTCATTGTTAAGTTTATGTTCAGACCTTCTGTGGGATCTGGGCCAGTGCTGCGGCGATGACCTCAGCTCGATCTGTTGTCAGGTTGTTTACCATAGAACCGAAAGTAACGACCACCACACCAGCTTCTGCGAGCTCATAAACTCCTCCAAATCCTGAAAGAAGAAAAGGTTTTATTGTGAAGTTGAGTTAATTTCCGCTTAGATGAAGTGATTAGATGAAGTGACACTTTTGCCCGTGTGTGCAGCTCACCTTAGGCAGTGGCTTGGCCGGTTTACAGTGGAGACCGCCCACATAGCGAAAGTTTGGAGGCATAGGCCTGGGACTCTCGATGTCCCAAAAAGTCCTGATCAGCCACATGCTGGTTCTGCCCACTGAATCACACACAGTAGTGGACTGACCTGCACAAAAACAAAATGTGACAATGCTAACATTTCAAACTTGCTTTGGTCATTATTCATTATTCAAGTTATTAATAGAGCTGATATTGCTTTTATTTATTTACCAAGAATTTCTGAATAGTAACTGTCCATTTCAAATTTCCAGTAGAGTTCTGAAACAATGGAGCTCAGCAGGTTGACCAATAAGCTGATCACTCTCTCTCTGAAAGTCATGACGTCGCTGTAGGGCAGAGGAGATGAAGGCACGTAGCTCGGAGGCAGAGGGGCGTGGCCACAGTGACGCTCAATCACAGCACCAAATGTGAACCTGAGACACAACAAGTATCAGACAACTCTGTATTTCAGAGCACATATACATGAAAACAATGGTTTAATATTTGTGCATCCGCTGAGAAGTGTCTTGAATGCCTATCAGTTTGCATCTAGACTTGAGCATAAATATAGATGGACGTCTGGCCAAACCAGCTGATCCCGCAAGATCTCAGAAGTTAAGCAGGTTCCCCTGGGCAGTACCTGGATGAGACACTGCTGGAACCTCTGGTGCCACAGTGGGGCGAATAAAGAAGAAACTCGTTGTGTCCTTAGGCAAGACAATTAACCCAAATTACCTAGAATAGATCTGTTGTGAGTGTGAATGGTTGGTGGTGATCAAAGGGGCTGATGGCGCGTATCTATATCTATATCTATCTAATATATTTACAGTATATATATATACTATATATAGTATTTGTTGTCCAGGCACAGACATTTTATTATCTGAACTGGTATCGAATTTCATGATGCATCACAACAAAAAACATTTTATGAACTGCTGAGAGTAATAGAATGAAGAAACGCTTAAAAGAAAAGTATTATTTCTTTAGATGTGACAAAAGTCTATATGAAACAAACAGGAAGCTGAAACTCATATGCTTCCTCCGGGCAGCTAAGGCAATTGTAGACAATGAATTGTGAAAAAACTTCAAAGCAGCAATTGCAGTTTTTACAGAGTCAATAACTGAGTTAAAATTGAGTTAGAATTCTAATAGAATTAGAATTCTTTCTGATATTAAAAACAGGTACATTGCAAATTAAAAGGTGTCCTGAGGGAAAAAAGGCTTTCTGGCCTCAGCTATAACTGAATGAGCAATATTTGACAAAAACATGCATGACAAGTCCTCAAATGCTTATTAGTCATATTTAAAGAAAGGAGCCAAACGTCTAGTTCAACTTCTAAATAAAAATTTAAAAAAAAAAGTAAAAAAAAAAAATTATATTTATATATATATATATATATATATATATATATATATATAATATATATATATATATATATATATATATATTCTTCAAAAAAGAGCAATATGTGTAATCCATAACGCAGGTTACAGAGATCATACACATTCTCTTTTCATAAAGTCAAGGTTACTTAAATTAAAAGATTTATTTAATTATCATACTGCAATATTAATGTACAAAGCCAAGAATAACCTTTTACCAAAATGTGTCCAGAGATTTTTTGTCAGCAGGATAAGGGCTATAAACTGAGAGGTCTGATGAATTTTAAAACTCCAGTTGTGAGAACCACTAGGAGAAGCTTCTGTTTGTCTGTCATAGGGTTAGTGAAACTGTGGAATAATCTGAAGGATGAACTTAAACGATGTAACACAGTCTTTAAATTTAAAACATCTTATAAAAAAATTTTAATTGCAGCAGCGACGTGCGGTCAGGGGAGGCAGGTGCCTCACCAGTCCAAATGGGTAAAAAAATGCTTGATGTTAATAAGACTAAATATTAGATTTTTTTGTATGTAAAATGTTTAGTATTTTTCATATTTAGTTGATTTCTTGTGATTTCCACTGAGTTTTGTGGTTTAACCCCGCAAAATCTCCAGAACTTGCTGATATAACACAGGTCTACAGCGCTGAGGCTCGCCTCACTCAGACCTGCGCAGCCACATACACAATGAACAGGGCGCGTTCATGCAGCGCATTCACTCACTGTTTCTCCACTAAAAGTGATAAAATGTGTTTGTAGATGTACTTTTTTCGAGTGCTTTGTCTTCTAATTGTCAAGAAAGAGAATATTATGTGAAAGTGAGCGCTTTTAGTGACTTAATTTGACGGTAAACAGAGTTAGTACAAAGCCCAGATGAGGCAAATCAAAAGCTGCCTCAGCCCGTCTCGCTCCAGCTCTGCTTACGAGGGAAATCCGGCGGCTTTCTACGGCCAAAATACGATTCCACGTTTAAATGTGTCTGTGTTAAACTTCAGTGTGCGGTTAAACGAAGCCTTAAGCAACTATATAAATCATCACGAGCAAATATTTAACAGCAAAGGTCTAAAAAATGTAATAATCTGTCCCCAACTATTGAACAGTAGCAGTCATTAAGTCTCCTGCACCGCAGTGATGTCATCAGCTGTTTAGCTCAAGTGGATGAGCGGGAGAGCCACGGTGCGAAAAGTCTGGGGATTGAAACTCACTCAATTTATATATTTTTTCTCATCTTTAATTTTGCTTGTAGAGACAAAATAGTCACATGAGATTATAAGCTTCTATTTGATATACACATCTGCAAAGTGAATAAAAAGGCATCTTGAAGTGAAAATAAGCAACTAGACCTGTGTGGTTCACAGTGCCTCACCAGTTGGAAATCTCACCGCACGTCACTGAATTGCAGCGTATGAGGCTGAGGAGGGTATTTAAAACTATAGGATGTATGGGTATTATTTCGCTGGAATAGGTCATGATCTATGTATTAGCGATGTGATCAGATTCTGATATTCTAAAATGTTGATTACGAAGTGTAAAGACTTGTAATTGTGTCTGGTACATGTAAACTGAGAACTTAAACGGGGTGGGTGTAAATAACTTTGCACTTCTACCCACTCCTTTTCGAACTTTTGAATGTATAAATGTACTAATGTGTACATATACAAATTACATGTGTATATATATATGTGTGTATGTATATATATATATATATATATATATATATATATATATATATATATATATATATATATATATATATATATATGTGTGTGTGTGTATTTTTTGTTTTTATTTTACTATGTTCGAAATAAACTTTTCAAATCAAATCAAATCAAAAATCAAATATATATTTACATATACCAGAAACGACAATAGTTTTCTACAAAGCATAAAACAATTTGAGTGTCAAACAGCATGATGTAAAACCTTTTAGATGCAATAAATCAATGAGTTCACAAACCTCAGAGAAGCGACGATGGGTACGTCGAGCAGTTGTGCCACCAGATCACCACAAGGGGACATCGGGTCCCACAAAACCAGGTCAAATTTGGCATCTCGTAGTTGTGACATGAGCTCTGTGTTTTCGATCATTCCCTCACAATACTGTTTCGTAATGGTATTAGAACGACCCAACCACGCATAAATCAGCCGTGCTTTGGTCCAAACAGAAGCCTTATGGGACTCGTACATGGAGAAGTGCATGAAGTCATCTAAGAAGCCCTTGTAGTCAGCAGCAGTGAAGGAAACCTGAGGAGAAAAACAATTGTGTTAAATGTTCTCCCATTTGGAAATGAACATAAACATGTAAGGTTAAGGTAAGGTAAGGGACGTTATTGACCCCAGAAGGACATTTGTCCTCTGCACTTGATCCATCCTTTAATGCCGACTAGGCCATCTCCATCTCCTCAGCAAAAGTAAGTGATCCATCTCCAGAACTTCTTGCTAGGCTTTGTAGGATTTTATCCAATTGCATGTTTTGGTTGCACATGAAATATTTAAGAAAGTTGTGAAGACATTATTTAAGAAATAAATCAAGTAAATTTAAGCCCACTGCAATAGTAAAAACAACATGTGGCGTTTTGGAAAAAAAAAAAGTTTCAAAATCCTGAGGCAATTACAGGACGGTCTAGAAACAGTCCTCCCAACGTGAGCCTGGAACACCTCCCCAATGAGGCGTCCAGGAGGTATCCACAACAGATGCCTGAGCCGCCTCAGCCACCACCTCTGAGGAGGAGCAGCGGCTCTACTCCAACCCTGCAGAGAAAACTCATTTTAACTGCTTATATCCATTATCTTGTTCTTTCAATCATTACCCAAAGCTCATGACCATAGGTAAGCGCTAAAACACAAGTCAACAGCGTTGATAGCACTCCTTCCTCAGCCTGACAACATCCCTTACCTGCCTGAGCTGTGTGCGGAGGTTGTTCCCAACGGCCACAGGCTGTGTGTGTGGACTAGCTCATCGAAGCACCTGCCCTCAAACTCTACCTAGTTCCCCTTGTATCCGACTCCCATGAAGCCCTCTACAAGTGGTGAGTCTCCAGGACGGTTGCCCCATGTTGTCCATTCGGGCTGAGCTCGGCCACCAGGCGTTCGCAAGTCAAACACCAATCCCAGGCCTGGCTCCAGGGTAAGGACCTGGTAAAACCAATCTGGGCGGTCCCTGAAGTAAACTGTTAATTGGAGTTTTCAAACTGCTCTTGATCTGTTCCGTCACCTAGAACCTGTTTGCCAGGGCAAACAACATTACCCACCACAGTAAGGTGACAGTTCATTGAGAAATTCTTGAAAATTCTTGGAACCTCAGAATTTTTGATGTTATCATGATTTATATAATTACAGGTGGGTTTTTTATAATACAAAGAAGTCTATGGTCCCATGTTCTATGGTTACTAATAAGTTTTAGACAATTATTGCTTTAGATTAAGACACCCAGATTACTCCTGGCTCTAACATAAAATTTAAGTAGACCTTATAAGACCTTGAGGGTCGGAAGAAATGAGGTGGAGGGCCGCATCTGGCCCCGGGCCTTGAGTTTGACATATGTGTTCTAAAGTTTAAGTGCTAAGAAAACTTCGTAATATGTAAATTTAATCTTGAACAGTTCTGACCTTAAAGATAATAAACTCAAACTGTTTCTGCAGCTCCGTGTCATTATATTTCACAGATGGAGTTCCCGACGGCGTTAGGATGCTGATTGAGTGGTTTCTTGTCCGCAGCTCCTGGATCAGGCTCTTCATGTTCAACCAGTGACTGAACTCTCCCGGAAGCACCAGCACTTTGCCCCCCAGAGCCGGACCCACCTGGATCCCCACCAAGGTCAGGACTAAGAGGACAAAGACTGGAGACAGGGGCAGAGACCGCATCTTACACTGCAATTAGAGAAGGGAACAATGGCTTAACACATCAGGTCCTAGTTTGGTAGGTCTTTGTATTTTATTTTTCCACAAACATTTAACATGGCAGACATTATTTTACACTGCTAAAAACACATCTAATTAATTACGTTTTGTTTGACCCTAAATGCTAAAAGTGGTTCCTCAGCATTTGCCTTCGACTCAGAGGTCAAAACTCACCCAAAAATCTGGCCCTTGAAAAAATGTAGGAAAGATAAACTGTAAATTATAATCTGAGCAACTGAATATAGTGACCTTTATATTTATTCTTACTTAGTTAAATTTGCAGCTCAGTTACAAGTCGAGCTAGAAATGGTTATTCATGCATTTGTATCCTTTCGACTAGATTACCACAACAGACTGTTTGAGTAAAAAGCAACCGACCTGATTGAATATGATTCAAAACTCTGCTACAAGGCTACGTTATAATCCACACTTGTGGGTTATATCTCTCTATTATTTTTCACATGCACTTTTACCAGTTTTTAAGGCTAAAGGGGAGACAGAGCTTTATATGGGTAGACTCCTACATAGATTTCATTCTTGCTAAGGCCCTACACATGCTGATGTGTAGAATAAAGTGCACTGGCCACCTGTTGGTGTTATTGGTTCCTCAGACATGCTTTAAACACAGAACCATGTAATTTAAACCATTCGTCCCTAAGCTTTGGAATGAACTGTTTCTCTTAAAGTGCTCCTTAGACCAAACTAGGGATGGAAAATCAAATGAAAACTTCGAAAATCGATCAAAGTATGCCCTGCAGCAATCAAATTGAAAGGTCAGAATCGATCTGTTTTGCTCATGCAGCCACTGACTTATAAACACACACTCTGTATTTGTATAATACACACAATAATACAAGAATAGTCACAAAGTTTGAAGAAGCAAAGTGTGAACTTGTGCAAGACCTGACTGAATGTGCATTATTATGTTGCGTTAACAACTGATGAGTGGACGGACCTCTAAATATGGACACTAAATATAACTGTTTACTGTTTGAATGTTAAACACTAGTTCTAAGCTCTAACAACAGTGGCTTTGTTTTAAATGTCATGTATTATGGTTTATTTTGTGGCTTTTATTGTTATTATTTAATCTTTGTTTAACCAGGAAATTCTCACTTAGATAAATTCTCTCTTTTTAAGAGAGTCCTGGTCAAGACAACAACATTAAATTTACAGTTATATTACACACACTATATCACAAACCAATTACATATCATATCAATACTATAGGCCTCGTGTTATTTGTGAGTGTTTTTTTTCTCAACTTATTATTGAAGCAGTAGTTCATTTTGTACGACTATAAACGAAAAATTTTGGTGCTCTTGTTTCTTGTTTTTTTTTGTACGATCATAAACGAAAAAAAAAAAATGACTCTAAAAGCAGTAGTTCATTTTGTACGACTATAAACGAAAATGTTTGTGTGAAATATGTATGAATGTAGCATACACTCATTCTATAATGAGGCATGAGTGTATGCCCGTAAGCACACCAAGCAAAAATATTTATGTATTTATGTTTGTGTGCAAGAGGGGTAGGACCACATAAGTTCTTTGAACTTCAACCTACTCCTTTTGAGCATCACTTTCTGTTGCTAAACTTTCTGCTGTAAACTGTTATTTCATTTTATACAGTTCTATGAACTGATTGTTGCTAAAATAAATCAATTAAAAAAAAAAAAAAGATGCAGTGCGCATACACAGTATAACATTTTACACAAAACATACGCTGTGCCCCCTCAATTCTGTGAGACACAAATGCAGCATGCGGTGTTAAGTGTTTTGCTCCCTCTCACCTGTTTTGCCCTTTTTATTTATTTATTTATTTCATATTGTTATAGCTTTTGTGATTTCAAGTAAAACTGGCTCTTGCTTTGATCTTATGACATCATGGTCATGGACCTTCAGGGAATGTTGCCATTTCGAGTACAGATTTAAAATTAAAAGATTTGCTAAGTTTTGAATGGGAAAGTTCCTCAAAATGTTGCATACAACAGGAAGCTGAACTATACAAATGGACAGCCAGCCTACTTTTACTCATGCATGACACTGTAGTAGCTTAAAACATCAAAAAGATACATGCAAGTAGAAACATTATGTTTTGCATTGTTTTAACATAAGATGGCATAAGAAATTATAAAGCCCCTTTAAATTATATTAGAATTTTGGTTATTAATTTTTAAATCATTTAGTACAAATCTACAATAAATTTACTGGAGCAACCTTTAACTGAATTGTTCTCTGAGAAGTGTTTAAATCATATATATGGAACAGTGTAACAGTCTCTGACAGGGATAAAAGTGCTGGTTTCTCTTTCTAGGTTTCTTTGTTAATCAAACTTTACTTTATTACTGTTACTTTGCCACGACTTGCCTCTGTGCGCTCAAATGGCCTGAAGCAAAACAGAAACGTGAACCAAACACCAAAACAACTGTGACTTAGGAGAAAGAACAGACCTTTCTGCGCGCACGGAGAGAAAATCCGACTGAAAATCCACATCAGTCTCCTCTCACATGGTTTAGAACGAGTTGTTTTGGACCTCTACTCTCTCCCTCTGTTCCGAGTTGCCAAGACCGCTTCTTTCTAGCGACTGCGGGCTTCCCCTGCTTGTTACTCAAAAAATATCAGCTCAGCGGTTTCGTCTTCAGCAGCGTGTGCGTAAAATGTCCATGTTAATGTGTCTATTATTCTAGCATCGAAAGAAGGACGCAGAGAAATAAAGAATGCGTATAAGAGCCCTCGACACGCCCACGCTGAACTCTGGGAAGAAATTGCGTAAAAAGGTTCACGCGTGTCACGTTTCAGAAGGGTGAACAAAACCGCGGATTAGGATTGGAACAAACCAGGTCTGAACAAAACTGCACCTGGAGAGAACTCTTTTCATGGCTCGCATCGCCCTGGTGTGACCCAGCTGCAAGATACTGAAAAACAAGCTCGACATGATGGAACCCTGTAACTTTAGCAAACCCCAATATTGACCTAAAAAATGTTCTGTTCGTGTTCTAGAAGTCGTTGATGTCATTAAGTCAGACGGAGGGCAAAATACTTTTTCCCCTTTAAATAACATTAGCTAGAAAATATATTCAGAATTGGATTTTCTGCCTATGATTAGACCCATCAACTTTTAATTGTAGCCTACTACAAACTGCATTTAAACAATGTTTGAATGATGTAGTTTTGGCAGCGGTTGGTGAGGATCTCTTATTATGGGATTATTATCAATATTCACTTTAGTGTGTACAGTATTTATACAAAAGTATTAGATTAACTTTGGGTCAATTTAATTTCTCGTGTAGCTACGTATATTTTGTTATTACTAGAATATTTGTTATTATTAATAATACTAATGATTAACGATTAGCTTAGCTAAATAAATAAATAAATATATATATATATATATATATATATATATATATATATATATATATATATATATATATATATATATTATATATATATATATATATATATATATATATATATATATATACGACATGGAGGAGCTCAGCAAAGCCATGACAAACCAGATTAACAAATTAAAAATTTTTAAATGCAAATTCTAAGATTTAACTCAATTTTAAAATTTGCCAAAGCTAATTTCTCCGGAAAATGTAATTAAATAAAACTAAATTATAAAAAAAAAAAACAATCAACTTTTTTAGAAGAAAGATGCTAGTCCATGGATGTAATATATTATCTATTCTAATTATACTTCCACGTGCTAGTCCTGTAAGTAGCTATTTAAGCTGGCAATTCACCTTCATGTAATGTTATGTAACATTAGCGTTTTATTTGAATGTTATGGCGGACCTTCTATCAGAAAAAAAACGGTGACCTTTATTATCGACGATACAAGTCTTAAAAAGAAAAAGTCTTACCTCTTTTTTTATGAACGCTGGGCCAAGTAATGAACTAAAACTAAATCCAGCATAATCACATGCCCAAATCAAAGCAAAGGTAACAGAAAACCACTTTACGCTAACCTTTTTCATGTACAAGATACAGTAACCATCAGCCAATCACAAAGTAGCTCTTATCTGCGTGAACCAATCAGCAGTCAGCTCTTATCTATTGAACTTTGGCGTGTCTTCCTTTTCACCGCGAAAAAATAAATACAGTAGGTGAAATATCAGTTTAATAAAGGTGACGTTTACTTTTATAGATTAAATGGAGGCCAAGAGTCGCAAATTAATCATAAAACTAGCTAAATAAAGAATAATAGTGGGCCTAATCCAACGCAAACTAGGGAAAACAATTCAAATAAACATTCAAAACGGTATCAACTTTATTTAAAAATGATTTTAAACACATTGAATTACACAAGAGGAGCTTCCTATGTTTTATAATTATTAACATATTCATTCACTCGACTTAACAAACATAGTTTATATTTGGCTTTTATTTATTTAATAAAGATGTTACAGTTAGCATTCTTACAAAAATACAGAAATTGTAAAGAGCAAGTAAACATTTTCACTGAGGTTTGGAAAAACTGTATCCCTGATGTGAATGTAGACCTGGTTTAAGTTTGTATTAAGACCTCGTTTGGTGACATTTTTAATACCCCGTTCAGTCCTAAATCAAGTCCTAATTTATACCTGTATTATTCCTGCTAAGTTCCTTATTTTATCTACACTAGACTTGATTTAAAGGTACATTATGTAACTTTTTTTTGTATTTTTTTACTGATCATGGTAACGATATTTAGACAATATTGTGTCAATTCAACAGATATGTATTAAAAAGCTTTTCTGTAACATTGTACTTTGCCACGAAGTATCTAAAAGGTCATTTCTAAAGCAGCACAATATGGGAGAATGACTAATTGCGAAGTATTGTGATTCAATTTGTAATTTGCCTTTTAGTGAGCAGAATTCGGTTCTGAGTTCACATTTTAAAAGAACCGTGTGTAAGATGTGGTTTTACAAAGTATTACAATCACAGATGAAGTTGTGTTGCCAGAGAAAAATGAAATGATCTATACATTGAAGATTAGGACCAATCAGGAGCAAAGTTTGCTATGAATCATGGGTAACTATCTGACAATCCCTTTCCCAGACCCTTTGTCATAGTTTAGTTTTAGGAGTCATGTGCAATCACAAAGTGAGTAGAGTTTGTAGAAAACTGTGTGGAAACAAGTCCATGAGCAGACAGTTGTTTCTGTGTCATGGTGCAACATCAGTTCAAACTCAAACATGTTCCTGACTCATGGTTCAAAATTAAGCTTAAGCTTAAGAAACCTAACTGAGAGTCATATGAGTCTCATTCTGCTTTCTGATTAAATAATCCTCTTCAGACTCAAATGTCAAATGTAAATGTTAACAAATGAACATGTCCATTGCTTTTTTAGTTCTTGGTTCTATGGAAACCTATAGGTCATGTTCATAAAATCTGAAATCAAAATCTTACATGTGCTTCCTTTAAGGCATCCAGGACATTTTTTTGTAGTTAAAAAATTGTAGTCTTTGCGTTTTAGTAATTGCAGCATTTAACATTGCTTTTTCGATACGGACCAGAGCCATTCACTTTTTGTAGTACTACAAAAAGCTGACTTTAATTTATATTCATTAAAGCTGCCAAATATCTGTATTGATTATGTAGCATGCTGATGTGAAAGCAACCTATTGTCAAATAAATCACAAAAGTGCATACATATTACATTTATACTCTTAGTTGAACGTCTACAACATCACAATTCTATTTTCTTTTACTTATAAACAGTTACTTACTATTCAATCTTTGGTTATCTTGATATATGCCAAGTCACAAAAGCTAGTGGTCTTAATTTTCTAAATCTTTGTTTTTTCAGAAGCAGTGACATGATTTCAGAACAGCCAATCAGCGGTCATCCCAAAGAGTCATATAGTGACTCACAGGGCTCTTTCTTACAGTTTTTAAAAAATAAACAATTGCATGCCCCAGCTTTAAACCGTCACTTGTGTGTTTGTCTTTATTGCTTCAAAATACAATGAAAGTTTGAGCAGAGTCTACCAGAAAAGTTACATTGTACCTTTAAATCTGGCTTTGTCCTGGTTCAGTTCCACTTTGGACATTGTAAACACCTTGTTAAGTCCTGATTTAGACTTGAACTGGATGATTTCCTCTGCATCTGGTTCAGTCCCTTGATTAATGAGTATTTCAAGTTTTATTTCAGAACCGTTCCTTTTTAGACCAAGTTCAAACCTGGCTTAGTCCTATAGTTTTGTAGTTCCTTCTATATCAGATTTCTCTCAGGCAAACGTAACAGTTAAAACATGTAAAGGTGATTACATCATTGTGCACCTGTTGTATAGGAGAAACAAGATAAATTTACTTAAAATATCTAATCTATCTATTCTTAATGCTTTTAGATAGTGTTTGCATCTCATCCTGATTTAGCCTTGGTTTAGTTCTGAGAGTTTTTTTCCAGAACTTGACTCTTTTTTGGTCATCATGATTATTTCATGTTTTATTATATTATTTATATATATTAGTTCCTTAGTTTGACCCAGCATGGAAGCTCATCGGACCTGATATATTACAAATATATCATCTGATTTTTCAGGCAAAGTCAGAATAGTTTTAATGACAACTTTTACACAAACGTAAAATATTATGCATTTACTTAATTCATGACTCAATAGCGTTGCACCCATGTATTTTCTTCATTGTAAGCAGCTATGTTGGTTTTGGAAAACGATGTGTGTCCCTGATTGGCTAATTAATCTGTCAATCACACCCAGTGAAATATATTTTTTATATATTGTCTGGATTTTCTTCGATCTCTAGTGTAAACCTGCATTACTCATGATTTCGTCCTCATTTCTTGCTGATAAGAAATGTTCTGACATTTGTAATACTGTACCTGTATCCTTACGCAATTCTGTTTCAGTCTTTTATGATCCAGATTCTTACAGTCCTGGTTTATGTGAAGTTCAGGTGTTGATCTGGGCTGTATCCGTATTGAGTTTTGTGTGCCTCAAACAGGTCCGTGAGGTTCTGGAGGTACAGCTGATGAAGGGATTCTATGTCTTCGTTTGTGGGACTTGGTTTGGACTTCACAGCAATGGGACTTCCAACTGCAACAGGATAAAAACCAGAGCAAGGAGAAGAAGGTTAATAATCTGCATTGAACAAAAGAGATTTTCTGAATTAAACAGGTTTGAAGCTGGACTATTCAGGTGTACAGTTTCATCAATGTAGACTGGATTACAGTAGTGTTTTTTTGTTCAGTTGTAGCTGATCAAATTCAGAATAAATCTAGGTCTGGTCAAGGTTCGGCTCTAACCAGGACTGTACGAAGGATTTTTAAATACAGAGATCCAAACTTACTGAGAAACTCCCTGATGTGTTGCGACTTAAAAAAAAAAAAAAAAAACTATACTTGGAAATGTAAACGAAAACACTGACGACAATATTCAGAACATAGGCCATTACTTATCAGCTAAATGTTGATATTGTTGATCTTAATAACTTGTGATATTTAAAAATAAACTACCTTTCTGAACAAAATTCTTTCCTGTTCATCTACAAAAAAAAAAACCCAAGCTCCAGACATAACGGATCTCAATACTGTAGTCCTAGTTCAATCCAGAGCAATGCACACTACAAGAGTAAGACTGTCAAGAATATTACAAAGTGAGCAAACCACAGCAATGAGCGCATTTCATTTGTCTCACACTGGGACAGAGAACGTTGTACAAGTGCAGGAGATGCATGTTCTAATGTAAAATGTTATGTTCACTGGAGGTACGGAACTTATTACAATCATTTAGGGTCAGACAGGTGTAAACAAGAAACTAATTCTGGTTTATTGTCACTTTTTTACCTTTATTTCGCCTTTTTGCAAATTCTCGACACCTCTATACCACATTTTAACTTTTTTCATTTTTTTATTTTATGTTGGATGCATTATGCACAGGATTTGCAATTTATTAGTAGACTATTTTGCCTTGACAAACAGGAAACAGCTGATGCAAATGCGCTAGCTTTTTTCACCAATGGAAATATGAAACAGGATCAAGACAGCGTTTGATGAGGACATTATTTTGTCTCTGTCTGCTTTTTTCCATCTGGTTTTCACCTGATTGTTTTCTCTTGTTCAGTCATTGAGCTTAAAAGAGAGTCCGAAGTGAGCACTGGGAGGTGGATGCGGATATAGCAATAGAATCTGGAATCTAGCTAAAGGTATAAATGTACAGAGATTGGAGGAAAGTAAAATGTTTCCCGCTGGATAAGGCAGGAGGAAGAAAAAGAGTCATCTCAGGTGTGCCAGTTGTGGAAGTTTTAATTGTGATGATGAAGAATGTGTGAAGAATGGAACTGCCGAAGTGTCCCCCATTGTGAACCATTGAGCTGGATCTAGTGACTGTTCAAAGAGAAAACTAAAGCAAAACATAAGAGTGAACGAGGACTATGGTGTTAGTTACCCAAACCATGGAGGGCAGCATTATGCACACAGCGTACAGCCTGCCGGAAATTATTATAAGAAGAAGAAGCCATGGGAGGGTCCAGGGTTTAGACTGAACAGGGTTCGTACAGATTTTCACTTCAGGTTTTCCATGATTTTTCCACGACTTCTCCAAAACAATTGCCAACTTTTCTATGATCTTGTTTCTTTTATTAACTGATTAGAACAAAAATAAATAAATAAATCCAATTAGTTTGGATCATAAAAAACTTTGAACTTCAAATAATTTATTTCAGTTTTAAACAAAAGTGAAAATCTTTTAGTTTAATAAAGTAACATGTTTTTCCCCATCTTACAAAATTAATTTTTATTCATATTTATTCAACTTTTCCAAAAATAAAATCAAAATTGCTTTAAGTAATGATTTTATAAGCAAAACTCAGACGTTTAATAATTACTATTTTACTGAAGTAATAATCATAATGAATATTCTGCCTCAAAGCAAGGATTTTGATCCAAATCACAACTTTTTGATGACAAAGGATTGGTTATCAATCTTTCGGTTCAAAATCAAATAATTGACGATTGGACCAGACAGAATCTTGTTTTTTTTTTATTATTATTAATTGTGCTGCCCTACCAGCAGGACAGAACTAATTACCGTAATTTCTGGATTATAAGCCGCTACTTTTTTCTTGAGCTTTGAACTATGCGGCTTATATGGCAATGCAGCAAAATTATAGATTCTCATAGACTTACTATTAACAAGTGCGGCCTATATATGTACTTTATCTTTTTTCTTACTTAAATCTAGTGGGTGCGGCTTATATTCAGGTGCGCTCAATAGGGCAGAAATTACAGTATCCTCAATTTATTTAAGAATCTAAAGTGATTTAGATTTTTCCAAAACTTTTTCAAAACCCATAAAATTCCAAAACTTTTCCAAGGCCTGGGAATTAGAATAGAAATTTCCATGACTTTTGAAGGTTTTTCACGACTGTACGAACCCTGACTGAAAGCAGGACCCTCAGTAGCTCACTTTGACTCCATTAAACACAGCGTTACTGGCCGCTTTGCGCAGTTCAAACTGAAAAGAAGCTTACCCTATTTGTGCCTATGGAACATCAGTGTGACATCAGCGTGGATTGTGCTCACAAAACCGTGTGCTAATCAAACACCTGCTGTCAAACTAATCACACTGCTGCTCTCTGCCGCTTCTTTCACCTTCTAATACTTTTCCAGCAAAACGTTTTGCTTGAAATGTGCTTGTGGTTTAGTGACTCACCGATAGTGTGGATGGGTTTCCTGTAGGGCATCAGGCCGAAGTTGTACTGAAACACTCCTCGGGCATGAAACAGAGGCAGTGCCAATCCCATGATGCTTTGCAATCGGTTCTGGAAGAAAAACAAACAAACGACTAAAATCAAAACGCTTCACATAGTTTTACACCAAAATGAAAGCAGGCCAGAATTCAATGGTAGCTATTAACCCACATGGCTTACTGGGTTTAATAAACTACATAAAGAGGTATATTTTGGTACTTGCCTGCACACTCCTCAGAGTGGAACCACGTGGATTTTCCATTTGATCATAAAGTTCATTTTCACCAAAGGAGAAAACTGGCACCAAGTGAGCTCTACAACACAGAATTCAGTCAGTTTTACTACAATTCAGACGTCACAGTGAATGCATGAGAAGTCAAACTGACCCGTGTTTCAAAGCCATTTTGATGAAACCTTTTCTGTTCTGCACCTGTAAAACGTATGTGAAAAGACTGTATCAATATCAATGCAATAGTCTCAAGATAGCATTTTCCAAAAGTTCTAAGTTTTCAGCCTTTTTTCTGTCAATCTGTACCATCAGCAAAATATTTTATTTAAACAGGAGTCTGTTAAAAGGGAAAAAAACATTAATATTTGAAGAAAGACTAAAATACAGTATGTATTGTAGAAAAAGATATTAAAATCAGAAACACTCTGCCAGTGAATATTAAAATAATAAGACAATAAAATGACTTTGTCACTAAAACTATACACATTAGCTACAATATAGAATAACAAAATCAAACACTGAAGTAGCTAAGTTAGATTATTCAATCAGTCATTTATACTGTATATTAATTATTCAACCTACTACAGTCCAAATGATCATGTAATACAAAAAACATCCTCATCCTCATCATCCTCATCATCATCAGAGATACTTTCATGTCCTCTCGGGAACTGGGAAGATATGACCTTTGACTTGTGACAAAATGTGCATCAGTGGTGTTTACGATTGTTTGAGATTGGAGCAGAGCACTAAGCTTAATATCACACACTCATGGTTCTACTTAACAAAACTTAATGCAGTTTAAGTTAATATACCACAATACAACTTCACAGTAATTCTTCAATTATCAGCGATTTACCAATAAGAAAAACACAGGTCCTTTCTAAGTTCTTGTGTAACAACAATAAAAGGTTTTACACGTCTTTTTCACGAATAAGCAAAGAAAATCAACGTCAATGCTGCGTCAAAACAGACTGGACAAGGCTAGTTTACACATAAAGTCAATGTAAACCTGCGTCTTGAGGCGTCCAGTGAATTTGCGGCATGAATTTGCTTCTAGCGTGTCGAAATTCTCTTGTTCAGGCGTCAGCTGAGGCCGTGTCTTGTGAAGTAGACGCTCCAACCTGCGTCAGACACTTTGGCCGCCTCGTCAGGCATCAACGTCTGAGTTAGGCACTGCTGAACTTTCATTTCCTGAACGCTCACATCCACCATTCAGACGCTGCTCTCCTGTGACGTGTGCCCTCTTCTTACATCACAAGAGAAGAAGGACTGTTCACTGAAGTCTTTTAATAACTTTTTTTTAATCGAAAGGTTGCTTGTTTTTGAGTTATTTTTCAAAAGCTTGGTCACTTGTTGCTCTCTGAAAATCTTGTAACCTTGACACGGCAAACAAACAATAAAGAACATGACCAGGGCTGACGCAGAGCCTTTTCAGCTGCTGCCACCAATGCTCTGGTTTTGGAAAGTTCGATCATTACCTAGGTACTTCAGAGTTTTTCAGAGCTCATCATTGCAGAACAGAACAGAAAGATTTATTGTCATTGTCACAAAGTACAACAAAATTTCGTTTGAAGTGAGCCCCCGGGCCGCTGCACCTTTTGTGCGCCGCCACTCACTCTTCCGAAAATGAAATGGAAAATTGCAGCATATGAATTGGTTTTGTTCGGGGTGACATCACAGCATATTTATTTAGTTGAAAGGCAGCTAAAATTATTATTTAAGATGGATGAAATGCACCAACTCAAATAATCTTCAACTTGATTTCACTATATTGTGCAGCTCTTTGTCCAACCACGACCATTCACACACAACAGTCATACACAGATTAAAAAAAAATGTCTTGCTCATGGACACAAAGACCTGCAGTGTGAGGGCTCCAGGTCGAGCGTCCAGAGCCTCCGGAGCTCCGCCCACAGCGATCACGGCCACGTTTCCTCCGCCCGGACGGCTGATCAGATACGACAGACTGGACTTACAGCTGGACACAAGACCTGCAGACACAAAAAACAGTCATACGAAGATTATTACAACTAGAAAAAGAGGGGAAGCTATAAAAAAAATTAGAAAATGTCTGCAGAAAACAACAGGCCTAAATTGGCTTTTAATAGGTAAATTAGGTCTAAAATAGCCACGAATGAGGTCCAGACTGAACATAAACAAAAGTCAAAGTCCAGATAAAGTTTAGCCTCGAGTATTTACGCAAATAGACATGCAATATAAATCCTAGCTTTATCAGGGAAAAAAAAGAAAGAAATTGTGACTAATAATTTCAAGTGCCTTTTGTATCATTTCATCATGTTTTAGTTCAATAGACTGCTCTTCTTGCTGTAATGTTTTTTTTTCTAATTGCAAACCTGTAGCTTTTGTTTTATGGTCATTACGGCAGTGACGCTGCCACTTGAATCTAATGGGAAGAAGCCTAAAATTTAGCTTCTGTTGTTTATTTATTTAGCAATAAATTAGGCCGTAAATAATCTTATGTCTAAAAAAACGACTCCAATAAACATTAGCAATCCTTTTGTGGCCTGACTTAGCATTTCTGGAGTTTAGAAGCATAAATCTAGCTCTGAAACTGCCATTTCTGTTTTATTTTTCAATAATCTTATTTCGTTAAAAAGATTCACTGATTATATTTGTGTGAAATATATTTGACTCTAAAGCCCTGTACATATAACGTTTACTAAGATTGACCATTTAAACAATCTGATCTGGAGACAAAAGTGAAAACACGTGTGAGATGATAGTTAAGTTATTAACCAGATTAAAATACAAATCAGTGCATCTGCATCTGCACAAATCCACTTTTTTTTTTCAATGTCAAAATGGCGTCTGTCATCTCGCGGAAATGACCTGGCTTTTTTCTGTTTTTGATCGTTTGTATGTCCCAGTGTGCAAAAATTATCTATATTCTTCATCTGTAAAACGCTGATAAAATGTGATAATCCCAGTCGCCATTATTATACTCAATGGTATCGTCCCTTCTGACCCGAGAATACGCAGTGCATGCTGGGATAGCGTGGCGTCAGCTGCAGAAGCTCTATTGATTGGGGTTTATACTAATTCATTAAGTGAGCAACAGTTGACACCACTTTTTGGGGGGCATTCAGTTTGGCTGAAATGTCTAAATATGGCAGTACTTGTAATCTTTTTTTTTTTTTTTTTTTAGATTATCAAGTATTGTAGGTGAGGTGTCCATCCGGCTCAGTCTGACCCTACTTGAATCAGGTTCCAGTCCAGTTCTGTCTCAGTATTAGTAAGAGGTTCAGATTCAGTCATTGGTCTAGTCCAGGCTCAGACCTCCACACATGATGTAGTCCCTGAACAGTGGGACTCTGAACCAGAAGGGCAGCATGAGCAGGTGAGGCGTGAGTCCAGGAAACTGTGCAGAGAAACCTGTCGCCTCGGTGCAGAAGTTTCCGAATCCACCGGCCACGAGCACGCCTGGAAAACATACAAAAAAAAAATATAGCGCTATTGAAAAAAAACGTTCTCAATCACTGAAAATGTATCAATCAAACAAACCTTATTTATAAAACGCTAAAAGTTGCATAAAATGATGAAGAAAAAAAGAAAAAAAAAAGGTAAAAACAAAAGGCATAGTCAAGAGAAAACAACTCAATCTTGGTTAAAAGCCAGAGAATAAAAATATGTTTTTAAAAGAGCATTAAAGGGGACCTCAATATGTCAAATTCACTTTTCTAAGTTTTTAACCTTGTTATGATGGCCTTCCTTCACCATTATTTTACTCAAAGTTATATTTGAATTGATTCACACATGTTGGAGTAATCTTGTATTGTTCTTCAGCTGGAGCTCAAGTGCTCAGGTGCTCCCACTTGTCTGTATTTACTTGTTATAAATCAAAAGATTAATACTCAAAGTGAAGCATTTACGGTTCAATACTGTCCCAGAGCCACTTTCCAACAATCTTCAATCTGTTGCTTTTTACAGTTACATTTTTAAAATGAAGAGGCCCTTATCAGTTCTGCAGTTTTGAACAGGAAGTCAGTTTTTCTATGGTTAGTGCTAGATAGTCGGGTCCGGAGTGACAGAAGTGAGCTGGTTGCCATGGTAATAAGTTTATAACTGTTGCTAAACAAGCCTAAACTGATATATTGTTATCATAACCTTTACCCAAACCCTTTCCCTAACCTTACCCATCACCCTAACCCTTTTCCTTAACTTACCCGTTCTCCTAAACTTTATCACCGTCCCTCCGGACCCGACTATCTAGTATTTACCTTTTTCTATTTCTATCCTATTTTTAAGTTGTTTTAGATCAATTTTGTGTTTTACAATGAACACAAAGTAAATCACTGATCTGTATGTGTTTTATTTATATTACAAAAAAACACAATAGGTCCCCTTTAAACATTCAATGACTTGGCCTGTCTTATATTCACCTTATTCTGCTCCGCCCACTTTTCTTTGGCAGTCAACTTCCAGTTTAACAACGTTTAGCCTGTAAAACTCAGATTCTTCTTGTAAGTAACTCTCACCATATTTATATGTGATTGCCCTGCGAGACTAGCAAACATGTTAGTTATCCAGATTATTATCTCCTGTCTGTTTCCTTTTTGTTTTTGGGACTGTCAGGATCACTAAAACAGGACGAGAGCAGCAGTTGGGATCAGGTATGAACCTCCTGAAGTGTGAAACTGTGAATTTTTTCACTCACCTGAATGTAACTTTTAAGGGTCGTAGGGTCAAATTTCATTCACAAATGTTGAATTAGCAGCATAACTTTTGTTTTCGCACAGTGATAAACTCTTGTAGTTAGCTGACAACAGCACTAGTTCGAGTTGTTTCTCCAACTTGGTCAATGAGCAGCAGTTCTTTTTGCATATTGATAAACAAATAATCGCTCTATACTAAAAAAAAAGTAACAAGCCAATTCAACTTGAATCTTTGCTACAGTACGACCTGGTAACGTAAACCAAAGAATTGCAAAACACCTCAAAATTACCTCAAAATAACTAGACTTATTTCAATATATTTAGCAATTCCCATGGACATGTTTGAAGTGTGAACAAAATCAGATCAAATCGTAATTGGTGAAAAAATACAATTAGATATTTTTTCTAATCATGCAGGAATACTTACACAGTGGTGCTTTAAAACACTGCACAAGTTTTAGTCACGGTTTATTTAAAAATGCTACAACTTGTGGGAGATGTTCACGTGACATTCCAACATTTTCTATTCCAATTATGTTAATTATATGTAACAGTTAGGAGCTATTTTTTGTAAAAATACAAAATGTGAGTGGCTAGTTTTTGATAGAAAACAACATTTTTTTTTAAAGATTTTCTTTTATGATTTTATGGCAAAATACAGAGTTAGTATTAAGAAAAACTGACTTTTGAACTTACAACGTCATCCCATTCTACAACGTAAGTGCAACCTTTTAAAACAACCTTTTAAAAGATTTCTGGTGGGTTGGCTTAATATTTCCTGAATATCATTCTTGTCAATATTGCTCAGCCCATAACCATATTATTAATGGAAAACCGTGCATTAAAAACATCCAGTAATTTACATTTTGTTCACTGTAAAACACAAAACTGACCTAAAGTGCATTCACTTCCTGTTTAAAATGGCAGATCTAATAAGTCTCGCCTCTTTACTTAACTTTAGCAGCACATTTTGAATTGTAAACTAAAAACAGAAAATTTGCATCAGTTGCAGGACAATACAAATTACTCAAACATAAATCATTTCAAATACAACTGTGAGTAAACTAATGTTGATATTTTTGTTTTGGATTTTACATAGGTCCTCTTTAAGCAAGACCCTTTGTTCAAATGCTTACGCACACCAGCTGAAGACAAAAGAGAACCATAGACCATGATCCTTTGCTCCATTTCAGGGCAGATAAAATGAAGAAATAACTGCTAATAAGCATTTCTATATTTCATTTCTTTGGAAATGACAGTAATGATTCACACCAAAGGCTTCTCAATACTTTTCTCCCTCCCCAGAAAACAAACCAGAACTCACCATGAGGGTGGAATCCGAAGATGTAGTTCTTTTTGGGGTCCAAGTCCACAGTTTTTATCAGCTGCAGAAAGAACATGTTGTCAGATATAAATATTGACATGCAGTTTGCAGTATATTTGTTACATTATATGAACACGAACAGTTTACTTTCATTTAATGTGTCACATGCCCTCCCATTCTTCTATGTGTCTGTAGTGTTTGTGAGAATCTCAAAAGTGGAAGATCGCTCTCGGTCCAGAGGTTACAGAACACTAATATAAACTCCAATGTGATTCTTAGACATACTGCCAGGCAGCTATGCGCTAAATTCATATCCATAGTGCAGTCGTTTTTTGTCAAAAAATGTGCAAATCTTAAAAATGTTGCTCAACAGTTTATTAACTGTGTTATTAAATGTATGTTATGTCAAGTTGCAGAAGCAGATTTTAAATACATTTTCACCATATAGCTGATTAGCCCCGGAGATGTTTTAAACTTTTTTTTCTTTATATATCCTTAAGGGAGTTCAAGCAGGGTTATAATGACAAAAAATAATATCTGAATTTTTTTGGGCATATTCTGATAACAACAAACGGACCATCTTTTGTCAATTCAACAGAAATGTGTTAACACATACTGTATATTTAAATTTTTGTTTGGGTCAATAGATTACGCTCACGTTGCAGAATTAGATGATGATGTTATAGTTGTTCCAATGTATATCATTGTAATTTCACACATTTTCAATCAAGTGATGTTTATTAATGACTAGACCCATTCACTTTTTGCATTACATCAAATTTTAGCTGCGTAGGGGGTCCCCCAATTTTTTTGAAACATTGGTCATTTTTTTAATACAACAATTTCCTGTGATTTACCATCCTAAACATAGACTTTTGGATACAAAAGAGAGATAACTTTGAATAAAAACAAGTAAACCAGTAAAAATTACCATATAATAGGAAATGAACAATTTATTCATATTTGATATATAACTTGGCTTTAATTTCCGAATTTTAATGTGATACCAGAGCGAAAAGTGATAGGGGGTCCTTGGAAGATTTTTGAGGCAATAAGGGGTCCAAAAACATCACACTTAGTAGAAAGAATATTTTAGTTTTTTGTGCATTTTTTCTACTCGATATTCAATTTTTGTCTATTTTAAAAACAACATTCACAGTTATATCTAAAATGTTGATATATATTTATACTAGACGGTACTTCCAGAAGGGTGAGCAGTCACGTTGTACTCAAAAGAATAGTATGAGAAAGACTGAAGGAGTAACTAAACACTGAAGAACGTACCTCAAGAGGAAAGTAGTCTCTGAAGAGTTTCCAGAGAGCGCATCGCCGCAGCCATTCCCAACGGCGCCCTCCACTGACAGGCGTGTCCCAGTCCAACCACAGCCAGCCAGCATATAGAACTGCCAAGATCCACCATTCAGAGAGCAGCAGCAGCACAAAACCCGCCAGGCAGCACTGAGCTGGACATAAGAAACAGAGTTAAAATGAGTTGTATAATCAGAACTACATACTTAAGTACAGGAATCAATAAAACACAAGAAACTTCACATCCAATATCAGATCTAAGTCCTGGACTATGGACCAGACAGTCAATATAGGCTGTTCATATTTACTTTGCATTTTGTAATTTGAGACTAATCAAATAAAAGGAGCTGACGAAACAGGTATTGTGTCCTTGGGCAAAGCACTTCACCCACATTGCCTAAGATGTTTAAATTGTAACATTTTCATAACTTCTAACCACAAAAAATAGGACAGTTACTAAAATCTGGTCTAGATTTTGCGCATGCTAGACTCAAGGCTCAAATATATATTTTTTTCAGTTATCACAATATTCATAAAATGCATTCACACAAAGACAAAAAAGTGCAGATAAAAGCCATAAGTTCGGATAATTTGAATTAATCATTTGAGTCTAGCCTGATTCCTGGTCTCTATAGTGCACACATGAGTCTGTCTAAGGTCTCTAGTTCCTGGTTTTGATGCTAGTCTGGTTCCTGCAGTTTTGATGCTAGTGGTTCTTGATGTCTGTTTTTTTGGTTTCTGGTTTTGATGGTAGCCTTGTTTCTGGTCTTTTAGTCACATGACTCTGGTCTAGGATCTCTAGTTTCTTGTCTGTAGGCTACATATGAGTCTGGTCTTGGGTTTCTGGTTTTGACTCTGGTTCCTGCTCTCTATCTTCACATGACTCTGGTCACGGGTCCTTTGCTCTGATCTGTAGACTGGACGTGGACCTCACCCAGCGCTATGAAGGAGAAGAGCCACTGCAGCACGGCGGCGGTCTGTAGCCTCCTCCGCAGGGGGATGTTCAGCGGTGCAAACTCGAGCCTCATGCCGCCGGACACGCGCTGCGGGCGGCGTGAGCAGTGCAGCCGCTCCTGTTCCGCACGGTTCCTCGGTGCAAATCTCCTGTTTATGGAGAATTTCGCTCTGACAGTTTGAACACGAGAGAAACTCCCATAAGTTCGTCAACAAACTTTAGTGCGCATGCGTACAACCACGCTGATTTCTTGGGTGGACTCTTTCCAGCCAATCAGAGCAGAGCAAAGTGCGGGGCCGAGGCTCACGAGCGCGCACGTTTTGGGTGCGTAGGTCAAGTTGGGACATTCCGTGGACATTCCTAGGCTCTGGGCACAAGTACTGTAAATGTTGCACAGACATCTCCAAATAGTTATATGCAAGCTTCGTTATTGCATATGTCTTTGTCTGTGTTTTGACTACTACTACATTCATTTAGGCTATTTATTTATTCATTAAAATATTTATTTTTTATTTTTTTATAAAGTCTCCAAATTAAAATCTAACAGATAAAGAATGAAACACATTTCTTGAAGCCCTGTAGGCTATTATTATGATTATTTTACACAATTCTTATTTATGGCTGTTTTGTGTGTTAAAATGTGTAGAAATCAGAATTCCACGTGTAAAGCAATGCAACACATCACGTGTTTATCTACTAACCTTTTTATTATTATTATTATTATTATTATTTATTTTTATTTTTTTTGGTACAATGCAAAATTCAGCTCAGAAATAGAAAGAGGTCCATTTACCTCCTGTGCAAAACTGCAGAACTGGTAAGCCCCGCCTCCTCATTGTACAATAATTTTAATTATCTGGCATTTTTTATTGTTGTAAAGAGGCTTGACTATTTTTAACCATACATGCTTTAGTATGAATCTGAATATTTTGAATAATTACAATAAATACAGAAAAGTGGGCAGTGGTAGGTGAGGACAGATCTTTTCTGTGCACTCAGTCATCAGCTGCAGGACAATACAAGATTACTCAAACATGAAGGAATCAATCTTCAAGTAACTATGAAGAGAGAAGGCAGTTATATCAAGATTAAAAACTAAAAATAGACTTTACACACTAGGTCTCCTTTAATAGTGCTGAATCATTATAACAACAAATGTGTTAAATGTCCCAACACACTGTTAAAACTGACACATGCTGTATGTCAAAATTATCTAATCATTCAATCAACAATCAATTAAATTTTTCCCTTATTTGATTGATATTGTAGATTCTCGCAGCAGATTCCAAAACTATGAATTAATATATAAGCAAAAATATCTTATGTTAACTCTCCGCTTAAAGGTGGAGTACCTGAATTTCACACTACAAAAAAAAAAAAGCATTTTAATTCTTACTACTTTCTCACTCTCACAAATCCTTCAGCACATGTTTAATATCCACATAGAATCCTTTTTGGCTGCAAACATGGCTTATGGACATCTTTTTACATACAACAAAGTGAAAGTGTAGTAGACCACCTAAGCACAGCCAATCAGGGCGCTGCTATTGGATGTTACTGAGAACGAAAAGACTTCATTCATTTCAGACAGTACACAAAAGTTTGATTTTTGTGTAGAGATCGACCGATATGGGTTTTCCTTGGGCCGATGCCGATGATGATTTTTAGCCATGTTGTCAGCCGATGCCGATCTCAATGGCCGATTTTCAAGAACGATTTCTAAAGGCTGATTTTCTTATTTTAGTTCTTAAAAAACACAGCTGGGTAGAGATAGGATAACCAAAAAAGAAAAAAGTTCAATCTAAAATATTATTTTGTCTCATTCTTTAATGAATACAACATGTTTATGCTCATTACAGAACATGCTCCTTTTCAAAACACAACAAAATGGAGATATATATATAAAACAAACTGTATCATTTCCCTCCAAAACTAGTTTGGAGATCAACTGATCACTGAGTGCAGCTCTATTATGCAGACGACTGTTCAAACAACTGCCTAATCAAATATCGGCCAAAATAAGCAAAATAAGGCCGATGGCCGATATGGGGAAATGGCCTGATATCGGCCCGATATATCGGCCGGCTGATATATCGGTCTATCTCTATTTTTGTGTTGCATTCACTGGATACTTTCAAATGAAAAAAGAGAAAGCTTGTTAATTTATAAAGTTAGTCAGCTCAGCTTTAAGACTGATACCAAAATAAGTAGGTAAGTAAGTAAGTAAGTAAGTAAGTAAGTAAGTAAGTAAGTAAGTAAGTAAGTAAGTATGTAAGTAAGTAAGTATGTAAGTAAGTAATAAGTA
This sequence comes from Mugilogobius chulae, assembly GCA_038363315.1. Classification (NCBI taxonomy): domain Eukaryota; kingdom Metazoa; phylum Chordata; class Actinopteri; order Gobiiformes; family Gobiidae; genus Mugilogobius; species Mugilogobius chulae. The sequence continues at coordinate 5,166,212 of CM076404.1, forward strand.
AAATAAAACATCAGTCTAGACCAGGACTTATCAACTTTATTTTCCAAAGGGCCACATTTTTCTGCAAACCTTGGCTTTTGGGCCAGAGGTGTAAGCTGAGACACTACTTTTAATACAATTTAGAACCGCAAAAAACATTATAATTTGTTTTAACACTGTAAAATACAATCTGCTGCATTCAAATTTTGTGGAAAAATATAGTATAAAAGACTTTTCTAACATTACTCTACACTGCAATTTAATTTCTGAACCAAAACTAAATGAGCAAGACTCAGTGTTGCCAGATGTACGATAATGATCGTATTTGTACGATAATTTTACCCCCTGTTATGTACGATCAATAATTCTAAGTCACTGTAAAACTCTGTGGAAATATACAATAATTTTGGAGCGCCATGTAATTTCTTGGTCTTGACGAACTTGAGCTCATCTAAAAAACTGACTCAGCCGCTCGTACGCTAATTTCAGACAACACTGACAAGACACTAACCGGGTCTGAACAAAGACTGACCCAGAACCAAGCCAGGTCTCAACCAGAGTTAGGACTAAGCTAGGCTCAAGTGAGGTTTAAAGTAGCATACATTTAAAGAAGAAAAGATGTATTTTCCAATGTTTGGGAGGTGGGTGGTGAGCCAGATTTAACTGGTTGGAGGGCTTGATTTGGCCCCTGGGCCTCATGTTGAACAGCCCTGGTCTAGACTAACCACTTGATAAAACGACAACATCTCTCATCACATGCAGCACAAAGGCAAATATGTACTGGATGATGACACTAAAATTTGCTTGTTTGTATTTTAATAAGTCATTTACAGCGGCTGCAGATAAAAGGTGAATTTGGGAACTATGCTAAAGAATTGGTGATGAGGCTTGACTTAAGAATAAAGAACAGATTTGACTAATAGAACTCCAGAGATGTTGATTTGAAATGAAACATGCAAAAACTTCACAGTCCTGTCTCTCTCCGGGATCAGTCCAGTCACAGCTCCAAACAAAGGTAAAGTGTGTCATCTTATTAAATATTGAACTTATATTACATTTGTTATTTCTTGTCTTCTTAATCTCTGCTCTTTAAAAACCTGTTTTACATGTTACTATTTGATTTTGGAGGCAATATCAATATAATAATATACTGTAATAAAAATGTAGAATTATGCATTTTACAAAATATAATGTTGTCAAAGTCTAACTATCATGGAACAATTTAATTTAGACACGCTTTGGCCCTTGATTGAAGGTTTTACTTTTTGTTTGAATGTTTTTTTTTTATATTGGTAATAAAAACAGATAATTAAATCTTTCTAAGTCATTCCGCTCACTCTCAATTCACAGTGCACTTTAAAACATGTTGTTAAGAAACATTTGTAAAAACATTATAATTCCGCTTATTTAAATCATTATTAAAATCTCAATTGTTCAGATGACAGTTTGCCTAAAGAGCAGGTGGAGCATCAGCTCACCTCAAATTATAAAATTACATAACCTCATCTCATATAGCAGGCCTATTCAACTTAAGGCCCGGGTGCCAAATTGGCCCTCCAAAAATCTGATCCGGCCCTCAATTCACTTTCCAAATAATACAAAAATCTATGTAATTTAAGATAGCGTAAGCGTTTAGTTTCAATTAACTTTCATTGTTTAGGTTTAGATGTAGCTTAATGCTGATTTGGACATTTTGAAGAGCATTAATTACTATCATTAAAATCTAGTCCTGTGAAGATTTGGTGCAGCCTTATGTCAAAAGCAGCGACGTATTGTGCAACTATCCGTCCCAGAAGCCATAGTCCTCGGTCACATCTGGCCCTCCGAAGTTGAATAGCCCTGTCATATAGTCTCTATATGACAATAGCATGTGTGAGCGACTGTTCGTGTCTTCTCAATTATTGACATTAAATTTTACTCCAAGTGTGTTGTGCATGTAGCTATGTACAACACACTTAGAGTAAGATTTAATATCAAAATACAGTTAGAATTGTGGTCCCTAACCTTTAATTAGATACCATTTTCTTGACTGAACGATGGATAAACGTTTTACCTAGGCAAATTCTAGGGCCTAGGTAAAACTTTATTAATGGGCCCCTAATTTTCTAGTATTTCTTTTTTCTTTATTTTTTTTCTTTGCATAGTTTGCCAAGCTGCTAAACAACGCTTTTGATTAATCTAATGGTTATTGAAAGCCACTGATACATGTATCTAATCAGCAATTAAAGTGTAATGAAAATACGGGGCCCTTTTCTGCTCTGGGCCCTGAGGAAACTTGTACCTTTTAGCTTAGTTATCTTTTGTGTATGTGTATTTTTCCACAGATGAACATCTCCATCTCCCAAAACTACCCATGCGACATGTTCAGCTCCAAAATCATCCTGACATTTGAATCTGCGATGTACCTACTGCTCCTTCCAGTTTTCCTCTGGGTCGCTGTTATTGGCTTCAGAAAATGGAAAAACAGAAGATCGTGAGCCACTCTGATGCCTTCACTTACCACATGATAACCCTGGAGATGAAAAGCGTTGTCGGTATTTGTTTGTACTGCTACGCGACGCACGTAGAGAATGAGTTGGTGAAGAAAATTGGTGTTATTCTGGTCAACATCTCATCTGCGGGACAGCTGCTGTTCCACTGTCTCACCTGTGTGGAGCGCTACCTGGCTGCGGTTCATCCAATCACGTACCTACGTTTGAAGAAACAGGGCGGAGTCACCATATGGAACATTAGCATCTTTATGGCCTGGTTGATTGCTTTTATGCATGTTGTATTTACTATAGAACTAGAAGTGTTTCATTACCTTGTTTTGGCGTGTATCGTGTCATTTTGTGTTTTTGCTGTGATTATTTTTTGCAGTGTCTCCGTTCTGTGCGTTCTGATTGGTCCGCGACCCGGTGAAAGAAGCGGGGACACACCGAGGATAGACCAATCAAAGCGCTGGGCCTGTCATACCATGTTGGCGATTCTCGGGGCGCTGGTCATGCGGTTTGCTGTCCTTCTGATAAATTACATGCTTACCATGTCCCGTTCTGCGCTGATCGATAGATGCATCCTGAGAATGTCCTTGCCGTTGTTTGAGCTGCCAAGCTGTTTGGTTTTGCCACTGCTCTTCCTGTATCGTGAGAGAAAACTCTGCAAATAAACAATCTTTCCATCCATCCAAATGCGAGGCCAGGACTAATTCTTATACTTTCAAAAACACTTGCTTTTACATTAGCGATCTATCTAGCCAATAATGAGTTATAATTGGACAAGTCAAAAGACAAGAGACCATGGAGCTCCGCAGTGACCTGGTTCAATAATCTCAGGCTCCCATATTGAATCGCCACAGGGATTTTATTAAAAGTTTGAAAATGTCCTGAAAATGTGTTAAGTCAGGAGCATAAGACGTACATCTTTGCTTAAAATCCATTTCTGCAGCTTTATAAACTACAAAGTTTTAAAGACATTTTTAAGTTATAGATGTGCTTTTCAGACATAACTGGTTGGCCTGTGACATGTCTTATAATTATAATTTTTTGAAAATCCTATGGCACTTTACAATGAGGAGTTTACTTCCAGAACCAAGGTGATAGTTGATCTATACTGTTGAGCTCAAGCCCCGGTGATTATTGGTCAACGTCACTTTCCGCTCTACTGCGCTTGCTCCTTGCAGAAAGAGACGCTGTCCATTGGGGTGGTTAAGAAAACTCTTTTGATTAACAACAAACAACAACATGGGACGAGAGCTAGCTGTTTCAATCAAGTATGAACCGGTCTAACAGACATCTGTCTCCTGAAGCTTGAGACCATATTTTTCTCGCCATTTTTTCACTCACCTGAATGTAACTTTTAAGGGGCGTAGGGTCAAATTTCATTCACAAATGTTGATCTAGCAGCATAACTTTTGTTTTCACACAGTTACAAACTCTTGTAGCTAGCTGATAACGGTGCTGGCTCAACTTGTCTCCACGATAAAAACAAATATATTTGACAGAACATATTTCTTTAAGTCCACATTTGCTGTTGGTGAGGAGTGAGTGATAAAACTGTTGTTCTGGTGCACTGTTAATGTAAACTTACCCCTGCAGAGGTCTTTAGTGGGCATTTAAGTTTAGCTCTGTTAAGGTATCTAACTTGTGGAGCATTCTCAAATACAGTAGATATAAAATGATGTTAAAATAAACCCAGAGTCTGAATTCTACAGCTAAACACAGCTAAACAAAAAGTGTAGCTACTGTCAAGAAAAGTGGATATAGGGTGAACAGGGATGTTCGCCGTGTCGTCACATGGTTGTCACATGACGCTTTGGTTGGCGAAACATTTAAAACGTAGTTAATGGCACGCTGAACAAACACAACAAAAGACAATGATTATATTTTGCTGTGTGTCAGTGTGCTAGGGTTAGTGGTTAGAGCAATCCAAAAAGCTTCTCAAGTGTTTCTAAAAAGCCTACATCAAGAAGAAAGCTTTGATTTATCTGCAATTAGGCCCCAACGGAAAGAAAAAGTACGAATCTCAAGCAAACTAGTTGATGATCGTGCAAGTTGGCATTTATCTCACAGCTAAGCAAGACTTTAAGAAAATCAGCCGTAATGGCTGAAATAGAAAAAAAATAGAGCAAATAGTTAATCATTCTTGAGAGTATTTTGGCATACCGTCCAGCTCATGCTGCGTTCACACCGGACAGCTAAATTCGCCTAAACGCGCGTTAAATTTCGCCGGTTATTTCTGCTGTTGACGCCTCAATAAGCTTCTAAGCTGCTCTGACGCGCGTCAAGGCTTTGGTGGACAAAAAGACACTTTCAACGCCCCAAAGCGCTTCGAGCGGCTTTGTTTTGCTCGTAGACAGACCACGTTGAGAGAGAGAAGGAGAGAGAGAGAGAGAGAGAGAGAGAGAGAGAGATAGAGGCTTGTTGAATTTATAAAACGGTTTATAAGAGTCAAATCTAAACTTTGAGACCATTTGAGGCGAGAAATGGTGGGTATTATTCCCAAATCCACTGTCATTTTACCTTTTCTTTGCTAAATTTCTGGACCCTCGGTCTTCACCGTGTTCCTCTGTTGGCAGTAGCCGCTAGACGAGCGCTGTCCGCCGGCTACATGTTTAGCTTTGCCCCGGCGGCTGCGCCATTACGGCGTAAGTTAAAAGTTGTCATATTTTCGTTTATAAGAGTCAAATCTAAACTTTGAGACCATTTGAGGCGAGAAATGGTGGGTATTATTCCCAAATCCACTGTCATTTTACCTTTTCTTTGCTAAATTTCTGGACCCTCGGTCTTCACCGGGTTCCTCTGTTGGCAGTAGCCGCTAGACGAGAGCTCTCCGCCGGCTACATGTTTAGCTTTGCCCCGCGCCAGAGGCGGTGGCGTCATTACCGGGTTGCATTTATAAAACGGATCTTACCCGATCACACAACTTTCTCCTCCTGCAGGCAGTCCCTTTGCTGTCCCGTCCTCGTCTCCTCCCGTTGTACAGCAGGTTTAAACACGGCACCGGGCATTTTTAATACATCCACGAGAGCGCGTTGTCAGTCCAGATCATGTCCCGTGTTTGCCATGTCTCCAGATTTTCAAAGCAACGGACGGCCAAGTCTTTGAAAAAAGTCCCCAAACAAGCGACCTTTCGTTAAAAAGTTACTAAAATACTTCAGTAAACAGTCGTCCTTTCCTCTTGGTGTGACAGGAAAACAACATGTGACGTGTACGGGGGTGTAGTCTCTGATTGGTGGACGCGAGCGTCTAGACGCTGAAAAGTTCAGCAGAGCCCAACTCTGGCGTCGACGCCTGATGGGGCAGCCAAAGCGTCCGCCGCAGGTTTGAGCTTCTTCTTCGCAAGACGCGGCGGCAGCAGACGTCTGAACAAGCGAATTTCAACGCCCAACGCGACGAAATTTCGCTGGACGCTCAAGACGCGGGTTTACATTGACTTAACATTGAAAATGGACGCAAATACGCCAAGACGCTGTCCGGTCTGAACGCAGCATTACACTGGCAACTTAAGTGGCTCACGTCACTAAATGTCCACTGGATCCTCTTTTGAGCAGTGCGAATGCTAGCAGGTAGGCCTTGTTCCAAGGAGCACATTGGCCCTGTGAAGGAAGAGGTGTAGAAGTGTAGAACTGATGCCTGGTTCTTGGCACTTTAATGTGCGAAACGCCTAACTAGTTTTGGTTCTGCCAACCAATCAGCATCCTTATTTTTGACGTTCGGCGAACATCCGCCAGTCGGTCAAAATGTCAATTGTCGTGCATTAAAAATCTATAAGGCATGCTCCAGCAACAGTTAAAAACACATTATAAATGAAGGAACTAGCTTTGTGTTTAGCTTTTTCAGACTGTGAACAAGATTTTGTACGGAAGTCCAGAGCTGCCAGTGTGGAGTAAACATTTTTTCCAGCTTTTCTCGTTATAACGACTTTATATTTACGTTCAAACGACAATATTCTCGTTATTACGACTTTTTATTTACGTTCAAACGACTTTTTTTTACGTTCAAACGAGAATATAATGTCGTTATAACGACTTTTTATTTACGTTAAAACGAAAATATATTCTTGTTCGAACGACTTTTTATTTACATTAAAACGACAATATATTCTCGTTAAAACGACTTTTAATGAAAAATAGACAGCCCTTCCCATCATGCTCCGTTTATTAATCATTACACAGATTAAACAGGATTCTTCCAGTGTTATTGCGACATATAAGATCTCATGGCTCCTTTTTATAATTACGTGCGCATCGCTTTGATAGCCTATAAAATACGCCGACTTTCGTCTTTCCTCATTTCTCCGCTGCTCTCTCTCTCTCTCTCTCTCTCTCTCTCTCTCCCCCGTCTCTTCTCGATCGTCTCTGATTGGCCAGCGCCTCGTCTTTTTAACTTATCCTGGTCCGGAGCAGGTTATGAGTTTGCCGCATGTTGTCGTTGAAATCTGCCCCGATAGGAAGTGATCCAGTTTCGTAGGACCGCCAGACCAGTTTAACCCAGGACCTCGTTAAACCCCAAATCTAGCTTCGTAGTATGGCTCTGAGCCATCCAGCTTGTGGCGCATCATGGGAAGAGCAGTCTGTTTATCATAAAAAAAAAGTCGTTCGAACGAGAATATATTTTCGTTTTAACGTAAATAAAAAGTCGTTCGAACGAGAATATATTCTCGTTTGAACGTAAAAAAAGTCGTTTGAACGTAAATAAAAAGTCGTAATAACGAGAATATTGTCGTTTGAACGTAAATATAAAGTCGTTATAACGAGAAAAGCTGGAAAAAATGTTTACTCCACACTGGCAGCTCTGGACTTCCGTAATTTTGAGATTCACAGATAAACTATTTTAGGTTGTAGCTGTGGTATAAGTGCTGTTGTCTTGCGTTAAGCCAGGGGTGTCGAACTCATTTTGACGAAGGGCCACTTTGGCATTGTCTTTGTCCTTGAAGGGCCGGTTGTGACTGAAATTAACCTTACTAATCTTTGATTAACTACAAAAATTAATTGTATTTGATTATTGTATGTTTACTGAAGTAACAATTGCTGAATATACATCTGCATTAGTCTGAATATGACTTACTCTTTTAGTTTCAGACAAATCCTTTCATTAGCTTAAGACGCCCAGATTACCAACATTTAAACCTTATGAGACCTTGAGGGCCGCATGAAATGAGGTGGAGGGCCACATCTGGCCCCCGGGCCTTGAGTTTGACACATGTGCGTTAAGCAGTTCTAATGCACTTTACGAACCGGCTCTTCAGTTACTGCTACATCACTCATTGGGCTTTGGGGTTTTGGAGGGGTCGTGGTTTGTTCCTAGCAGCATTTACTGCATATATTGTGTGTTTGTCCATTTTGTTCTTCTGTATGTTGAGAGAAATAAACTTCACTTTCTTCAGTTTTCCAGTGTCATTTCCCTATTGCGACATTTTAATCAACCAATCACAGCACAGTTTGGGGATGGAGCAGCACTCTGAAAAACGATTTGTTCAAACCCACATGCGATCTTGTGACCAACAAAACTACCTCTGTCGTTGTTTGCAACAGAAGGCAAAAATTCCTTATCAGATCTTGTTTTTATTGATGTTGAAAATTCTGCTAACAAGAAAAGACACAAGACAGACAATATTGTTTGCTTATTAAAGTAAGAATCAGGCTTATAACTTAATACGATAACCCAAAATCGCAGGTGCTCAGAGTCATTGGTGACTGGGAACACAAAAATACAAAGAAAAAAGGGGACTCCAGGCACCCCTTTTTTCTTTGTAGGCAAAGTGCCAGTGTAAGGCTTATTACTAAAATGTAATACGTTTGTATTACAAAATTACTGTCTATAAAATGTAACTGAGTTACTCTACTGTGAGTTACTTTGAATAGAAATCTTACAAAAACTTTTCCTCATAATATTTTATTCACCTCTAAGCCACCACACATTACACAAACTCTTCTACACCAGTTTTACACACGCCACACAAACTCATCTACACCAATACAAGTAACTTCAGTAACTCAGATTGTAACTAGTAATGTAACTAGTTTGTATTTTTAAGTATTGTTACACTACTTAGTTACTGAAACATGGACTATGTTACAGTTACTAGTATTTTTCAGTTCCTCCCAACATTTACACAGTTGTTTGTTTTTCCATCATAGACATCAATGGATAAAGGAGGTAATGGTAAATCTCACTAAGGAAACAACAAAACAAGAAGTGTATTTATTTCCAAACACCTGGGATCATACTGATGGAAAAGCAATCAGTGTTTCTCAAACTATGGTACACGTACCACTGGTGGTACTCTGGCTGCGTTTGGTGGTACCTGCAGCCATCTGCTCTTTGAAAGTTTGTTTTAGTTAGAGACAAATCTATTGTGGACAAGCATTCTTTAGAACTGCTTTTTTGACCTGATTTAAACCAATTTTAAATCCTATGAGCTCAAATCAAATTTAGAGCAAAAATAGTGAGTTTTGATTTGGTTGTACCTGAAAAAAGCAACCAAAGAATCATTATTTGGTTTTTGGTGTGAAAAGTTTGAGAACCACTGACTTTCGTTTAAAATCAACATTGCAGCTTGCAATTAACACAATGTAAAAGGATGATCTCCCATAATGTTGTCCTGAAGCAGCTGAACAGCAGATGGCACTGTTGTGCTGTAACTCAACTAATTCAACTGACACTTCTTAAGTAGATAAAACGTGCACAGATAAAACATTGGTACCATTGTTGTTTACACTGAATTACTTTCACAAATCCAACACAAAAACATTAACGCCAACTTGTTATTTATATATTACACACAATGTTTGACAAAAACAAACTACTTAAATATCAGCAGATAAAATGTTCAAATATTGACAAGTAAAAGTACAAAAATAGAAACTCTATCAACAAAAACACACTTTTTAAACAGATGAAATAATTTTAACAAGGAGAAGAAACTAGACTCTGAGAACTTACCCAAAAGACTAAACCAGATGTAATCTAGAACTAAACCAGGACTAACAGAACAACCAGGCTCACTCTGGTCAATAGAAAAAACATACACATACTCTATTAACCTGGTTTGAGCCAGGCTAGTAGAAAGTTTTGCTTTGGTGAAAGTTTTAGAGCGGTTTTAATGTCAGTTTTGTCATTTTTACCCAGAACTAAAAACAAACCTATCCAGTATACTTTGGACTTTTTTAGCAGAAGTCTGAGTACTTTGAGAGCCATTAGTCAGTTTAACAGAACCTGAAACAAGCCTATCTAGTCCCATACATCAAACTATTTTAGCAGATGTTTGAGTACTTTTGTAAGAAGTTTGACAGCCACTGCCCTAAACCAAATTCAACCAAGTCTGTCAGTATAATCCAGACCAAAAAACAAACCTATCTAGTCCCATACTTCATATTACTTTAAGCCCATAGGACAGATTATCACATTTATCTTATTTTGACTCAGTTTGGTGTGTTAGTCATTCATTCATTTTCTACCACTTAATCCCGTTAGGGGTCGCGGGTGACTGGAGCCTTGGGCCTTAGGCGGGGAACACCCTGGACAGTGGCCAACTTGCCGCAGGGTTAGACAGACAATCATTCACTCTCTCATTCACTCTCTAAGGGAAATTTACAGTGATGCCCAATTAACCTAAACATGCATGTTTTTTGGAGGTGGGAGGAAACCGGAGTACCCGGAGAAAACCCACGGTGACACGGGGAGAACATGCAAACTCCACCCAGAGAGGTCGTGAGATGTTGATGTGGTCCGACCCGGGAGTCGAACCCACGACCTCCTTATTGGGAAGCCAGAGCTCTAACCACTTGTGGTAAATATTTATTATCATTTTACAGCAGTGAAGTTGCAATTCATGAAGAAATTGATAAACAAAAGTAGAATATTACAGTAAGTACTTTAAGTTGTAAAACAGAATCCCTCCACATGTGTCATCAAGAAGACACTTTATACACAACTGACACATCTGACACAGTTTCCTGAAGCTTAAACATACACATTTAACACAATTAGTGTTGTTAATAGTGTTATACTGTAAGTTATAATAATTGTCACATTGTCAATCCTGTGTTATTTATGTTGATTTTGGTCCAGATTTACAATGTGGTTGCAAGGTAACACTTGTGGATTCCCCTTCACATGTCATATTTACTGGACAAAAGACGATAATGAAAAACAACCAAACTGGGTAAAAACAAGCTGAATGTTTAGAGAAATCTTAATCATAACATGTTTCCTATGTTTTTCTTAAAAAGGTAGTCTAACCTGTAATATGCAGTTTAAGCAGACGTCTTAGTTCTTTAGTAAGAAGTTCTAAAGACACTGCCCTAAACCAGATTTAACCAAAGTCTTTTGGTTTAATTCACACCAAGAAACACATATACCTAGTCTCATACGCTGAACTAACTTAAGTTTGAGTATTTTAACTTTGAGAGCCACTGCTTTAATGTAGACCCGACCAAGTTGGTCTAAGCAAGAACTAGAAACAAACCTATCCAGTTCTGTACTTCAAACTACTAAAGGTTGAGTACTTTGTAGGTGCCCACTGCACTAAACTAGATACTTGAGTCCGAGGATTTAGGAGGCGTTTCCCTTTGGTGAAACTTGGTGCAAGAAGTTTGAGATCTGACCAAAGTCTGTCAGTTTAATCCAGACCTATAAACAAAGCCTATTTAGTCCCGTACTTCTGATTATTTTAGCAGAAGTCTAAGTACTTTAGCAAGAAGTTTGAGAGCCACTTCATAAACCAGATCTAATCAAAGTCTGTCAGTTTAATCAAGGACTAGAAACAAACGTACCTAGTCACATATTTTAGTTTATTTTAGCAGATGTTTTACTGCTTTAGTAAGACGTTTGAGAGCCATTGTCCTACACCAGATATAACCGAAGTCTGTCGGTTTAATCCAAACAAGAAACATGCCCATCTAGTCCCGTACTTAGGACTAGTTTAGCAGAAGTTTGACAGCCACAGCCCTAAACCACATTTGACCGAAGTCTGTCCATTTAATCGAGACCTAGAACCAAAGGCTGTTTAGTCCCATACGTCTGACTATTTTAGCAGAAGTCAGAATATTTTAGCAGAAGTTTGACAGCCACTGCAATAAAAACCAGATCTAATCAGGGTCTTTTGGTATATTCCAGACATAGAAACAAACCTATCCAGTCCGTCCAGTCAGCGCAGTGAGCGTGTGCGTGTGCTGATCCTAGACCCGGCGCTGCTCAGCCTGTCCCTGAAGCTCTGAGTGCAGTAGTAGTACAGCAGCGGGTTGACGGCGCAGTTGGACGCAGCCAGGCAGAGCGTGACCACGACCAGCCTCTGCAGCGTGACCACGGCCGAGCAGCTCCACCCGCCGCACACCGCGTGAAGATGCAGAGAGCGCACGCCGTGATAGGGCAGGAAGCATAGAAGAAAGGTGGCGATGACCGCGGAGACCAAAGACAGGGACCTCCTCCTGCTCCCTCCCTGTGGCGTCTCCGGGTTCGATCGGCGTCGCTCGGAGATGGAGGCGGGTCGAGAGGTGAGGCGCCGCACGATGAAGCCGTAACTGCAGATGATGATGACGAACGGCAGCAGGAATCCGAGAACCACAGCGACGTAGTTTAGCGAAAGAACCAGCTGCCAGGATGAAGGTTTTTGTACCTCAAAACAGCGTGGGATGCCTCCTCTAGAATGGAGAGACAACAACAACAACATTTATCTAGGTTGTACAGGTGCTTGAAAACAGTATACTATGTTGTTTTCAAAATTGAGAAAATGCATAAATAGGTATGATTTACATGTGAAATTTAAACTTGCCCATTTGTATCCTACCTCTTAAGTGCTAATATCTACCAGGTACAATTCCTAATGCTGACTCTGCTGGTTTCTATTAGTAAATTCTTAACATTACAAGAAATTCTTCATATTGGCAGAAAGTTTCAGTTTGTTGCATTCTTTGATGGCTGTGAAAGAAAAGATTGCTGTGAGAAGGCTGAGCTACGTCTGGGTAATCTGCAGCTTAAGAAGTGAGGACGGAGAAATAGTACGACAAGGTCCTGGTGTTGTCTTAACTTGTCTGCACACAAGAGGAGTTTCAGATCTTTTGCGATTTTTAGACGTGTCAAAAAAAGAACAGGTCACACACATAAGGACATTTACAACGATTATTTGCCTCGCAGTTACAGAAAGAACAGAGAGGACACAGACTTGGGGAGCGCATCAGTGAGCAGAGAGCAGTGTTTTCTTCCATGTGCGCGGCAACAATAATGAAATGCCGTTGGATTTAAGCAGGTTTATAAAGGTCACAGGTGAGCGGAGATATGGAGCTGTTACTAACATATTCTGGGCATGTAATGAAAAAGTTTAAACAAACAATGGTGGCCATGTTCTATCATCTAGTAAAGTTGCTTCTCACATTATTTAAGCTCGTAAAAAATCCCAAACTTTGATTACACAAAGTGCACAAAGTGTTACATTTATTTACAGATGATGAGGTAATTAGGGATGCACCGTTCCGATATCTGGATCGGATATCGGTGCCGATCCAGGACATTTTGCTGGATCGGGTATCGACCCCATGATATCGGTTCAGCCGATATCATAGTTGTGTCTTTAATTGGACATAATGAGACTATTTTACAGAGTGGTGTTGATCCAGAACATTTCATAATATTGGGCATTTTATTCAGATTAAGTTGTTAAGTTGTGACTTGCACTATAAAAAACAGTTACATAACACAATATGACCAAATGTATTAAGTTTTTGTTAGAAAAAGAAGCAATTTCAATCCTTTCACTGGTATCGGTTGATATCGGGTATCGGCAGATAGTTAAAGACAAATATTGGGATCGATATCGGAACAGAAAAAGCTGGATCGGTGCATCCCTAGAGGCAATGTTTCTTTTTTATTTTACATTTAAGAGCCGCCGTCCACCAGATGCTTCTGTTGTAAAGGTCTTTGCGCTAGTGCAGCATGTGAACCTCACCATGATGCTCCTGACAAACAGTTGTAACAATGAACCGACAATAAATCTCTTACAAAAATCATTACTCTTCTTTTTCTCTCTTTCTGTCACTTCTTTCTCTCTCTTTCTTCCTATCTCTCGGTCCTTTCTCTCTCTCTCACTTACACTTTTTCCTCTCTCTCACACTTCTCTCGTTCCTTTCTCTCTTTCTCACTTCTCTCTCTCCCTCTTCCTTTATCCGTCTCTACTCTCTCTCTCTCTCACTCCTCTTTATCTCTCTCTACTCTCTCTCCTTTCTCTCTCTCCCTCCCTTCTCTCTCCTTTCACACACTTTCTCTCTCTCTGACTCCTTTCTCCCTCTCTCACACACTCATCTCTGACCTTTCTCACTCTTTCGCTCTCCTTTCTCTCTCTTTGCCTCTACTTTCTCTCTCTCGCTCTTTCTCATAACCTCAAAGTTTAAATTGAAAATCTTTAACTCATATTGTCAAACGTATTGACTTTAGGATTTTTACAGTGTATTGACTAAAATCTAAAATCTAAAGGGAACATGAAACATACAGTAATGGCAGGTTGAGTTCTTACCTGCGCACCACACCCTGAGCCAGGAAGAAGGAGGAGGCCCCGCCCACAAACACCCAGATACCCAGACAGACCAGTGTGATGCGAGTGGGCGTGGCCAAAGTGTGATGACGTAATGGTTGAGCCACAGCCAGCCATCGGAGCAGGCTCATAAGAGTCAGGAACAGGATGCTGTCAAGACAAAAGCATACATGAACATCTCTAAGACTATCAAATCACAGTTAAATGGCAACTTAACTTAAAAAATGTGATCATGCAGTTTACCTCAGGCCTGTATTGTAAAGTTGGCTAATTTTTTTCTTGATAAATGTCTTTCTTGGACAGACTAACCCACACATGGAAAGGCTGAACAAAAAACGAGTTCACACCTCACATTTTTTCTGAATGAATCAATATGTGCTCAATCAATGTCAGTGTTAGTCAACCAACAAGAACAGGAGAACCACGAGGAACTGTCATGACCACAAAATAAGGAACAAGGAATCATAGTATGAAATCTAAGGAAGAAGAACAGTCGACACCTGCCAACCAGCCACATTCATATGTAATGCCACAAGTTCAGGATATAAATAATCATTGTGTCTCAGTTATGACACAAAAAGCAGATCAAACTGTGCCATGGACTGAATCTGAATGAATCTAGTTTAAAAAGTCTCCTGCATAGGACCAAAAAAAGAGACTGATTGGTCAAAGGATGCGTGTGGACTGTCGCACACAATCAATATCTAATCTTATTCCTAAAGCAAGTGATGAGTTAATGGTCTGTTGCCATAGAGATCTTCCCAGAAGACCACAAAATGACATTACCAAACCCCCAATTCAGCTTTGTATTAAATTTGTCAGCTTTAGTCCTCTGTGAGTGCCCTCTCAGTCCTGGCTTAGTCCTATTCCCTGTGCTTTACCTGGTATAGAGGTTGACGTAGAAGCCGTACACACAGAGACGACAAAGCCAGTCGGGAAAGTCCCAGATGCCCTGCCTGAAGTAGTAGACAAGCCTGAGGGCAGTGTCAGAGAGAAACTGAGATCTGACACGGCCAGGTTCACCATCACCACCAACGACGGAGACGGCCTGGAAACAGAACATATTATTAGACAACATGCTATCTTTTAAAACAACACAGATCTTTTAAAGGAAAAACATGCATCTAAAGAGAAGCATGGTGCAATTTATTTGGAAACATGTAAGTGCTGCTGAGTTCAAGATTGTCCAAATGTTCCATTGTCGCTTTCAGCAAGTTAAGTTCCAGATGGATACTGTGAAAGAACTCAAATCGGTGTTCAACACAGATCCATCTGGCATGAGCCAGGTTAAGAACACACCTATACCATGAAAAATATTTACCCTGCAATTTTTTTTTTTTTTATGTTTTGCTTTCTTTATTGGTTGTTTTGCTTTCTTTTTAGACCCATATGTTTAACACATTCCAAAAAGGTTAATCATTCAGTCAGAATTCTTGTGTCAATCGTCAATTTTTTTTTTCAAAGCACATCTGACACTACTTTAGGGCACACGGTATACTGGCTGAAAATCAAGGGATTAGCTGGTTCTGTTTAATGTAATAAACCTGCCCCCAGTGCAATTAAACAAATATGGAGAAAGAGAGTCTTATCAAAGTTGCTTCTTCAATTTCTCTGACAGATTATCTCTTTCAAAGTCTCAAAGGTGCAAGCATCGGACAGTAATAAAATCAAATATCTAGGGAATTTAAAAACAAACACGTTTTTGCAGTAAAAAGGTTTGAATTCTTTAGAGAAGATGAAGTTTCCTGTTTGTGCTTCACAGCTGAAGGAGAGAACATATGACCTAGCTGTGCACTTCAAAAGCTTCCACCTGTGGACTTCAAGGCACAGTGCCACATTAACAGGTTTCATTACAAGAAGTATGTGTAGATGAAATGTAAGATACTGTTCATTAGTTTGCTTGTGAAACATGCTTCCTTGTCTCAAAATCTTTAGTTTGTTTTTGTTTTTCAATGGAGCATTCACTGCCACTAGTCCAAAATTCTAACTGAATTACTTTCTGAACCCTTCAGAGCAAAAAATGGCAGAGGTCTAAGTGAAACAGAGGCTTTGTAGCTTTGGCCTTAAGGTTTATTAGGACAATGTACATAGGCTCAATGGCAGAGATGCTTTTTTAAAAAGTTTTTTGAAAAAGAAATGTTTTGAGGCATTATTTAAAGACCTACGGCGCTCCATAGTACTCACGAAAAAATAAATATTTATCTCGTAATTACGAGATAGTTTTCTATAATTTTCTCGTAATTACGAGACCACTTTCCTTGGACAATGAGTAAAGACACATCTGTTGCAAACAAACTTCTTAAAACCTCGGCTTGTTAAAATGTATAATTCTAGCCCGCCGAGGTTAAGATTTGAGTTTATAAAAATCCAGGTGCTGCGTTTTTTGAGCCAGGGAGTTTTTTCAACAGAGAAAGAAATATGCTAAGTCACTACTACAGATTCATTTCTTGTAACAGGAAAAAAGGTTTGATCAGATAGCAAAGCCCCAAATGTTTGTATTTGCATACCGAGAAGTGACAGCCATGCAGAGTTTCTTTCTGTTTCCTTGTTCAACATTTTGAGTCTCTCTTTGTCCTGAGATCATTTTGGATGTTCATATCTTCTTTATCTAGGCCAATTGACAAAAATTAGGTCAAACTGATAAGAGGTTAACCATTAATTTAGCCTAGTCAAGGTTCACCTCTTTGCCCTCTGCTCATGTAACTCAAATAGAATAAAGAACATCTTCATTTTCAATATATATTTTACACTTTGCATCATTTGTCATACATCTACTGCAGAATAGTTATTATTACCAAAAACAGAAACAAAAAGTTGCTGGGTTACTCACTACTGGTAAACTTTTTTATTTGCATTATCTGTGACAACTTTTTTTCCAGTTTACTGTAGTTGTGGTAAACTTCCTGCTTCTCAAAGAATGAAAGGTTACAATTAGATTAGTAATGATCCCGATACCACAGATGCTGACCTCCTCTCACTCCAGATGCTCATGTAACAGACATAAACACATTTAAAAGTGATTTAGTTAAAAAAATAAATAGCAGCCTAACTACAAAGGGATGTGGTAAAACCCTGACAAGTAAGGCTGGGAAACATTTAAGTTATTAAAATAGTAGTTTAGGGTGACCAGATGTTCCTATTTATCTACGACAGTCCCTATTTGAGCTCTGTGTCCTGATTTGACCATTCTGACACTTTCCAACAGTGTAGGGATGAAAATTATTGGGATTGTTTTCCAATAGCTATTGCACATTTTTCAATTATCGTATCGACGAGTACAAATTTCCAATCCGATACTGCCTTGTATTGTACTGAAACAGGAGCCGTAGATCAAGCAGAAGCTGTTCTCTGCTTGTGGCTAATGCTACAGCTAACACTAGCAGCTGAAAAAGACACTGTGGAGACTCTTCAAAGCATAGAATCCTCCATGTACACAGACAAATATTCATGTTACCTCTGTGATGTTCTATTTCGCCTTTTTATAGTAGAAGGACTGTGGTTAAACTAACTTTAAAAAAGGTCCAACATCCTAACATGGGGATCGGCCCTGTGTTCCCCGGGCTCGATGTTTCCCCCGTTCTATGGATGAAGATACAACGCACCGGGGGAACATCGGACCCTATAGTTTAAGGAAAAGGCCTGCTGTTCCCCAGGTCTACAAATACTCTTCTTTGTATCCAGCGGACCCTTTCAAGATTAATGAATATCCATCAAGATTTAGGCCTATTGCCAAAATCATGCCTAAGTCATTACAGCAGCCTCTTTGTAAAAACGTACTTTAGAGAACGAATGAATGCAGAAAGAGTTCACTCGCTGGATATGCCAGCGAGCCTTTTTTCCAAAATCCCAAATCTCACATTATGTACATGCGTCCATGAGAGCCTCGTAGATGCACTGTGCCAGTGGTAAAGCTGGGCCCAAGTGAGCACACACACATGTGTCCTCTTTACACACGTTTGGCACAAATGCCTATGTGACAGACAGCTGTACGTACACTTGTTTTATGGAGTTAAGCTTCGCATCTTGGCACTAGCTCTTTTGAGAGAAATCTACACTGTTCAGGCAGATGAGAGAACGGACGGTCCGGGCACATCTCTGGAGTGAGTGCTGTGTGGTTAAGACACGTGCGTCAAAGGCACGTGAGGAGAGAAAAAGGGACAGAACAGAAATACTTTCGCCCAATACATGGATGTTTAATAAATATTGTTAATGCCAAAAAGCCGACAATTATACCTCACTGTCATAGCCTAGCGGGGTGTTTAAACGAAGACACAGTGGGCAGTGCTGCGTAAATGCCTTAAAAAAAGAAGAGAAATCGCAACCTGGCGAGCAAATCTCATATTTTAGACTCATATATGACTTGCACGACTTTCTTATGTTTGAAAGTAAGAAATGAATACATTGTGTATCAGTCTGGTTTTACCACGAAATAAACAAAATTGTTCAAGATTGCTAACTGTATGAAGAAAAAACGTAGAGGATTTGTATCTGCTATTTGTACCTGGCTGTCTATAAGCAAATTCAGTCTCTCCTCATGGCAAATTTTAGAACCTCATTTGTTTGTTTTTGTTTTTGATGCAAATGTTGAACCGGAGAAAGGCAAAGTTCAAAGCCTGACTGTGACATGAAAATATTACGACCATTAAACAGTTTCAAAATGTGATGCTGGAAAGTGCCACGTGTCCAAACACAAACTAAATGGAGGGCCGATTTGGACACATAAAAGGGAAAAATGTAAATTAATACATCCACAACAGACCTGGGCAAAAGCGATGTATTTTAAAAAAAAAACTACAATAGAAGAACGAAATATTGGGCTAAATATACAGAAACATGCTTGTAAAAATGAGAATTTGGTACATCAAGGTCCGCAGCTCGACATTCCACTAATTGTCTGATTTCAAATATGGCCTTTGAAGAAAAATAGTCCCTCATGCCTGCAGATTAGTTAAATTAAGTCATAGGACATTTTTCAGATCAAAGACTGGGATAGTTCATAATAAATAACTCATTAAAATTAGGGATGCACCGATCCAGCTTTTTCAGCTCCGATACCGATCCTGATACTTTGACTTAAGGATCTACCAATACCCGATATCAACCGATACCAGTGTAAGAACTGAAAGTGCTTCTCTTTCTTTTTAAAACAAAAGACATTTTGTCATGTAATGTTATGAAACTGTTATTTCTAGAGCAAGTCACAATTTAACAGCTTAATCTGAATAAAATGTCCAATAAAATGAGACGTTCTTGATCAACACCAGCCAATAAACTAGTCTGATTTTGCCCAATCAAAGGCACAAATATGATATCGGCTGAACCGATATCATGGAGCCGATACCCGATCCAGCAAATTTTGCTGGATCGGCACCGATATTCGATCCCAGTATCGGATCGGTGCATCCCTATTAAAAATAGCTTAATAAATAGATATTTTCAAAACGTTTGCTGTTACAGTAAAGGCAATTATTCAGGAGGTTTGAGGGTCAACAAAAATTGATCTGTGGGCCGCAGACATGCCCACTGCAAACTTTCAGCTAAGGCCACAAAAGTCATATTTCTGCTGTTTTGTGATTGAATCCACATTTGTCTGGCAAGATGTTGTGTTCACGAGACATTACATTACATGTGGGCCAATAATACTTCAATCAAGCAGCTACAACTCATTGTAATACAAAGTGAACGCAACCTACTGACGTCAACTAAAAAATGTCAATATGTGTTTTAACATATTTCTGTTGGATTGATGAAATATTGTCACTGAGATATGCCCAAAAAATATCAAGAAATTCATTTTAGTTGCACAGCCCTAGTCCCATGTTCAAGTTGAGTCCTCTGTCTTTTCAAGTCTTTATATCAAATACAGTAATACATTGATTTCTATGTTATCCCATTTAAACTAAATTTTGAATAATAAAAAAGCGAGAAAGGACAGTCATGCATCATCATGTAAAATAACAATATTTTTGAGAAGCATCAAGTTGTCTCAAGTCATAGGACTAAGTCAAGTCCTGAGTCACTGACCTACAAGTCCAACTGAAGTCCAAAGTATCAGAATAGTGACTCAACTCTTTTTTTTTTTTTTCACACATGTTTTATTAAGATTTTAGATTTTTAAAATTAAAAACCACAATACAAATAAAACATTTGAAAACAAAAAATACAAACATATATATAACCCCCCACCACCCTACAGATTAAGGTAAAAAAAATAGATAAATAAATAAATAAAAATAAATAATAATAAAATTAAATAAAATAAATAAACAAAACAAAACAAAACAAAAAAAAAAATAAAAAAAAAAAATAACCCTGTTCACTCAATTGTCCATTAACTTTACATGTCAAAAATTATTAGAATACGTAGAAAAGGCATCCAAATGTCCTTAAGTCCTCAAGCTTTCCTTAAGTATATAGGTTAACTTCTCCAGTGCCAGATTGCTGGACATTAGTTTAATCCACTGGTTTAATTTAGGTCTCTCAGTTTCTTTCCAATTCAATGCAATAACATGTTTGGCTTGTAACAAACATAAATTGACAAGTTGTTTTTTTTTACATTCCCTCTAAAACCATTTGGAAAAATGTGTAACAAACAGAGTTTACAATCCATTGGCATCTCACAATCAATTAAATCAGATATGAATGCAATAATTTCCTTCCAAAACAGGCTTAATTCTTCACACTGCCACATACAGTGAAGAAGGGTCCCCTTTTCCTTCCACATTTTACACCAATCATCAGGATATTTGGATTAAAATAGTGAAGTTTACTGGTGTAATATATTTCTAAACAACCACTTGTATTGTAACAATCTAAATCTGGTGTTAACAGTTTGTTTTGAGCCTGTAAACAGGAATTATTCCATTCATCACAGTAATATCAGTTTCTAAGTCCGTCCTCCATGCTGTAGATAAGACAGACTATTTCCTTAGAACCTGAAAGTAAAGTTGATAAAATTTGGAGAGGAGACCTCACTGTGGTATGGTTCACAGCTAGATTCTCTATTGTAGAGAGAGGAATATCTGTTGTTGTCTTCCGAAGTGTTATAAAGCTTCTAATTTGTATATATTTAAAAAAGTGTTTTGGGGCAAACTAAATTTTTTTGTCAACTGTTCAAAAGACATCAACACTCCTTCACTATATAAGTCACCTATTTTACTAAGCCCTTTATTTTCCCATAATTTGAACCCCATATCTGCCCTCCCCGGCTTAAATTTAGAATTTCCCCAGATTGGTGACAATGAAGAGAGTTTGACTGCTCGTTAGTGCAGTATGTGATTGATGCCAAACTGAAATAGTATTTCGAAGAAATGGATTTTTGTATTTTTAAGCAGTTGTTTAGTGTCTGCTGAGTATATATAGGATGTTAAGGAAGTTCTAAAGTGTCATTTTCGATATGTATCCAGGATGGGATATCAAGTTTAGAAAAATAAAATGTGCAGCACTTAATTGAGCTGCCCAATAGTACAGCTTGATGTTTGGTAATCTTAGCCCCCCTCTATCATATGGTAGATATAGAAGTGACAAACGCAATCTGGGCCGCTTATCATTCCATATAAATTTGGTAAAGTTTTTATTTAAAGCAGAAAAAAAAGAGGCTGGTATATGCAAGGGGATAGATTGAAAAAGGTAAAGAAATTTGGGAGAACAGACATTTTAATAATATTAATGCGACCTATCATTGAGACCGGCATCCCCCCCACCTCTCCAGTGACTCCAACACTTTCTGAACCAAAGGATCATAATTGACAGAAACAATTTTGTTTATATCTGGGGTTATTTGAATTCCTAAGTATGTAAAACCTTCATAAGTACATGTAAATTGTGTTTGAATTTTTGGGTTATTTCTGTTAAGTAGTAGCAAAGAACTTTTCTTTTCATTTACTTTGTACCCTGAAAATTGTCCAAATATTTCCAGAGTTTTAGTTGCCACTTGGACGGATTTTTTAAGATCTGACAAAAACAAAACAATATCATCTGCAAAAAGAGATATCCGATGTTCTAATCCTCCTATTTTAATGCCAGTGATTTCAGAAGATTNGTTATCCATTTAAACTAAATTTTGAATAATAAAAAAGCGAGAAAGGACAGTCATGCATCATCATGTAAAATAACAATATTTTTGAGAAGCATCAAGTTGTCTCAAGTCATAGGACTAGTCAAGTCCTGAGTCACTGACCTACAAGTCCAACTGAAGTCCAAAGTTATCAGAATAGTGACTCAACTCTTTTTTTTTTTTTCACACATGTTTTTATTAAGATTTTAGATTTTTAAAATTAAAAGACCACAATACAAATAAAACATTTGAAAACAAAAAATACAAACATATATATAACCCCCACCACCCTACAGATTAAGGTAAAAAAAATAGATAAATAAATAAATAAAAATAAATAATAATAAATTAAATAAAATAAATAAACAAAACAAAACAAAAAAAAAAAAATAAAAAAAAAATAACCCTGTTCACTCAATTTGTCCATTAACTTTTACATGTCAAAATTATTTAGAATACGTAGAAAAGGCATCCAAATGTCCTTAAAGTCCTCAAGCTTTCCTTTAAGTATATAGGTTAACTTCTCCAGTGCCAGATTGCTGGACATTAGTTTAATCCACTGGTTTAATTTAGGTCTCTCAGTTTCTTTCCAATTCAATGCAATAACATGTTTGGCTTGTAACAAACATAAATTGACAAGTTGTTTTTTTTTTACATTCCCTCTAAAACCATTTGGAAAAATGTGTAACAAACAGAGTTTACAATCCATTGGCATCTCACAATCAATTAAATCAGATATGAATGCAATAATTTCCTTCCAAAACAGGCTTAATTCTTCACACTGCCACATACAGTGAAGAAGGGTCCCCTTTTCCTTGCCACATTTTACACAATCATCAGGGATATTTGGATTAAAATAGTGAAGTTTTACTGGTGTAATATATGTTCTAAACAACCACTTGTATTGTAACAATCTAAATCTGGTGTTAACAGTTTGTTTTTGAGCCTGTAAACAGGAATTATTCCATTCATCAACAGTAATATCAGTTTCTAAGTCCGTCCTCCATGCTTGTAGATAAGACAGACTATTTTCCTTAGAACCTGAAAGTAAAAGTTGATAAAATTTGGAGAGGAGACCTCTACTGTGGTTATGGTTCACAGCTAGATTCTCTATTGTAGAGAGAGGAATATCTGTTGTTGTCTTCCGAAGAGTGGTTATAAAGCTTCTAATTTGTAGATATTTAAAAAAGTGTTTTTGGGGCAAACTAAATTTTTTTGTCAACTGTTCAAAAGACATCAACACTCCTTCACTATATAAGTCACCTATTTTACTAAGCCCTTTATTTTCCCATAATTTGAACCCCATATCTGCCCTCCCCGGCTTAAATTTAGAATTTCCCCAGATTGGTGACAATGAAGAGAGTTTGGACTGCTCGTTTAGTGCAGTATGTGATTGATGCCAAACTGAAATAGTATTTCGAAGAAATGGATTTTTTGTATTTTTAAGCAGTTGTTTAGTGTCTGCTGAGTATATATAGGATGTTAAGGGAAGTTCTAAAGTGTCATTTTCGATATGTATCCAGGATGGGATATCAAGTTTAGAAAAATAAAATGTGGCAGCACTTAATTGAGCTGCCCAATAGTACAGCTTGATGTTTGGTAATCTTAGCCCCCCTCTATCATATGGTAGATATAGAAGTGACAAACGCAATCTGGGCCGCTTATCATTCCATATAAATTTGGTAAAGTTTTTATTTAAAGCAGAAAAAAAAGAGGCTGGTATATGCAAGGGGATAGATTGAAAAAGGTAAAGAAATTTGGGGAGAACAGACATTTTAATAATATTAATGCGACCTATCATTGAGACCGGCATCCCGCCCCACCTCTCCAGTGACTCCAACACTTTCTGAACCAAAGGATCATAATTGACAGAAACAATTTTGTTTATATCTGGGGTTATTTGAATTCCTAAGTATGTAAAACCTTCATAAGTACATGTAAATTGTGTTTGAATTTTTGGGTTATTTCTGTTAAGTAGTAGCAAAGAACTTTTCTTTTCATTTACTTTGTACCCTGAAAATTGTCCAAATATTTCCAGAGTTTTAGTTGCCACTTGGACGGATTTTTTAAGATCTGACAAAACAAAACAATATCATCTGCAAAAAGAGATATCCGATTTCTAATCCTCCTATTTAATGCCAGTGATTTCAGAAGATTTGCGTATAGTCATAGCTAGCGGTTCGATAGCAAAAAGGAACAAAAGGGGGCTCAATGGACACCCTTGTCTCGTTGATCTACAAAGATCTATAGTTTTTGACACCTGGCTGTTTGTTATAACTTTTGCAACAGGCTTTGTGTAAAGCAATTTGATCCATTTTATATACAATTCCCCCAGACCAAATCTTTTAAGTGTGTCAAAAAGGTACCCCCATTCTATCCTGTCAAATGCCTTTTCGGCGTCTAGCGACAGAAAGGCGTGGTCTATGGCAAATTGTTTTTTGTGTAATATATTCAGTAGTCTTCGAATATTGTGGAAGGCTTGACGGCCTTGAGTAAATCCGTTTTGATCATTTAAGATTAGTTTAGGTATATAAGATTCAATCCTTAGAGCCAGGGCCTTGCATAATATTTTAGTGTCACAAGAGATCAACGATATTGGACGGTAAGAACCCAATTCTGTTGGAGATTTACCTGGTTTTAAGAGAACAGATATGGACGCCAGTCTCAACGAAGGAGGCAAAATACCTCGTTCGAAGGATTCATTAAACATTTCAAGCAGATGAGGCAGCAATTTGTCGGAAAATGTCTTATAAATTTCAATTGGGAGACCATCTGGTCCAGGAGTTTTACCAGAATTCATATGACTGAGAGCTTCCTTAAGTTCTTCAATACTTAATTTTTGATCAAGTTTACTTTTTGTCTCCACAGACAAGGTAGGAAACTGAAGCTGATCCAAAAATTGGTCTTGCACTTTTGTATTCTCCGGATACTCAGATTTATACAAATGTTTGTAGTATTCCGCAAATGCATCATTTATCCCTATAGGATCCACAACACTCTCCCCACTGTCAAGAGTAATTGAATTAATAGATCTGTTTGTTTGTATTGTTTTCAGTCTCCAAGCCAAGAGTTTACCGGCTTTCTCTCCCTGATCGTAATATGACTGTTTCAGCCATAGCAGCTGTGTGGCTATTTTGTTTGTACTGAGTTCGTTGTATTCCGATTTTAAGAGTAGAAGTTTTTTTTGTTTTCATCGTCATTACAGTGATATAACTGTTCTTGCAATTCTTTTACTTGATTCTCAATATTCTTTAGTTTATTCAAATGAGTTTTCGATTTTTGTTTGGTGAAGCTTATTATTTCCCCCCTTAGATAGGCTTTAAACGCTTCCCATTTTGTTGCTGCATCGGTTTGATTAGTATTAAAAATGAAGTATTCAGTTATTTTCCCGTCAATAAAGTCTACAAACTCCTCAGATTTAAGCCATCTGGCTTGAAATCTAAATGGGAGTGAGGATGAGCGTAGATTGGGAAATTTGATAGACAAAATGACTGGGGCGTGATCGGAGAGTAGAATAGAATTATACAGACAGTCCTGAATCATAGTCACTAGACTAGAGGATATTAAAAAGAAATCTATGCGAGAAAAAGTTTTATAAGTACCAGAATAGCATGAATATTCTGTTTTATTTGGGTAAAGTTGTCTCCAGATTTCTATTAAATTCAGTTCTCTTGTAAACTTTGCAATTGTTTTCCGTGTTTGTTGGTGAGAGCCATCTGATCCGCTTGACCTGTCCACTGTCGGGTTGATTACACAATTAAAATCACCCCCGATTATATACTGACCACTATAGGATGATATGGTTAAAAAAAAATGTTGATAAAATGCTGGATCATCTCCGTTAGGGGCATACAGACATACTAAATTAACTAATGTAGAGATAATGGTACCATTAAGAATAATGAATCTCCCAGCCGGATCTAAATATTTCTCTTTTAGTTGAAAGGGGACCGATTTGTGAATTAGTATTATAACTCCTCTAGCATGGGACGTAAAACTAGAAAAGAATACCTGCCCAGGCCATCTAGATCTAATTCTGTTCATATCTTTTTCCAGAAGGTGGGTCTCCTGTAAAAAACATACAGTGCTCTTCATCTGTTTAATTCGACCCAGGACTTGTTTCAATTTAACAAGTTTGTTGAGACCTCGAACATTCCAGCTAGATATGTTTATTATAGGACTATCAGGCATTAGTTAAACTGTTATGATCAATACCCTTTTCATTGTTGCATTTGTGACATGCTAATAAAGAGAATAAATCATTTTGAGTGAAATCCCTAAAATAAAACCCTTCACATTTCCCCAATTGAAATGTGACCTTAAATCCCTCCAAACTATGAACTGGGGTTATAAAACGTTTCATCCACACTGGGGGTAACGTTAAACTGCACGCACAAAAAAACTATCACGTGTGCTCATTAGCTAGAAAACAAAAATAAAATTGACCAAAATGAATAACATTGTTTGGTATGAACTTAAGTAATAACAAGTAAACATTGCACCCAGAAATAGCAAAGTCAAAGTAGATGTCCATAATATTAAACCAGTTTTTCCACTTACTGTTGGCTTATATTGTCCATTGTTTAAAAGCGATGTGTATAAATCAGTCCTCACTGTCAGACGTTGCTGGGCGTGTAGTAATTTTCTTAGCGTACTCTTCGGCCTCTGCGACTGATCTGAAAACCATGCGCCTCTCGTTGTGTGTGATGATTAGATGAGCGGGGTACAGCATGCCGTATCGAATATTCAAGGCACGAAGTTGGGTTTTGACGCCGTCAAAACATCGCTGCATCTGTCGGGTCTCTGGGGATAAATCTGGAAAAAGGCTGACCTGTTGATTTTCGTAGCAAACCTTTTTGATTCTTCTGGCCGCTTTTAGAGTTGCCTCTCGGTCCCGGTAGTTTAGGAACTTCATAATGACCACCCTCGGTGTTTTGGATTTCGGGTTCACGGGTCCAATCCTGTGTGCTCTCTCTACAACGGGAGGTGAAGTGTAGCAGTCACCAAGCGCAGCTTTGAGCCATTTCTCCAGAAACCCACACATATCTGCGCCTTCAGCTTTCTCGGGCAATCCAACTAGTCTCACGTTAGAACGTCTGTTCCGGTCTTCGTGGTCATTCACTTTGTTGCTCAAAACTTTCACCATTTGTTCGAGTTGTTCAACTTTTCCTTTGAGAGAGGCCATGTCGTCTTCAGTTGTTGATATTCGCTCCTCCGCCGCATCCAGTCTATGAGCATGAGACTGAATATCACCTTTGATCCCGTTGATGGCTTCCAATAAGTCGGCATATTGTTTCTCTGTGTGTTCTCGCATTGAACAAATTGCTTCAAGGATGTCGCTATTTGTAGTTGTTTCCGCAGTTGCCTCGGGGATCTGCTGCGCTGCTTTGCTAGTGTTAGCCGCTGGATTCAAGCTAGCATAGCTGCTATCCGAAGACGCTGCTTTTCCGGTTTGTTGACTTGTTTTTGCGATTTTAGGTGGCATGTTGGACAAAAAAAGATTAAGCGGTTGCGTTCACGTAAAATTTTGCAGTTGGTCAAGTTTGAAGAGATAGTTTTAGGGTTTTAGCCAAGAGCCATCCACGCCTGCGACCGCTCACTACCGCGCCATAACCCGGAAGTCCTAGTGACTCAACTCTTGACTCAAGTCTTGACTCAGTTTCTTGTAATATAAAAAAGTGAAAGAGTCAAGTCACTAGAAACCGACAGATTGAAAATGTCTTATATCAGGGCTATTCAATTATATTTACCAATGGGCCAGATTTTTCAACAGGCTAGGGTTTGAGGGCCGGACAACAAAAAATAAACTACAATTGCATCATTATCTATAGTAGAAGTCTTCAAAGTAGAACACTTCTACTATGGATCACTCCTGGATGAATGAGGGACTACACCGTCTCATCATTATATATATTTTTCATTGCAGCAAATACAAAATAGAAGAACAATACACCGTCACATAAGAACAACCTTTAAACGGGAGTGGGCCAAAACAAACCCAGCGTCAATCATTTGGAACTAGAACAGATCACAGCAGGATTGGGACTAGATCGAGTTCCAAATCAAGACTAAACCTAGTCTATATTTGGGTTATATCAGATAACTACATCTAAAAACAGAACAACAAAGTTAGCCTATCAAGAAGTATGATTTGGTTCATTGTCTATATTTCATTGTGCTGGGGCAAAACAAAACAGCTTTTGGCCTGGGCCGCCATTTGAATAGCCCTGTCTTAAAAGATCTTCTGCTCAGGTTTGTTAGAACTTTCTTCTTGATTCAGTTATGTGTTGAAAATCAGGTGTAATCTAATAAAACAAATTAAAATACAATTTAATCATCATCTCTTCCTCAAATAGCTATCATATGCCAAACTAAATTAAATTTGGCCCTTCACTTCAACATAAAACATTTTGGCTTGTCATTAAAAAAAATAAATAAATAAATACTTTTGGCCCACCAAGAAAAAAATTTAGGCACCCTTGTTTTACATAAAAAAGTATTAGTTGCAAAAACTTTCTCTTGCCCTCTCTTGACTTATGACATCATCACATTTTAGAACACAAACACAACCAATTATGCCGGCTCTGCTTGCCACCTGAATCCATGACTTCATTACATTGTTGGATGTGACCATAACTGACTATGTCTGTTGCTCAACTTAATTATAAAAGATCCTATAATCAAGTTATCAAGATGTGACTTACAGATCATGACCTTATATATCGATTTCTTTCATTTTATGTGTTAATAGTTTATGTAACATTCTACAGACCAACAACGTTTTTGTTAATATAAAATGTTAACTGGTCTTGCCACTGACAAAAATTTAACAGCAAAGGTTATGAATAGTCTTTACGATCTTACTAAAACGCAACCTGCTTTAAGATCAAATACAGATCTAGTCCTGGTTGAGTCTCACCTCTGTTTCCTCTGCAGGATGAAGACGCACACCGCACACAGGTTGGACAGAAAGGCCACGGGGAACAGCAGGACGTAGGTGAAGGTGTAGGCGCGGTACTTGAACCAGTCGTCGCCGTGGAAACAGCGGGACAGGTTCGTCGCTGAGGACTCGTTCGAGATCAAGCCCGGACCAACTAGTAAATAAAAGTATAATACGTTATACATGTAACTTTAGTGACAGAATAACACTTTCTAGTAGGGTAGCTAAAAGATATACCTAAATAAATAGAGATTAAGATGGAACATGAAAAAAAAAACTAAACAGGACAGGATTTTTGGCCTTGGGCTGCTTTGGTTGAAGTATTTTAAGTGAATCCAACTCAAGAGCTGACCAGAAAAGACCTGCTGACATTCTGACTATTCATGAACCACTTGATGTGATATTTCTGCCCACACATTCAGATCTCTGCTACAACCTTTACTACTTTAGCATTAGCTTAAACTAACTAATAACTTAAGTTAAACTTAGCTATCTTTGCACTAGGGTTGCAACAAGTTAACTGATTAATTGCAACCAAGTAAGTGAAATAATTATCAACTAATTCGGTAATTCAATAGGGATTAACTGGTCTTTTTATACAGAATGTTCTAAAACATGTCAAGAGCTGAGAAAAGCCTCAACTTGAAAAAAAATTAAGTGAAAATTGTGCAATGTTAGTGTTTTTGGTGTAAACAGTAGTTTGTTCTTTAAAATTACACCACAACGACGTTCTGAAAGATGCTATCTGAGCTCAGACTTTGCAATAATCTTCAAATCAAATGACTTTTAAGGTCAAACAAACTAATCAGTTAATTGAAAGAAAAATTACCCAAATAAATGTTAGGTGCACCCTTGCAGCAACTAACTAGGAATGGACATAAATTAGGCACTCTTAGATTTGGCAAAAGTAGCTGTTTGCTTTTTTTTTTTTTTTTTTTGGGAACCATAGAGACCAACGTTGAGGTATAATAATGAATTTTTTACATTTGCTGCAGGATCCAAAGTCTCCAGAGTTCACCTGGACCTGACTGTGACGTGTCTCCACCTGGACCTGACTGTGATGTGTCTCCAGAGTTCACCTGGACCTGACTGTGACGTGTCTCCAGAGTTCACCTGGACCTGACTGTGATGTGTCTACACCTGGACCTGACTGTGACGTGTCTCCACCTGGACCTGACTGTGATGTGTCTCCAGAGTTCACCTGGACCTGACTGTGACGTGCCTCCGGAGTTCACCTGGACCTGACTGTGACGTGTCTCCAGAGTTCACCTGGACCTGACTGTGATGTGTCTCCAGAGTTCACCTGGACCTGACTGTGACGTGTCTCCAGAGTTCACCTGGACCTGACTGTGACGTGTCTACACCTGGACCTGACTGTGACGTGTCTCCACCTGGACCTGACTGTGACGTGTCTCCAGAGTTCACCTGGACCTGACTGTGACGTGTCTACACCTGGACCTGACTGTGACGTGTCTCCACCTGGACCTGACTGTGATGTGTCTCCAGAGTTCACCTCGACCTGACTGTGACGTGTCTCTCCAGAGTTCACCTGGACCTGACTGTGACATGTCTCCAGAGTTCACCTGGACCTGACTGTGACATGTCTCCAGAGTTCACCTAGACCTGACTGTGATGTGTCTCCAGAGTTCACCTGGACCTGACTGTGATGTGGCTCCACCTGGACCTGACTGTGATGTGTCTCCAGAGTTCACCTGGACCTGACTGTGATGTGTCTCCAGAGTTCACCTGGACCTAACTGTGACGTGTCTCCAGAGTTCACCTGGACCTGACTGTGACGTGTCTCCAGAGTTCACCTGGACCTGACTGTGACGTGTCTCCAGAGTTCACCTGGACCTGACTGTGACGTGTCTCCAGAGTTCACCTGGACCTGACATGTGCAGTACAATAAATCTACATAAAAATATTTGGAGCTTTGCCTCCATATGTAATTATTATGGTCCTCTATTTAAACTTTTTTGATATAGTGCAGATGTAGGCCTATGCTTCAATTTGCTTGATTAGGACAGAAAAAAATACATCTATGAATGTAGAATTTGCCTAATATATGCTAATAATTATATTTTGCTATGTTTTGTTAGAGTCCACTTTCTTATAATAAAAAAGAAATTATATGTTCAAATTTTAGTGTGATGTTCTTTAAACTGTGGTCTTTCTAAAAACTTAATAGAGTAATTCTATAAAAGATGGCTGAGTGTTTTGGGGTGTTTAGAATCATTTGTTTTGCTATAGTGTTTAACATAAACTAATTGCAAGAGTAAATCTTGTGACATTTAAAAGAGACCTTATCGATATAATTAGTCATCAGACGTTTTGGTTAACAGTCCATCCATTTTCCCACAGCTTCAGGGACAGTTTAACTTGAATCGGACACAGAAAGCTGCTAAAAATGTATTGCTATACAAAACTGGCCCACACCTTGAATAAATGGGCCCAAAATGTATTAATTTTTACATTAACTAATGCAAAGTCCGCACAAAAACTACTCCATTCACATGAAAAACGAATTAAAGCTGCACAAACAGACAATCAAACAAATAATAATAATAATGCAGCATGTATAGGCTCAATAATATTTCTAATAATAAAAAAGATAAACAAAAATATCTCCTAAAATACAAAAAAATTAAATAAATCTATTAAAAAAAGAATAAAATATGAAAAAATAAATAAATAAACAACACAAATATTGATATATTTAAATTATACTGTAGCTAAATAACAACATCATCATCAACAACAAAAACTATATAAAATGTAATGAATTTGAGGACAAAAGTACCCAAATTTTCTTATATTTAAGCTACAAAAAAGTTGTAATGTGGCTTAAGCTACAATTTTATTTGGATCAGAAACAGAAAGCTGAAAAAGATTTATTGCTAGAATTGTGCTTCGATGGGGTGCAATAACTTGTTATGATTTATTACTATTTTTGTAGCCTACGTTTACGAATGATAAACAGCCTACAAGCTAAATAGAAAATACAAGCATGCTAATATCAACGCACATGCTAAGAAAAATAAACTTTGGCTGAGTAAATCGAAAGGTTTAGCTTATCTAAAGTGCAATAAAACAATAAAACACATTCTTACCGCTCATGGTGTCAGTTTTTCTCCATGTTCGCGTTCTTCTTTTCCATGTGTACGTCCAGCAGCGTGCGCGTTTTTTCCGTCACTGGTTCGTTTAGATCCGACGTGAGAGTGCGTCAAAATACCAGCGTCCCTTCCTCTTCTTTACGTCGCTGTTTTGTTTGGATTACGTCCTGTCAAAAGCGTCACGCGAGGGTAAAAGTTCACGGTCGTGTTGCATGCAGGACTTCCACGGAATCACCCCGGGGAGAGGCTCTACTTTAAGGCCGAAGACACAGTGTGGTCCGGGCGAGGGGCCAAAACGGTGACTGTGCGTAAACTTTTGAAGGAGAGATAGATTAGAGAGAGAGAGAGAGAGAGAGAGAGAGAGAGAGAGAGAGAGAGAGAGAGAGAGAGAGAGAGAGAGAGAGAGAGAGAGAGATTTCTGAGGAAGAAAGGAAACAGTCACTCACGAGCGTCAGTTTATTTTAGGCAAATGTTTGTCCCACTAATTTGCCTGAAATGGAAACTTTTTTTCAGGCTGCAGGAAATAATGCTAGCCTAATACATAAACACTTTTGAAAACCGGGGGGAAGAAAATACATAGGCTAGGCTACATAAATAAACAATGTGTCCAGTTTATTCCTGGCTAAAGATCAAGATCCTGGCACTAAATGTCATTTTCTTGTGTATTTCCAGTCAGTTCAACCAATCTGATCAGGAAAAAAATATATACAAATCATTTACAAAATTCTAATTGGCACTTAGCAAAGGTGTGGACTTGCAGGTCGTAACTTGAGTCAGACTTCAGTCGTTATGATGACTTGAGAGACGACTTGACAAAATCGACTTCATAGCCTATATCTGTGACTTGAGATGCTTCACCTAAAAATACAGCATTTTTAAATAAAATATATTTTTATGCCGATCCATTGTGATTTGCATAGATTTTTTTTGTCAGTGCACTTCCTGTTTAGTTAAATGGTTAGGTCTTATTATAGGCTCAATGAGTTTATTTAATTTAATTTATTTTTTTTAATTAGGATAATGCATATTAATCAATGTTTCAGCAGCGGCTTTAACATAATTATGCCGGAGTTAGCAAGAGTGCTAAGTTTCATCCATTGTCCAAATTCAATAACACAGTTTACACATACTAACATGCACAACACATTTCACACGATAATAGATTATTTACAATTTGCAGTGTTGGTTAAGTTACTGTAAAATTGTAATATAAATATATAACTAGTTACAGGGAGAAAAATGTAATACATTTGTATTACAATATTACTGTCTCAAACATGTGAGCTGTGAGTTACTTTGAGCTCTTCACACATTTGTTAAGACATCAACACTAATCCTGTCACATTTACACTTGATTACTGGTTAATTTGAGGAAATGTGATGTCACAACACATTTTCCTCATTATATGTGATTCACCTTTAAGCCAACAGACATTATTTTAGTGGTGTTTTGCTCCTGAAGTGTCGTTTTCAATCAAAGCAATTCATTTATTTGAAAGTAACAATATAATATCAACATTTTTATAAGTAATGAGTTACACTAGAACTGAAAAGTGGAATACATTACAGTAACTATACTCCCAACACTGAATTTACAATATAAAATAACAGTCCATAAATCCAAGTTGCTCAAGAAAAAAGAATACATTCGTCTATGGCTTTGTTTTCAGCCATTTTTAAGAGATGTTTGGAAGTTCAGATAATTACTACAATTTCTGAACTTAAAAACATCAGCACCACTTTAAAATAACTACACCTAATTGGCCTTAGTAAACCATGAATAAAGCATAAATAAAACCTTAATTATTCATTAATAAATGGCGAATTAATGAATGGAAAAGTTTATTAATGCTTAACTAATAAACTAAGGACCTAAGGTTTAGGGTTAGGGGTCAGGATTCGGAGTAATTAAGTAGTTACTAAGCATTAATACATTTTTTCATCTTTCAATTAATCATGTGTTGCAATTCGGCTTCCTGTCCACCAGATGTCACCAGATACCATCACTTTTTGACCATTTTGATCTGAAAGCTGAACTGACATGGAACAGCAGAGAGCAAACAAAACGCAGATGATTTAGTGTTGTGAGTGCCATCACCTCTTCTGTAATATAAACGGATGTCGTCACCTGCCTGAAGAAGGTACATGTTTAAAGTCATTCTGTGGAACTATTTTCAGACATAAACAGACGAGCAGACGTGATTGCTTTTCTAAAACAAACTATAGTTCACGTTTAAGCAGTGGCGGGCCGTGCCTTTCTTGCCTATACCTTCAGTGGTGCTCCTT
This sequence comes from Mugilogobius chulae, assembly GCA_038363315.1. Classification (NCBI taxonomy): domain Eukaryota; kingdom Metazoa; phylum Chordata; class Actinopteri; order Gobiiformes; family Gobiidae; genus Mugilogobius; species Mugilogobius chulae. The sequence continues at coordinate 5,200,590 of CM076404.1, forward strand.
TTAAATATATTCACTTGTCAATAACCAGCTAATGGCTATTAAACTATTCTATTACGCAGGCACGCGGTAAAAAGCAAAGCATCGTTACTTCTATAGCCAGAATAAACGCATTTACACACACACATACTCACAAAAATAATTACTCACAATAGTCTGAAGTAGGCTACTTGTACACCAAAAACGCAAATGATATTGTCCAGAATCTTACCGTGGAGCTGGTGGTAAAGAGCGCGCGGATCTTGCGCTAGACCACGTCCCCCGGGGCACCGGTGACACTTCCAGTGGCCTCGTGGATTTTCCTCAGATGGGCTCCTCTCTCGCGCAGCTATGTTTACCTCCGCACTGCACCACCGCCAAAAGTTTTGGAAAGCGTTGCTTGTAAGTGTCCCGCAGCAAAGTACCGTGGCAAATAATAAGCACATGAAAAAAAAGATCCGCACAGCAGTTGGAGCTGCCAGTTTTTTTATTCACCCCATGTGACGTTTCGGACACACGTCCTTCTTCCCAGTTTTTTTATTCACCACATGTGACGTTTCGGACACACGTCCTTCTTCAGACTGAAGAAGGACGTGTGTCCGAAACGTCACATGTGGTGAATGAAAAAACTGGGAGCTCCAACTGCTGTGCGGATCTTTTTTTTTCATGTTTTAACTTTGCACTGCTTTTAGGACCCAGCACCCAGGCTTTACATTTTTTGGATGTGCGTGTCACCTTTTTTACTCAAATAATAAGCACATCCCAGCAATACAGTTGCAAAGTTCCTTGGAGTCTGTAAGGCAAGCAAAGTGCACCGCTCATATATGCACTTGGGCTTATCCCACTACATGCATCTCCGCTCCGCTCCGCTCCGTTCCGACTGCCGGATCAACTGCGCAGCTGTTTTAATGAATGAAGACCGTTCCACATCCTCCGTGTGCGCTGCGCAGGGCTCCGCCTCAGCTCCGTCTCTCCGTCGCCGTACGACCAAAATACGCATCAAGGCTATTTTCTTCTCCGCCCGAGTCCGTCAAAGTCAATCTCCGCCAATCAAAACGCACCAAACAGGAAAAAGAAAATGAACTATGTCCGGAATTACAAAGTAAAATCACTCCGCACGCACTTTGTATTGATCAGATAACGAAAAGTTCGAAGTTTTACATAAAGTTTCTTTGATATTTGGACACAGCAGGCTGTTAACTACATAATATGTCAGTGACACATGGACAGGACGACGTTCGTGCTCGTAACAGTTTAAAGCCTCTTTACCCTCCGCGGAGGAGGAAAGCACGTCCTTCTGTTGTGATCACGTGAAACACAGGGGTTGTCTGTGCTCCTGATAGAGTTATTTGATGTTCAACGGGGACTTTTATTTCACAAACTCTTGTTTTTGGCGCATGCTCTTCTTGAACTCCTCGGGGCAACGCAGCCCTGCGGAGCGGACTGGAGCGGAGACAGTGGGCAAGGGTTCTGCGGCAACTTTCGGAGGCGGACCGGGGCGGGGCGGAGCGGAGCGGAGCGCAGATGCATGTAGTGGGATCCCCAGCCCCTGGCTTGCGGCGCCTCTGCCGGGTCATGGTAAAATGTGCATAGTCTATGACAGGGGTGTCAGACTCATTTTGACAAAGGGCCACATTGGCATCGGGGTTGTCATCGAAGGGCCGGTTGTAACTAAAGTTACTCTTACTTTTCTTTGACATACTACAAATTAATAGTTGTTTTGATTATTGTATATTTATTGAAGTGACAATTGGTGAATATACATCTGCTTTATTCTAAAAAAAAATATTGACTTTTTAAGTTTCAGACAAATCTACAGATACAGATACTCCTGGCACTTCTATAAAATTAAACAAAACCTCATAAGACCTTTAGGGCCGCATGAAATGAGGTGAAGGGCCGCATCTGGCCCCCGGGCCTTGAGATTGACACATGTGGTCTATGAGATATAGTGAAATGGCTCTACTGTTATTGGTAGCGTAAACTACTGTGGGACAAAGCATCAGTACCGGAACATTCTTATAAAACGTGTCTCTTCAGTCCTTTCCAGCTCCTCGTCATGACAGCAGTGCGGCTCTTGTCTCACAGAATAAACTCAAAGTCCGGCTCAGAGTCAGGCTTTAGGCTCTAGTGAACTTGACCTTTGACCCCTGAACGACACACACCAGGCTGTCAGAGATCAGAGGTCATCGCACAAAAAGCCGCAGCGCACCAGACACTGAGCACATCTTCTCTTTTCTCACACCAAAGAACGCACATTTAGCCAATTATTTTAGCAATCTTTTCTTGACTTTTTCTAAACATGAGAAGGTTTCACAACAGAGCGGTGAGTGTTACTTAAATGTGATTAATATATAATTTGTATTTATTTTTTGTATTATGATTTGTTGAATTAAATTGTCTTTAATGTAGGAAATACATTACTCAAATGAGCAGCGAGCTTCTCCGGCAGCATCTTGTGAGTTTGCTTTGAAAACATGAAGAAAAATGTAATAAAAATAACAAGAATCCATGTTTGTTTTATGTTTTTACAGGTAAATTTCAAGAGTTTCACTGGAGTTTGAACATGAATGGACCAGAACTTGTGAGTACCTCCTTGTTTAGATCTAGTTTTATCCAAGCTTTGGACTTTGTTTTAGTCATAGTTGGGAGAAGTTTTAGGGAGTTTTTTTTTTTAGCACATATTTAGAAATCTGCTTATGGTTCTGCGATTTGTTCCTACTTAAGTCTTGTTCTGGTCCTTGTTTATTCTTGATTCTGTGGAGTTTTATTCTTGTCTTAGGGTTGATTCACTCTAGAAAGTCAGCACCAAAGTCCAGACTTAGAATATTCAAAAGTGTTCTATCATTTTAGTTTGGTTTCACACTACACCTTGCAGAGATGGCAAGTAACTTAAGTAGTTTTTTTGAGTATTTGTACTTAACTAAAACAAATTGGTGACTTTTTACTTCCTACATTTTTAAAACAGGTTAGTTAAGCCCACTATAGTGCAGTAATTAAGTGTAAAGCCCATCGTACACTCGCACACATCACAACCCAACTTTGTACATTGCTATTTGGTTTCAAATGTCTTAAAATCTGGATTTTAATCTTCATTGTTTGGTATTTGTTTCTAATTAAGTTGGTTAAACTTGATAGACCTAATGATAATTTAACTTGTTTTGAGTTTGCGTTGTTTTGATAAATTTGTTTTATTTCAAGCCAAATTATTTGCTAAAGACATTTTTACTCAACACATAGGCAAATTTGATTCAAGCTCAAATGTCTTGAAACAAGTAAAATATACTACAATTTTTTTTTTTTGCAATTTTATTCTTTTCCGGTTAAACAACTGAAATTAAAATGAATCTTCTGAATTCCATTTGTTTTAACTAAGACTAGATAAGAGCTTGGCAGTGAGTGTACGTTTTACTTTTTTACTTAAGTAAATTTGCATAGGTTACTCAAATAAAGCACTTTCAGCAGGACTTTTATTTTTACCAGAGTAATTCTTTACACAAGTAACATTACTTTACTTGAGCATTGAACTTCAGTACTTTTGTCACCTCTGATACCTCCAGAAAGTTTATATTTTCAGATGTTGGGAGACGTTTTTAAGACCAAGACTGTAAATGAAAATGACACTTCTGGGGTTATGTCAAAAAATGCCTCCCTGCTGAATAATGCATCCCCTCCTAATGGGGATGTGTACACTTCAGAAAACTGGAATTTGCGAATAATAAACGTCACAAGACGACTTTATATACTACATATTGCAACAGTATTTCTTGATGTGTTTACAATAACTATTAAGATCTGTATGTAATTCTTAGTTTGGAGGTTTGTTTACAGTGTGCAGTAAATTACGGTTTATTGCTTACTTTTTATTGCAATAATTAGGACAAACAAAGCCCCCAACACAATACATTTTTTTCAATTTTGTATCTTAAATTACTGTTTTCTTTTCCAAAATTGTACAGACGCTTGCCAAAATATGCATCTATGCACACTTATGTCCCTGTTTAAGTTTATAATCTTGTCTGTTGATATTAGACCTATGCACATATAAAATGCAAAACATACCTCTTGTGAGGCTGAATTCACACTAGGATGACTTTCGGCTCACCAGAGGATGCCTATTTCAGCAAGTGTCTGTAGGCTTTTTCGGAAAAAAAAGATTAATATTCTGTTGCTCTACATAGGATATTAAGTCGTCCTGTGAAATTTAATATTCGCAAATTGAAGTTTTCAGGGTTGTGTGCTTTCTTATGAGGAAGGGATGCATTTTTCAGCATAACATTTGCACTTCTTTAGGCCCACACTAGGTTAACTTCTTCTTTCTCTGTCAAGATGAAGCAGTAGTAGGACATTACACTGGTCTATCTTGCATTAGTGTGCTTTTACAGCCCTTAGACATTTCCCACTGTCCGTGTCTGTTACTATCCTCCCGTAGACTTGGGTCTCTCAGGGTCCAGATCTGGTCCTGGAGGGTCTTTCTGAGGGTCTTGTTCTGGGTTGAGATCTTCATGGCTTCAGGCTGCTTTCACACTTGTCCAGTCTAATCTGGTTTTGTCAGATTCATTCATTTGGAGGTCTATGAAGGCGACCATATTGTAGTTTACTGAGCCTAAGGGAACCAAAGTGAGAAAGAGAAATTGTAGAATTATTAAAGGCATATCCAGACGGCAATATATAAGAGGGGAAATAAACTGCTTTTTTTCTGCAGCTTTAACAGTCCTTTCTGTGTCGCTGCAGAGTGGAGTCCATCCTCTGGTTCCTCTGTTGATCTACAGCGACAGACAGTTCCCGCCCACCACCGAGTCTCAGCCAATCACAGCTCATCGTGAGCCACAAGCTGACATTCACCCCAGAACACACTCTTGCATCCAAGTCAATAATACACATAGGTGAGCTCATTTTCATCTTCAGTTAGAATATTCACATTATTCTGTCCCGCCTACTTGCCTTTGCGGTATACTTCCTGTTTAGCTGTGCTTAGCCTGTGCAATTGAGTTGCTGGGTTCATTTTAGCTGTCATTATAGATGTTTGAGATAGTCCAACAAAACAGACAAGTAAGCATGTTAGCAGCCTTAACAGAGCTACACAGGAAGTGAGCTGCCAAGAAAAGTGGGTGGGGTAGAATAAGGTGATTACAGTTCTAATTATGTTTATCCACTGTGCTGTTCTCCTCAGGCCTGCAGGGACAGTAAAGAAGCCTCTAAATGCTTTTATGCTGTACATGAAGGAGATGAGAGCAGCAGTCCGACAGGAAGTGCACGAGCGAGAGAGCGCCACCATCAACCGCATCCTGGGACGCAGGGTGAGATGAAGATCATTCAAACTATCAAAAACGCACAATAGATTGCATTTACATTCCAAAACAGAAGTGTCCAACTGGTCAGAGCAGAGGCCAAGAGCCACATTTTTCAGCTGTCTTCTTTGAAGCGCCACACCATAAGTTAACCTATTGCTACCACCAGAAGGCAAAATAGATTTTGCTGAATAACATTTACACACAGACACCGTATTAAAAATATTTTTCAATATAACATAATTACAATTCAGGGGGGTCTGGGGGCCCCTTATGAAGGAGAATTTAGAAAAAAAATCTGTCCAATTTCCTGCATTGTGGTATGTTTTATATATGACATTCCTATTATGTGATGTCATTTTGCTATAAATAAAATAGGCGAGGCAGTTAAAAAAATGCTGTCAATGGGGGACCATATTTAGGGGCCCCCAGCCCCAGATGACCCCTTAGTTCCGCCCCTGTAAAGCTGGGTTTTATGAGCATTCATCAAACTGATTCAACCTAGCTGGACAGTCCTGTGTGATCAGAGCTGAGAAAACACCGCTGCTGCACACATTTTTCTCAGGGCAGTGTCTAAACGTCTGTTTTATGTCACATTCATACAAAAGCTGTAAACATTACTTTGAAGATTATCACGGTGCGACGCTTCCCGCAATAGGTACCGCTGTCATTTTCACGTTTTATTTCATTATTCATCTAGGACCTTTTCTCGTGGATACAAGGCGAATTTTACACAAAATACAGATCAATACGAAGCTCCAGTTTTACAGAATATCACTGGGAGTCGCTCTGCTGTGTTACTGCCCTGACAGTTGTATGCTTTTGAGAAAGAGAGCGTGTGTGGAGGAGCAAATGTTTCTGAATGATCCAAAGAGCTGCACTCGGACAGGCAAAGAGCTCTAGAGCTGCAGGTTTGCCACCCCTGACCTAGAATGTTATGATGTCATAAGGCAAGATGGTAAACAAGAACTAGCTTGCATTATTGGTAACATTACTGTGCTATGTAAAATCTGACTCAACAACAACAAGACTTAGTGTATGCTGGATTTGGGCCAGACAAATATTGCCATCTGTTATGTCATTGATGGGCAACTGTTTTTTCCAGAGGGCTAGATTAAAATCCAGACAGTGACAAAAAACAGACCACAATCGTTGTAGCAAAAACAAAATGTTACAATGCATATGTAACAGTACGAGTGGTAAGGCTGGGTCTTAGTACATTACGAATTTAAGCCTAAATGGAATTAACTGTTTTTATAGGTTGAGCAATGCCACCCCAGGTCTAATCCCAAGGAAATAGTTCCATCTTTGTAAATTTCAACCTACAGGACAGAGACAAAGATAAATATTAATTACATTTATTTATATACACAAACAAACATTACGTAGACTTTATAGCTCAACCCAGAGGCCACAAAGCACCCGGTAAATTTTTTGCAGGTGTCCCAGTCTTGAGAAGTCCATGAGAAAGAGTCTTTAAAAGAAAGTCCTTCGCAGGGTATACGTTCGTGATTACCTTGACCATGGATCTGTCATTTGCTGGGGCAGCATTTTACTGCATTACACCGAGGAGCTGCTTGACGCACCATCTCCTCTCACAGCAGAACCACATACTGTCCCTTTTAATGAGTACCACTGTCCAGGCAATTCACTGTCTCCTCTCTTGTCCTTACAGTTTCATGCCAAAAGTTAAGAAAAGGTAAAGGGGTGGCACAGGTACAGACATGAGCCTATAATCAATAAAAATTACATAAACATACAGTTTGCCACAAAAAGATGATTTGGGAAAGGGAGAGAAACGTACTGAGTCACCATGATTTGGGGGCCTGCCCTTCCGCGACCCATCACACCAAACGAATTTAACACCCAACGCCAACATGCACACAGCTAAAAGCAACACTAGCGTTAGCTTAGCTTTATGCACAGGTAACACTATAGTCAGATTGTTTCCGCCACTCACCCTGAATGCTTAATGTTTCTGTCATCGGGGCGTGACCCTTCTGACACGACGACTTGACTTTTAGTCATTTTGTAAGTATTAAAAAGGCTGTTCAGACGCTGGCTACACCGGTTCAGAGGGTGGAGAGGTCAGGTGGAGCGGACAAGAGCAAGAGGGCACTTTATATAATGGAGCGGGGGTGCGCACCACTACACATAAAATATATGTAACCTAGGAAAATAGCTTGGGATTATAAATCTGGATCTGAGTCTTTTTTTGTTTCCAGTGGAATGCTCTGTCTCGTGCTGAACAGTCCAAATACTTCGATCTGGCTCAGAAGGAGAGACTGTTGCACCTGCAGCTGTACCCAGGCTGGTCCGCTCGAGACAACTATGTAACTAAAATTTACACATGCACATCTGATCAACCACCTTACATTAACGTGGTCAAATCAACTCTTTTGTTTCAGGGGAAGAGGAAAAGGAAGGACAATCAGAGAAAATTTACCCTCAAAATATCAACATCGTTGGAGACTTAACATTGCTTAAAGTGTGTCCTAGTGTATTTCATCGACCCTGTTACATCAGGGAGTTTGGGCTTAATTTATTCTACTGTTGCTAGGAAATACTCTAGTTTGATGTCACTATTTACAAACAGGAGATGAATTTTGAATCGTATTGCTATAAATGTACAAAGTTCAATAAAAATACAAAAAAAATCACTGTTTTGAGAGTTATTTCACCTTTGTTATAACGATTTAATCAATAATACTGTTAAAATAATAACTAAAGACCCCAATACACGTCAATATCTAGTTTAGGTTTAGTCCAAAGTTTAGTTTGTCGTTTGCCAATATGAGCCATTAATTCATTATGGTTCAAATTGTTCTCTGTCAATAGCAGCCTTAGATCGCCTCATACGAGTTAAATAATGTTTGCTAAGAAAATGTGTAACTTTTATTTGATCGAATCTCGCACTTTAAAGATGTACTGTGTAAATAAACTTGAATAAAAGCATGTTTTAGTCATTTAAATTTTTATGTTGGACTAAATAAATTATAAAACTATGCCATTACTTTGAGTGAGCTTGCATGATCACAATATGATCTGTTATTTGCCCTCGAGGAGGCACGCTCACGTTTTTTTTCTGTAGAAACGAGGTAGCTGTTGTTGTAGCTGTATTTTTTCACATAATAGGCATTTTCCCACATGAAAGTACCAAGAACTAGTCCCCACATTCCTCCAGTCCCTGTTTAGTCAGGGGAACTACCCTGTCCCCATGTTTGTGTTCACACAGCAGCAGTTTATGAAAGTGGGTCTAACTAGCTTTAGCATTAGCATCTGTAAAGTCTGGAACATTTAAATAATATTAATAAGTGGTGTTAGGAAAACAAAAGTTTTCCTAACACCACATAAAACTATAATGTGCAAAACTTAATAACATCACTGGAAATAACAATAAAACTAAATGATTCACTGTAATTCCTAATAATAGTATTATAGGCTACTATTTACAAATTAAATAAATACATTTTGGGAGTTACTGCTTTTAAATATTTTTTCTTAAGGAGAAGGAAAGTTTATCTAAATGTCAGAATGTGTAAAACATGTTTAAAAACAAAGTTAGCAGTGTAAATGTGTTTGTGTCAACAAAAGGTTCCAGGTCTGACTGGAAAGTACCTGCCCCAGAGCAGGAGCTAAAAAAGTCCCTAAAATGTGGCCCCAGTCCATAGTTCCTGCTCTGTGTGAATGCTCCCAAAATGGGGACAAGAACTAAAAAAGTACTAGGAACTGGAAAAAGTTCCTACAGTGGGAAAAGGCCTTATGGCACAAAATGCATTTAGTTCCATTCAGAATGTCCTACAGTATGGTTTTAACTTCTAATTCTAGTCGACGTCCAGAAATATATACAGTGCATCTTTAACACTACTGTAAGTGACCTCAATGTTTCAAAGAGTCGTTCTAAAAAGTTTTTTCTATTTTTAGCCTACCACAGTACTGTACTCACACTGTTTTTATTGAAAGTGCCAATGAAATACATTAAAAAGCAAACTCATTTGAACAAATTATTTAGATCACATACCCTATATTTTAGTGAAGTGTAATTTTACGTTTCTCTCCTCCCTCTCTCCTTACACATACAAGTGTGGGGAAGGCAGAGCAGACTAGAAACATTTAAACAAACCAGAGAAATTGAGGAGAAAGGGGACTAACTGCAGAGACATGTTCCTTCATTTTACAAATAAAGGATGATGTGTGATGTATTACAATAAGACTTATATTCATGGGAAAATAAGACTAATAAGAACATGATCTTTGCGGGCCTGTGAAACCACCACAACCTGCTTCGCTTTGAAAATATAATCAGTGGTCCTAACCTGTAAGTCAGAAAACAACCACAGCCCGGGCACGCACTTGTGTTACTAACTATCACAACACGTTTAGGACTGTGTCTTGGGTGACACCAGGAGAAAATGTGGGCTTTGTGTTTACTGCACATGAACATTTGAATGAAAATATCTTCCCTTCTGTCCCTGTTTATATTTGTTTCCTCCCCAGTGAGTGACTGAATCATTCATCACTGTGACTCGATTCTTATAGTTCAATAGAATCAGATTGTTATTAGTTGTTAAATACTGTATTATGTTTTCACAAATGTTGATATTTTACTTAAAAAAATTGGCACTGACTCAACATGTCTCTGAAGAGTCTATAATGCATCCAGATTTTGCTCCAGTTTTTATATTCTTTTTTATATCAGTTGGTGTTTTGTCAGTCTTGTTTAATCTCAGTCTTGGTCTGGTCTCAGAGCCTGCCTCAGACTGGTCCAGAACTGATCCCTGTGCTCTGGATCCTGGGGCCAGTGCAGGTATGTGGTGGAGCTGAGAAGTTTCCTGAGGCGGCAGAAGCGCTTTGGCACATCGTCGTGGCTCAGCGGCTCCAGAAGAACCAAGATGGCGGCGTCCTCTCTGCAGTTTCCCTCCAAGAGCTGGAAATGTGTGAAATCCAGCTCGTACTTGCACCAGTCCGACCTGAGGAAGAGACAATGGTTAGTATTCAAGTTAAATGACTTGAATTAAGAACATTGTTTGACTGATTTTACAATGATGGAAAAAAGAGCATAATAAAGCGCCGCTGGCTGAAGTGGTTCAAAAAGTGCTTGAAGTTAGCCGAGCTGTGTTGAAGCAAAAGGATCGCCTCATGATCTACAGCAGAGACTGGATCTGGGACACTTCAGAGGGATGGAATGGTTCATGTTGGACCTGGTTTTTTTGATTGATTAAAGACTCTCAATGAAAAAAAAAAAAAAAAAAAAAAAAAAAAAAAATATATATATATATATATATATATATATATATATATATATATATATATATATGCGGGTCGGGACACGTGCGGGTTTCTTGTAAAGTGCCTGTTACACCAGATGCTGTCAAGTGTGGTCCTGTTTCGTCCACAGCCACGCGGAATCACGTAGATTCCCGCGGGAACCGCTGCGGTCTCCGGGAAAAATGGACTTCATGCGGATTCTTTCCGCAGACCCGCGTGGCTCGCGCACTCGCATCCACACTCCTCGGAGGTCCGTGTACATGGGCATTGGTTTTAAGCACTTTCTAAGTTCTGCAGGACTCGCGCAAGTCCCGACCCGCACCAAACGGTGGCAGAGTGGTTAGCACTCAACCACCAAAACATGCACATTGGGAATGTCCTCCAGCTACAAATGTCCTGACTAAGCCTAGCAGCAATGAACATCATGGGTCCCCAAGTGCAGCCGTGTGGCACTCCCTGCTTCTGAAGAGATGCTTCAGAGGCATCAAAGGATAGGTCAAATGTAAAGACGCTAGGTAATATTAAGATAAAATCAAATGGTGAGCTGAAATCTGTGACAATTTTCTGTTTTGGTGAAATCGTCATAGTGGTTTATACTAGTTCTTTATTTAAAACCACTTTGCCCCTATTGACTGGACTTAACCAATCACAATGTAGTATGAGATTTTTCCAAAGAAGCAGAAGATTTAGACGTTTAGAAGTTTAATGAATTTAGGAATTTAGGAAGGAAGTTGAAGGGTCATATAGCTTGTGTGAGATTAAGTGAAACAGAAATAACAAACGTAAACTCACTGGACAAAGTTGTGAGACAGAACAAACAGTGTCTTGCGGCTGGACTCGATGGCTGTGACGATGTTGTCCATGATCCAGCGCCCGGGCAGAAAGTCTCTCCTGTGCAGACACAATCTCAACGGCTCAGGTCTTGGACTAGGCTTGAACTCTGGACTGGATTGTGGTTTAGACTCTGGACTGGACTCAGACGTGGACTCTGATGTGTGGACTTTGATTTCTGGACCGATCTCTGTTGTGGACTGGGGTTTGGACTCTGAACAGGTACCTGCTGCAAACTCCGGTCCTAAGTCTGTACTGGACTCACATCTGGAAAAAGCACAAGTCAACAAGAAAGAAAAGTAGTACAGTTATCAAACTACTTCTATAGAACGTTCTCTCTAATAAAAAATCCAAATCCTGAGAGAAGAAATATGCATAATAATTAATTACAGTTCCCTCTGGATGGTATTTTAGTTAAATGTCCCCTATAAGCATTTACAGTACTAAAAACTAAATCCCTACATTCTCCAGCCCCTGTTTGGTCGGAGGAGTTATGCTGTTCCTCTGTTTGTAGCAACACTTACTGAAAGTATATCAATAATGTCTAAAGTCTGAAGAATCTATCTAGAGTGAATCCCGCCCTAAGATTAGAGACAACCAAGGTTAGCAAGTTCACATTCAAACTAAAACAAACATGACGGCGATGGATGTTTTTTGGATGATTTTAGCTGAATAGGACTATATTAAAAATAAGCACAAAGAGGATATTTGTGCATTTTTGGAAATAAAAATGCTTTTGTTGTTTTCTCCTGACTGTATTTAATAAAAACATGACTTCTAATCTACCTCCAGGTTCAGATTCATCAACCAATCAGATTCTGAGTTTTCTCAACAACTTTCATCGACAGTCATCCCAGACTGATAATGTATAAAGCTCAATACAGAGTGATGCACAAATCAATTTGAGGATTTTGAGGATATGAAAAGTTTGTGTAAGTGTGAGAAAGTATAAAACATGTTTTCCAACAAAATTTGTGTTAAATTGTGCATGTATCATCAAAATATGTGTAAAGACTTGTAAAAGCCAGTGTGAAACTGGACTTTACAGTGAGACATAAGAGGTTTGTGACTGTTTTGACCTGAAACTTTGTACTAAAATTGACAAAAAATTACGCCATACACAGGTTAACAGACTAAAAAAGTTGTTTTAGAGTTTAGCTTCATTTTAAGTCTAGGGACATTTAAAAACTCCCATTCCCAGTTCTTACCCTGTTTGTTCCAGTTTGGGCAGCAGATAGTTATCCACCCAGGCGCTGTCTCTCTCGCTGTAGGACACAAATGCATCAAACGTGACCAAGAATTCTTCTTCGTCTCCGTTCTCCTCCCTCTGTCTCTGTCTCCTCCTTCTCCTCTGTTTCGCTTTTAGCCAAACAAAAATCATCTTCAGGTACCAAAACGCGTGAACTTTCCACAAAACGACTCCCAGCACCATGAGGAAAACCAGGGCCACTCCACAGCTGATGGAAACAAACAGAACGTGGTGACATTCGGTGAAAGAGCGATGCACCAAAGACAGAGGAGCTCCCTGCAGACGGAGAGGGGAGTCGCAGAAGTAGCTGTTGATTCCGTCTGTTAAAGTTACGTTCGTTTCGCCGTTGGATAAAGAGTGGAAGAATGGGACGAAATTGCAGGAGCAGACGAATTTGTTGAAACCGGCTTCGAAGTTTTGGAGGCGAGGGAAGGAGAGGAGGTCAGAGCGGCTGAAGAGGTTCAACGTGTTGGACTGTGGGAGAGACAAATCAAATTAAAATAAAAAAAACGTTCAAGGCACACAGTGTAACTTTTTAACCAACAAAAAGAAATAAGAATGAAGCTAATGTTTAACCCTAAGCCTATGCTATCCTTTTAACAAGTTCACATGGTTTAAAGGTTGTTTGTGGCTATTTTTATTTGTAAATGAAATTCTTCCTTCACCAAATGCTCACAGGAAAACACAAACTTAAAAACACAAAATAAAAACCTTTTAAATGCCATGATGTGAGGAAAAACACAAGACAGATAAGAGTTTTTTTTTATTTTTCTGTCAGAAAACATATCAACTAATACTAGAACCATCTTTGTTATAAGTTACCATGACTACACTCCTCATTCTAAGAAGTCATTGGTTGTACCTGTGCAGTGAGGGTCTGCAGGTTTGGGAAGAGCCGTCCAGGAGGCAGAGTCAGAAGCTTGTTCCCAGAGAGATACAGCTCTCTCAGGGCAGGAAGGAACACGAAGAACTCCACTAAGTCATTATAGCTCAAATCTAAAACCTGTCAAATAACAAGCAAACATTCAGTCTTATATTAGTATGTTTTCTTTAAAGAATTTGGCATTGTTTAATACAAAAATCTAACGGTAAATCTAAAGACTAGTTTGCCAGTTCTTACTCGCAGTGTTGGTGGCAGGCAGGAGGTGGCACTGGTGAGTTTAGTCCTGGAGATATTTAAGAACCTCAGAGACTCAGGCCACAAACAAGTCTGAGGCATCACACTCAAGCTGTTTCTACTGACATCCAGATGAGACAGTTTGGGCAGACGAAACACCATGCGACTGATCAGAGGCAAAGACTGGAAAGACAAAGACAGATTCATAGACACATGTGTTTTTTTCTTGTACAGAGGAAAGTCAGATTACTGACATAAAACCTGGAAGAGCATGGCAAATAAAAACACACTGCTGGAATAAGCAGCTTCAGTGTTTTTATTGTGTTTTGTTTCAGTACAAGTGCCAAATAAAACTGAGGTAACTTAAAGTTATTTAAAAGTCTTTATTGTCACTGACTTGGCATGTTTGCCTTGATGAAAGCAGAGAAGCCAAACACGCTGCTATTATTTGATCCTTTATTTTCTTTTTAATTGCCTCAGTTTCCTCGAGTCTGCATTATAAACAGTCTCAGAACAATTCTATCATTGACAGTTATAAAGTGTCAATGACTTTTCCGAGACGACAGTGTCTGTCCTGAAACCAAAACCAAGACCACTGAGGGTTAAGGCTGAAACTTTTAAAAGTCAAGACGTCTTTGTAATTTTCTACATTTCTTGGTGTCTACATGATCTTATTGTGCAGTGCTTATTGCAAACTGTGTCTGGGACAGGTCACTCTGCTGAGGCCATGAACTCCCACCGCAAGTTAGACAGAACATGGTGGTAATGAAATGTGGTTTAAATGTCAGACCTCAAGACCAAGAAGAGACCGAGTCCAAGCAGATGGAGTCTGACAGGACTGAGTCCAAGAAAAAATAAAGAAATGAATAAATGTACAAGTTTATGCAAAAAGATTTTTAGTTTACTTTTAAAATATGAACACTTGCAGCAGAGGTTACGTTAGCCGGCACCTCCTCAGAAAAATGAGGAATAATACATGATTTACTGTAGACTATTTAATGATAATTCCACATTAGTTCGTTGTGCGGTCAGTCCGGGCGCTTCTCGGGTTCAGAAACTATAGAAAGGCTCGCGCTGATACACGTGATCCTGACGCTGCTCGCAGATAATTGACAGGTGCTCAGAGAAACGAGCGCGTGCCCATGCTGAGTAGACCATGCTTTTTTTCTTCTCAACTTGAGACTAAGTGTTTACTCGCGTGTGAATACAGTGGCTTAATACACCAAGTGAAGAGAATTCGCAATGAAAGTGCGTCGCTTATGAAGTGGAGAAAAAGAGAGAAAATAAAGAGGCAAACACGGGAAGGCGCGTCTCTCTTGAAGATTTGCATATCAGCGTCAGCGAAACAAACGAGTTGCTGCTGGAAACAAACAGGTACAACAGGTGAAGCCCATTAGAATGTGCCTTTTCCGTCACTAAAACCTTGTGCTGAACTTAGAAATCTCCGGTCCCGATGCGCTCAGGGCTTTCGTCTCAGACGCTGACTTGACTCGGGTCCAGCGCGTGCGTTGTCCCAGGCTCTGGTCTGACACGCGGGGGGATCACGCGGGCTTGGCTCTGGTTAAGTGCGCAGACGGGCGCGAATCAAAGTAAAAGTTAAAAACACTTAACAATCACCAATTTTAAGCTTTAAAAATAGAGATTGTAGGGAAGGTGAAAGCACGTAGGCTACTTCCAAAATTCATGTGCAGTTGTTTGCATAAGGCAATAATATGTGTTCGGTTTTCCCCCCCAATTGACTGGAATTTCAAGATCCTGCCGGTCAAAATAACCAGCATAAAAAAGTCTAGCATAACCTCTGACTTGCAGCAGACTTCGGGTCATCAGATCGACTGTTCCACAATAGGGGGGCCATAGGAACTTATTGAGGCCTCACCATAAGTTTGAGTTTGAACTCTTGAAACTGTTAAAGATTACAACTTGAAGACCTGAGGGTCTGAGAGGGTTCATTCATACAATACAATAACAATTGTAAATCAGACAAATAAATAAGACTAAGACCATTAAGAGCTTTGTAAACCAATAAAAGTAAAATTATAATAGTAATCCCGTTACTGTCCTGGGGCGGAATTTATGTAGTGTAACTACATAAGTTTTTAAAAAACTAAGATGGTCATTTGTAGAAAATTCTCCATCACTGCTTCTCGGTAGTCTTGGTATTCACAAGTGAAGTCAACCACCCTGATGACACAGGAATACTTAAACAAGTAGCCCAGAAGTATAGAAGTAGAATGAAACTATTAACAAATAATCAATAATGCATGCTGTATATTTGGGACTTTAAGCTGCTACTTGTTTCACAAGCTTTAAACTCTGCTTTCTCCTTTGCGGCCCACATACCTTGATGGAGTTGGCGCTGATGTTGAGCACTCGCAGGTCATGAAGCGTTCCGGCTCCGTTACACAGAGTCTCAATCAGGGCTGGGTCTGTGAGCAGGTTCTCACTCAGATCCAGGTACTGTAGGTTCTTCAACAGCAGCGAAGTGAGACATGGCATCATATACACCTGTGAGTCAACCAGAACAAAGACTCAACCAAGGAGAACATGCAAACTAGGGCTGCAACTTACTTACTCATCAATTACTCTGTTGATTGGTTAAATGTTTGTGTTGCAAAAGGTTGGTCAATGTGACATTTTTAATGAACAGAAAACAGAACAAAACAGAAAGATTTATTGTCATTGTCACAGAGTAGAGCGAAATTACGTTTGGAGTGAGCCTCCGGGCTGCTGCACTTTTTGCGCGCCGCCACACACTCTTCTGAACAAAAAATGCTAAGCAAACATACAAAAAAATAAAGTAAAATACTGCAAAAAATTCTGTCCAAGCAGCTTAAACACTACACTAGTAGTTTTCAACAGACTAAATAGACACTTGATTTCTTGTCATGGTTCAGCATTAGAAGTGAGTTTATATATTAAACGGCTCAAACCAGTTTGAGACAGCAGCTCCTAGTGTCAAGACTTGGACATTTTTATTTGTAACTTTAATGCTTTTCCTCAGTGTTGGTGAAGTTACTTTAAAATTGTAATATATCATATATTACTAGTTACAGGAAGAAAAATGTAATACATTTGTATTACAATATTAAATGGTAAAAAATAGTAAATGGTCTATTTATATAGCGCTTTTCTACCTTTCCAGGCACTCAAAGCGCTTTACAATGTAGCATCCACTCACCCAGTGTACGCAGACACTGAGGCAGTGTGGGTTAAGTGTCTTGCCCAAGGACACAACGACAATCTACTTCTATCGTCAAACTGTGGCACCTGGTGTTCTAACGGTCTCCCATCCAAGTACTAACCAAGCCCTTTCTTGCTTAGCTTCTGAGATCTGACGAGTTCAGGCTTTGACGTACAGGTATGGCCTACTGTCACAAAAATTTAACTGAGTTACACTTTTGTGAGTCACTTTGAGCTCATCACATATTTGTTAAGACATTGTACAACACTAATCCTGTTACATTTACACTTCTCTTACATTTACTGGTTAATTTATGGAAATGTGACGTCAAAAAACCTTTTTCTCATTATATTGTATTCACTTTAAGCAAACAGATAATATTTTAATGGTGTTTTGGTCCTGAAGGGCCTTTTTTAATAAAAGCAATTAATTTATATAGTAATATATTATCAACATTTTTAGAAGTAATGAGTTACACTACTTAGTTACTGAAAAGTGGAATATACTCACAACACTGCTTTTTGTCAGGTATAATTATATTGTTTGTTTTACAAAATACAGTCTAATTCTATTATCTTAAACAGTTTATAAAGTACCGACAGTTATGTGAATGTACATACATTCACCAATCTAAAACTACAGTTACCCTACACCAATTCATGTGTATTGTTAGTACTAAAGTGTCACTATCCATTTGGATAGAGGCAACTTTCTCTCTTTCTCACACATGGTTAATATCGACATGTATATTCATTTTTGGTTGCAATTTTGGGCTAAAACTCTTTTTTTTTACAAACAACAAAGTGTAACTGAAGTGGACCACGCAAGCTCAATCTCAACCAATCAGAGCACTGCTTTTAGCTCCTGATGAAAACTAAAATTCTTTATTATTTATTTCAGACAGTACTCAGTGATCTCCTTTTTTCACAAAGTTCTGCATTTATCATGTACGTTTTAGTGGAAAACACAAAGTTTAATAATTTACAACTGTGTTGTGTAGTTCTTTTGTTTAACAGTACAGCTAACCTGTAAATTAACAATAACTCCATTGAGACAGTGTAATCCCTCATTCATCCAGGAGTGATCCATAGTAGAAAGTCTTCATAGTTATCATCTGGACAGTATTTCAGAAGATCAAGACGTTTGGGAAACGCAGAAGTGGCTGATTTGTGCTAACCTTTCTCTCATGTTTCTCCAAATGAATATTTATTTATCCAAACCTTCCAACGCCACTCAAAGTGAAGTTTCTCATGGTCATTGTGGAGCAGACCGCACCATCTGTCACCTCCAGAAATTTCACCATGGTCTCATCCGTCATAAAAAAGTTCTGGGCCGAAAAATGTCTGAATAAACAAAAACAGAAATTAATAGAGGAAAACAATCAAATATGATTAAGTTGCCCAACTGCAGTAGCTGTAGTTTATATTTACTGTAATAATTTTAGAAGAAAATACAAAAATTGCAAGAATCCACCTGGTAGAGCCTGGTTAGATTTGCATTGTCCTGACATCAAGATGTTTGACCTGAGCAGTCCAAGTCATCATCATAATCATAATCCACACATTTTGCACACTTACCTAATGTGTAAGTAAATAATTTAAAGGTAAGCCTTTAAATTATTCACTACATTGTGTTTTGGAGTGTTTTCACAACTTTAAAAGCCAAGACGGGCTGTGTCCTGTCAGTATGCTAATTGCTCTTCCCCCTTTCTATGGACGAGGATACAACACACTCGATTAACGGAGGAGCAGCAGACCCTTTTATGAGCTGAGTCTTCCCCCTTGCATGCCAGGTTGAGATTTCTCTCTTTTTTTTTTTAAGGCATTTACGCAGCACTGCCCGCTGTGCCTCTGTTTAAACACCTCGCTAGGCTATGACAGTGAGATATAATTATCGGCATTTTGGCATTAACATTGTTTATTAAACATCCCTGTATCGCGACAGTATTTTTGTTCTGCACTATGTTTATACTTCACTATGACAATATAGCACCACCAAGCCTAATAAGTGGCAAATTCAACCAATAAAAGAGATATAAATATAAACAATAATCAGTTGTACACTTTTTACGCTGTTGTTATTGGTGCTACACAACCTCAATCAGTCCCTGAAAAAAACAAACAAAAAAAAAAAAAAAAACTCTCGGAGACTATTGGTCCGTACAAAACCAAAAATGTTGGGGATTACTGCTATAAATGAACAAAAAATACATACACAATCTGAGCCAGATATATAGAGTATTTTGTATTATGTACAGACCTGACTCTTTTCTGAGCCACAACTTTGAGGGGCAGGACAGAGCGGTTGTCGTTCAGGTAAAGGTTTTCCAAAGTCAGTCTCGTGTCAGGTCTGGAGACGTCTTGGAGCACAGCAGAGGCCAGACTTTGGTTGGACACAAACATAGAGTGAAGGCTGACGGTCACATGATCCAGAGGCCAGATCTGAGCCAGTGCTCCGGATTCATACCTGCAACCGGTCATACAGAGATTAGAAGAAGGAATAAACACAAGATTACTAAGCAAGAGCTCTATTTCACATTTTAAGAGCCGCCGTCACAAGGCAGGCTTAAGAAAATCCTTACTCTGGTCACGCCTCCCCGAACTTGTAGAGTTTGGGGAGGCGCACATCAGGCTTAAAATCGAGCTAAAACTCTTGTAATGTGCAGCCGGCTAAATTAGCGACAAGAAAACAGAGTTCGTATTGTGTGTTGCAGCTGCTGTAGCTCTTCTCCTTCTTTGTGTTCCCCTGACCAAACAGTAGCTATTCTCCATACCTATATCTGTGCAAACAACAGCAATCCATGATTGAATACTTACTGTTTTTTTCGTATGCATCATTTTCGAGTTACCAGTGCCAGATTCACTGGCTCACCAGCCTCACACAGCTACACATACAGCAACCCTCAGTGCTTGTGGCTTATTCTTGACTCATAGGATAAACTCTTTTAACTCTTGTAGACCTACCAAGTAATATATACAATATAGGCAAATGTTATTCGTGTATGATGATGAGAAGGGCTCAAAGGTTGCTTTGGAAACACTTGTGATTCATTTGCTCAAAAGTGGGCAGGGACTATTTTTGCTTTCGCTGATGGCGCCAGAAAATAGGAAGTTTAATCATAACGTAGATTTGTATGTGTCAGCGATTGTTCTGTGAGGTAAACTTACAAAATAAAAAGGTATAATATCCAATTCAAAGTTAATCAATATCAAACAAGGAGAACATACAGTATGTATACAGTCTGCTGTATCAACTCAAGTTTGCTCCTGTTTACTGATTGGTGAATTGTACTTTGGGGGAACTGTCTGCACTTCTGCAACACTTGACCTGGTTGGTACCTGATGTAAAATGAAACTGAGCGGAGACACGAGGTAGGTCCTTCATGCCTATGACGAACTGGTCTTACATTTACTTTACAATTCTTTAGCAAGCTTAAGACTTAAAGACACAAAAGATCAGACCTGCTTTCAATAACTCCATCTACATTTTCACACCTTGTGAGATTGTCTGCATCCACGCGGAGCTGCTCCAGTCCTCCCAGGCCTTTCAGGTCAGAGGATTTAATCTCCTCCAAACATTCTCCCCCAAAACTCAGGCTCCGCAGTCGGAAAAGGGTCTGGAATGGAGGATGAGAGCCAAGGTATCTGTCGAAAAAACAGAAAATATACCGTAGCTGAAATAAACTAGCGTTGAGACAGGATTTACAAGAACTGAATCAGAATAACATTGGGAAAACTCAACTCACTTGTATGGATTGCCGTGCAGTTTGAGACTCTCTAGCGCCCCCAGCTTGTTGAACCAGCGTTGGTCTAGAGCCGTCAGGAGGTTCTGGGACAGGTCCAGCTCTTTTAGACTCCACAGTGACGAGAAAGCCAGCCGGTCAATCTTCGACAATCTGTTTGCTTTTGACACAAGTAGGACAAATGAAAAAATAATAAGGCCGGTTAAAAAATATCAAAGATTGTCTGTTTATGAAACAGGGAAAGATGCACATGTAGCCTTTCTAGTTCTGCTCATGAATATATTCAGCATATCCTAATTTGATTCAAATCTGTGACAACATTCAAACTTATACTGTACTTCTGCACAAATGTTGGTTTCTTTGCAACAATGCTAATGTCCACTCCAGTTTCACTTTGCTGTTCATGAAAAGATCTTTTAAAGTCATATGAGGAGGTAGATTTAAAACCTAAAACATTGTGTTTGCAGTGTAAAAATCAATGTTTATATTTTGTATTGTACAGTCTCACCAAAAGGCGTATTGTCCATTCTGGCCTATGTTGCTCCTCTTATGCACTTCACACATGATATGGAGCTCGGCTACAGTGTATTCTCTGACTTGTAGTTCAAATTACAAACTTTTATCAGCAGGTCACTAACAATAATAATAAGAAATCATCTCAGGAACCGTAATTGACCCCAGGGTCACATGTTTGAAAAGAAGAGTCCTGCACTGTGAAAAGCAATAGGTCAGTTTATGTTTGTGAGTTGTCTGTTATTCTGTTTCTCTCTCTCTCTCAATCCTCTCCCTAGCTCTCTTTTCTTTCTTTCTTTCTCTCTATCTTTCTGTGTCCACTATCTTGCTCTCTCTTCTCTATTTTCTTTTCTCTCTTGCTCTTTCCTCTCTCACTTGTCCTTTCATCTCTTCTCTCTCCTTTTTCTCCCTCTCTTTCCTCTCTCTCGCTCCTTCTCTTCTTTCTCTCTCCTCTTTCCTACTCTGGCTTCTTTCTCTCTCTACTTTCCTCTATCTCTCACTCTTTCTTTTTCTCTTTCTTTCTTTATTTTAGAACTTAAAAGCTGAAAATCTTGAATTCACATTGTCAAGTTATATCAACACAAAGATTTAGGTTAATTTAACTTAGTCCTATGACCATGTCCCAGAAAAAAGCAGTGTGTGTGAAACCAGAGCTGTAAATAAAACTACTGTATCACTTTCTAAACAAACTATTTGATTTATACAATTGTTGAACTAAAAACCTAAGACCCAAGACACTTCCTCCTTCAACAGAGAAGTGGCATGTGTATTGTAAGACTGTTCTTTCAATACCTTTTGTTCTTGACTCGTCTAACTGCACCGTTCTCAGGCCTAAAGAAGGGTTAGTGTTACTTTGCTCTGGATAATCGTCTTAGCATAAACTCTATTGTGTTTTAGTGTATCATTGAGCAGTTCATGTCCCTTGGGATCCATTTGTCATAAAAATCTGGATCACGTCCCTGCTCACGTGTTTATTTTGTGACAATGAGTAAGGTTTTTTGTGGAGAGTTTATTACAGGGCTATTATTTATCAGTGGGCCAGTCATTCAAAACTGAACAAATGTGTTTTATCTATCAAACAAATAATGACCTGCCACACAAAAACAGGACTAAGCCAAAGCAAATCCAGCAAATTCAGCTGGCGCCTCAACCTCCGACCCCCACCAAGTGTCTGGAGGAAACCACCCAGACACGGGGAAGAAAGGCTTCGGCCCTGCTGAGGCGAAAGTTTTCTCCACTCTGCCATTGTAACACCGATGTTGCTATTGACTAAAAAATACTATTTTCAATTAGATAAATGCAAATAAAACAATAATGACCTGTCACATACAAACAGGACTAAGACAAAAAAAAAATCTGTTTGAATCATCAACCAAACTTGTAAACTATGATGATGATGAAAGCCTTAAATGGCAATGCATGTGCATTATTCTTCATAAGCCGTATCACACACAGATAGAACAAAAGCATTATAGAATGCTTGGTCCAAAAACCTCACAATTTTAGTGTCATGTTGTTCTTTGAATAATATATTTCACATAATATGACCCCTTTAGGTAAAATAGCCCAGAAAACTCAAAGTTATGTTCACTTTCATTTAGGGCTGGGCAATATTGTGATAAAAATCGAATCGTGAGCTCATCCTTGTGACAATCTTCGTTTTTTATTAAGTCGTTACTGAGATTTCCTATTTCTCTATTTAATCCATCTGTTCAAATACAGCCTTTTTTAACCTACTTTTCTCAACCTCAGAGTTGCCAGTTTTTCTTCTTGATAGCAAGATTAGGCTGTTTTTTTGTTTTTGTTTTTTTTTTTCAGTCTTTTATGAATTTTGAAGGTTGTTTTTTTGGGGGCCTCACTTTTAAGTCATAAAATAGACTTTTAGCATATTTGCATGTCTAAAAGTCGTTATAAATGTTGAAACTTGTTAGAAATTTGTTTTGTGTAGATACAGAACATTGTAATTAAATGATTATTTTTTAATATATATATATATTTTTTATTGAAGGGTTGAGGTCACTTGTTTTAGGATTGGTCGCTTGTTTTTCTCTGAAAATCTGGCAACACTGATCAGGCTATGACGGCTGGATCTACACACCGACCATGAAGAAGGAACTTTCTAAAAAAAAAAAGCAGATGATTGTTATTCAACAAAAGCCATTCGAAAAAAGACAATTTACAAGAATCGTGATAAAACAGGAATCATGATCGGGCTCCAAGAAAATTGTGATATTAATTTTTTGCCATATCGCCTAGAATTGGTTTCATTCATGAAGACTCATTTACGATGTTATTTTCTGGTCATTTCAAAGTTAATAGCTATTGTAGCCTCAAATGAACTTATTTTACTCAATACCACACTAGTTTATACATTTCTTTGTTTTGTTTTGCTTTTTCTTTTCAACTGTTGAAATATCACTTATTGAGGAACTGAGTCTGAGATAAAAAAAAAAAAGCAGACCAAACTTGCCAGATTTTTGTGCTAAAGTGACTTCTTACTTTTGGTCAAATATAATCTAAAAATAGAAAAAATTGGATACAATTTTAGTTGGAAAAAACGCCAAATTTAATGATAATGTCTCAACAAAACTTGGCCCATCTGTTGAAACACTTTAACATTTAACATATTACTATAACTTTACCATGTATTTTTAGGACCCGCAGTTCTCGCAGTCGTGCCAGGTCCGGTCTTTGGATCTCAGTGATTTGATTGAAGTCCAGATCCAGAGTCCGGGCTTGATCTGAGACCGAGGGGACGGCTCTGAGTCCGGAGTGAGAGCAGATGCAGTTCAGCTTCTCGTCACAGCGACAGGACGGTTCTTTTGTGTCCTGGAGAGAAGTCTGTGACGAGCTCAGAGCCAGGAACAGCAAAAGACTGAGGACACAAGGCATTCTGGAGAGAGGAGAGGTTTCATTAAAGTGACACTGGAAACACATCTTTCAAACAGAGCTGGCAAACTGGGCTGGAGAACTAATAGTGAAAGAGGAAGGGTTTGAAAGTATGAAGAGAAGTGTGATTGGTCAAAACATGTGTCTGCAGAAGCATACATTCAGAACATGACTATAAATGTAGGTTTGTTTCGAGTCTTGATCCTGCAGTATTGATTTTGGATGTGGCACCATGCCTGAAAATGTCCCTGCTGGTACCCGTAGTTGTCTATCTACATCTCATCTTAACACAGTGTGAGAAGAAAACATAGACATACAACCAAATGTCAAAAACTTACAATAAGCACATTTTCACGCCTTTTTACACCAATATGTTATGAAAAGCCAAAACATAAAATAACCAAGAATTCTGGTTGAATCTACGTGATCACTGAAAAGATCCGGACAACCAGAGCAGAGCTGCGTGGATGAATCGGTGTGAGAGCCTCTCATTACTTTTCAAGAAACAAAAAGCCTCCGTATGCCGGACCGGAGGCCGGACCGGATGCAGTGTGAGTCCAGTGTAACACTTATTATCCAAAAAGACAAGTGCCAAGGGGTCACACTGAAACAGTCTGGCTCCCGCGCTGCAGTTTGCCAGACCTGGGCAAATAATCAGAAAAGGTTTTGTTGCCATTGTCGTTAAACAATTAACAAACTTGCTTTGATGCTAATGTGCAACACATAACAATGTTTTTAGACATTTTTTTGTTATTTTTAGCACAAGTAGAGTTTTATATATCTTATTATTTTCTGGTGTTAAATGTGTTTTAGTATTGGAAAGGGATTAGTATTGGACAGGGGGGTCTCCTACTTGTACTTTGAAAGCTACCAAGAGCTATTTTTTGCCTATTGTGCCCCACATAAACTTTTTTTTTTCTAACCACCAAATGAAGTGACTTTTACGTTTTGTAAAAAGACCCCTCGATAGAAAAGATTGGAGACCCCTGTCCTACAGCTGCAGCACCATAAATGTGTACAGAAATAGACTGAACCAGATTCAGTCAACACAAATCACAAAATAACTCTTTTACCATCTGGCAAAACAAAAAGACGCCCCCTCTAAAGGACCAAACATCCAATTAGCTTAAAATGACAAACTGGACAAATGAATAGTAAGTGCAAATAATAAAAATAAGAAAACTTTTACCTTTTGCTTTAGCGATGCAGCTGAGTCCACGCAACAATATTCTGTGTCTGTCACAGAGCTTCTGACATGTGAGGAAGTGAAAAAAGGGAACAGAAAAAGTTAAATTTACTCAACTCAAAATATCTCACTCAAGAAATATAATATTCAAACAGGCCTGGCAAGACTAAACCAGATCTGTAGCGTTTGTGATTAAACACTAAGGTCCATTTGATCCTACATTTGGTTTTGATTCAACCTTTGTTCATAGTTCTTCCTTTACTTCTGGAACTTTTATGAATTAGGATTGGATTTATAGACTAGAGTTTAACCAAGATTAAATAAAACTATGCAAACAAGCTATGCTTATTTCTTTTTTAGAATTTGTTACGTGACTAAGATGTTTTTGAGGCTAAGTTTTTGAACTGTGAAGTAAAAATAACAGAAAGAAACTGAAGCTTATTGAACCATAGCCTTGAGTTCTCCTCAACTTCCTCTTTAAGTGAAACTGTATATAAAATTAGCCTTTTTTACTGGCACTTTGAATGGTGTTTAAACAGCACTGTCATTGTTTCTTTTTTACAATTTAGCACATACTCATAGGGCGCCAAGTTACAGTTACACATTTGATATTTATACTTACAATAGAGTTTTCTGGGTTATCAGAGGTTGAGAGCTCATGTTTAATCGTGGATATGTTGTTGTATTTTATCCTAGAAAAAAGAAGACAGAGAAAAAATCTTAAAACTAAAATTGCAGACTATTCAAAAATAAAACACATATCTAAAGTAAAGTAAAAAAAAGAGTGCGTGGTGCTTTGGACCTGCTTAGGCCTATTTATTGTTAATATTATTAATAATTAGCTCCCCAATGACAACACTGCACACGGTTTCTCGTCTGGGAGCATTTAATATCCGTCACAAATGCCATGAAACTCCGTGAAAACTACAAGATAAAGTAACACCGTACAATTTAGACATTCACTTGGTTTTGGCTAACACAAAGACAATAAACCTCGTGGCCGCTGCACTTCGGAGGTCTTTGACGGAGGGAACAATGAACGTGTGCACCTTTTAGCTCTGTACAACATTGTCTAGTTAGCATAACATTAAAAACAAAAAATACAATATTACACATGTACACAACAAATACCTTGTGTGTCTTCTGCGTGGCTCTCGCTCTGAAGTCTTTGAGGATGAGTGCGCGTGTGTGAGGCCCTGATGGTCTCTCAACTTCTCGTGAATTCTCGTGTTATAAACCAAACGAAATAACTTATGTAAAACAGTTTAATTTATTTTATTACATTTTATCCAAATAAAACATGTTTTTACCAATTTTAATTATAACAAAATATACCAAAATTAACTTTAATAATTGAATTCCTTTTAATGACATAACATGTATAATAACATGTATTATTTATTTATTTATTTATTATATATATTTTTAATAGTTATTTTTATGTTTGACTTGGCTTGACATTTAATCTATTAAAATACACATTAAAGTCTTTTTTTAATATCAGATCCATGGTCCAGTTCAGATCGGGATGGTCTGGACTCTTGTTGCTAAGTTACGTGTTTACGTTCAAAATCCACATCATTCCGACACTTTTGAGCCACAGAAAAGCTGCGCTTCCAACTTTTCACACGACGATTCTCTGAAATACAGAAATCCCGACGACTTTTTGCACCAGATCACGAAAGTCCAACTCCAAGTGATCAGAAATACATCGTTTCCAACATGGAACAAGTAAGATTTAACCGCGCCCCGGATACACGGGGTTTTACCATTGACTTTCATTACAATGACTAAAAACACATTTATTTGCGATTTTATTTCACTGAAACATCCCAGACAGAAGAAATATTTGTTTGTAACTTATTAAATGTTGTTAAATAAGCAAAATAAGACCAAGTTTAAGACAGTTTACTCTTACACACGTGAAAGCAAGACTCAACGCTGTCCTGTATCAGCTTAGCTAACGTTAGCTAAGTAACTTGCACAATTATGCAAATTTTAACAAAATGATAAGCCTTTTATTGCTATCATTCAGCACAAAGAGTTGCAATAAGGATTAAATTTGTTTTAAACATAATTAAAGTTGTTCTATCGTTAGTATAATGATTTCTAGTCAAGTTTATAAGCCACAAATCTGAAATTGTTTTAAATGGAAGATACTTTTACGTTCTCCTCTTTTTATTAGGACTACAGTACCTCATGAGCCTAAACACCAATCACTTGTTCAGCCTCATTACACTTTATATGATTTAGTAACGCTATAGTAAAAAAAAGGAAAATAAGGTTGATTTTGTAAGATTGAATTTGACAAAAGATTGAATTTGACAAAAGAATTGAACGCCGGTGAAAAACTAATTTTAGAAACTATAATTGCAAAAAACAAAACAAAAAAAACTGTTCTGTAAAATTACATTCATTTATAAAATTGTGAACAGTATTAGATGAACTCATTCTTGTGGACACAATTAGTGTCTTGTCTCACTCCTGTTAATAAACTAACATTGTAACACAAAATGTTGTGTGTTTTCCAGGTTGTCTTGCCAGGTCAGTCGCTTGACGCCTTTTTGGAGCCCCAGGACCCCTCTGAGCAGGTAGACAAAATAATACAGATTATAAAATGTATGACTTCAGATTTCATCTTACATTCTAATATTAACAATAGTGTTTCTCTTGTCTCGTGTCCAGAAGCCCTCTGCTCCTCCTGTCCTGGGTTTGTCCTCAGAGCCTTGTGTCCCACCTCAGTCTGTCTCCAGGAGGACTCTGGCTCTAAAGCCTAAAGCTGATAAGGTATGTTTAATATACACACAAACACACACACATTTAAAGATGTTTGGTTTTATTCAATATTTTTAACAGTACATATATTTTTATGTGAGGCTCAGAGTACAAAGACTAAACATCTCTTGTATCTTTTTGTAAAAGTACATTTAGGTCATTGTTATATAATTAAAATACTGTTTTCTTCATGAGTAGAATAACAAATGGAAACATATTTTCCAAATGTATTAAAGTGTCTCTTTTGCCCCATTCAGGTCACTTCAGAGCTGCTCTCTGTCCCGGATGAGCAGCCTCGTTATGGCACCAGGAGAGCTCTGGCTCCGAATTGGAGACCCAAAGCGAGAATGGTAAGAGACTCGTGTGAAGCAAATATTCAAGATTTTAGTTTCAAGTAGAGTCTGAGACCTTTGCTAACTAACAGTGAACAGTGGAGAAACACCTGCTTTCACCTCTAAAGACCTGACCAAAAGATCTCTGTCACTTCCTTTTTTTCTAATGACTGTGTTTTCACAACAATTGCACCCCTTGTATTGAACAGGTCCGTCCCAGTCCACACTCCCTCTACTCAGCCCAACCCACTCGCAGGTCCCCGTTCCCTCGCAGGTTTAACCGGGCCACCATCCCAGACCTGGTCCAAACCCAGACCTCCAGCAGTCCCCAGACCTCTGCTCTGACCATAGACCAGCCCAGTCCTGCTGCCCCTGACTCTCCACTTCGCATCCACGGCTACACTGTGGAGGAGTACCAGGACATTTACCACTCTGTAGTGGACGACATGTTAGTGTATGTCCCTAGAGCGCAGACGCTTTTCATTTGATTAACTTTTGTTTTTGTTTTACTGTAGCTGCTTAGTTTAGTATAGAATACAACTTTGAGTTAGCCTCACTTTAGGTTTACATTTACATAATGAAAGATTGCATTTAAAGCCACTATATTTGATCATACTTGTACATTTGAGTTGCTGATAAACACTACATTCTGTGCAGCTTGTGTGAGTTACTATGATTGTTAACACTGTTGGGCCTCTTCACAGTTACCCCAATGGTCGCCCCCGTCCCTACAGCCTGGCTTTGGGTCGTAAGATCAAACAGCGCCTGTGGGAGAAGCTGAACCGGCCTCTGGTCTCAGTGATCAAGAGCGTTGGAGACCCCCTGCAGTACGAGCAGGTCTCTGCCAAAGGGCCCTTTCCTCCGTTCATTGAGGTGGACATTTCTGGAGAGCCTCAGCCTGAGAAATTATGTGTCCAGAAACAAGAACAAGAGCAGACAGGAGGCCTTCAGACAGAGCAGGTAAGGAGGCCTGACTGAAGCGTCTCAAGTCCTACTGTATTACTATTACTGTTTTAATATCAAAAGCACATTATTGACACAAGTATGAAAACAGACAAAATAGATGTTATCTTTTCATTGTGTGTAAATACCTGACCCAGTCTAATGTATATTTTATTTTTTATGTGTCAAGTTTGTCTTTTAGATTTAGAATTCTCTCAATAATCGTCTCTATTCTTTGAGCTACAAAGCTAGAAACTGCCTTTATGAACACTGAATTTCCTTTGCCATCCCCATAATATCAGACATTTTTTGAAACGTTTTTCTTGTCCCGTTTCCAGAAGCCCTTTGCTCCTCTGGTCCTGGGTTCGACCACAGAGCCTAATGTCCCGACTGTGTCTGCCTCCAGGAGGACTCTGGCTCTGAAACCAAAGGTATGATGCACAGTATAGAACCAAAACTTACACACATAAACACATTTGGTTTAATGCAACAGTATTTCCCAAAGATACTTAAAGTTTATTCGAGGCACTGAGTACAATGTGTAAACATTTCAACAATAATTTGAGGAAATTGTAAACATATTTTCCACCTGTATTAAAGTGTCTCTTTTGACCCATTCAGGTCACTTCAGAGCTGCTCTCTGTCCCAACTGAGCAGCCTCGTCATGGCACCAGGAGAACTCTGGCTCCGGCTCGTAGACACAAAGCCACTATGGTAAGAGACTCATGTGAAGTAAATAGTCCAGATTTTAGTTTGATTTGTTCAACAGCACGCTTTTGTCATTAGAGTCCCTGAGCTTTGTGAACTTACAGTCCATAGTGAAGAAACACTTACATTCAGCTCTAAAGACTTGATGACCAAAACATTTGTTGTCATTAGTAAACTTTATTGAACTGTAGCCCCTGAGGAACTGACAAAACCTTGTCCTCTCCTCTAGACTAATAATATGTTTATTTTAAATCCAAAGACTTTTGGGTAAATTTGGATAATGGAATGAATTATAACTCTCAAAAGATTTTCACCTAAAAAGTGAATTAATTAAAGATTTCATCTTGTGCTAAATGTTTGTTTTGACTTTTGTCCAGAATTCCTCTCCTTCTCCGGTCCTGGGTCTGTCCTCTAAGACCTTTGTCCCCCTGAGACTGTCTCCAGGAGGACACTGGCATTGAAGAGAAAAGCTGATAAGGTATGATGCATAGTATACAAACAGACACATCCACACACATAAAGACTATTGGGATCAGTATTTTCAAAAGAACTTTACTTATCGGAGTACCTGACAAACAAACACTCTACAACTCTAGAAAAACCTCATCACTCACCCTTGTCTCTTCTCCTTCAGCCCCGGAGCTCCAGCCCTGAGCCTGTGGACGAACCCCGCCGTAAGAGGCCGTTTCAGGTTCCTGCCCAGAACCCTGAAGAGACCCTTTCACACGGGTCTTTGGTGATGAAATTCACCCAAGTCCCAGGACAAAAGTCAAAATACAGGGTGGAATATGTGTCCAAGGCCGACCAGGTATGAACACACAACAAAAGTAGAAAATAGAAAGCAAATGATATGTGTATTATGAAAGCAAAGAGTGTGTATTTCCTGACCAAAAAGCACTGATTACAGAATTGTTCTAACTCTATATGTGTATGACAGCACCACAAGAATACTGTGTTACTTTTATTACCAATTTTTCTCTTGTTTTTGGTGGCACATTTTTGACTAGAGGAACATCTAAGTCTCCTCTGTGAATAGAAAACAATTTAGCATCTATAAAATACAATCCCCATGTCTGCGTAGGATTCATTCGAGCGCTTTGGTTTCCTCTACCGCTAAAAACATGTACATAAGGCTTCTTTTTATCCTAGGATGCCCCTGAAAAAAGATTCAGATCTAGACTGAACTTTCCTGGTTAAATAGAGATAAATACATGAATAAAAGTAGCACAATCTGTGTACTTTGTGTTCAAAAACAGTTTATTCTGAAAATGGTGTTACTTCAGAACTCATCTTATGTTAAAATATTGTCTGACTTTTTAAAACTATATAGTTTTTTTCTTGTCCTGTGTCCAGAAGCCCTCTCCTGCTCCAGTCCAGAGTCTGTCCACTGAGACTTTTGTTCCAACTGTCTCCAGGAGAACTCTGGCTCTGAAAAGAAAAGCTGAAAAGGTAATGCATAAAACACACACACACATACACACAGAGACACAAAGACTTTTGGGTTTGTGCAATAATGTTTCTCAAGGAACTTACACTTTATTTAATTGAGTTTCTGTGTGCAACTTCTGAATAAGTATAGATAAGGTCAAAGCCAGGTTATATAGAGTGTGTTAAAATCAAAATAACCGACTTTAATGACACACTTGATCTAACTAAATCTTGTCTCTCACCCCTGTCTCCTCTCAGCCCCGGAGCTCCAGCCCTAAGCCTGAGGAGGAACCCCAATGTAAGAGGCCGTTCCAGAGTGTAGTCGCTGCACAGAGCCACGAGGAGCCACCGTCCCAGAGGTCTTTGGTACTTAAGTTCAAACAAGTCCAAAAGAGAAACAGGCGGCCTACATACACTGTGGAAGATGTGTCCCAACTCAGCCAGGTATGAACACTTCCATATTATGTCAGTAAACTATTTTGAGCTTTTAAGAAAGATAGTTGGGTTGGGTGATATGTTCTGGATTTTCTTCTATCTTGCGGCAAAGTTACAGAGATAAGAGTCAAGAATTTAGATATTGTTTTAGATATACTTAGGACATTGTGTTCCCACTTACACACTATTTAAAGTTTGCTGATCCTGATTTACTTTTTGGTCCTTTAGGTCCAGTCTTCCTCCCTTGACACTACAAACCTTGCTCCAAACATCCTCCAGGCCCTGGGTTTGGCTTCTACCACCCTCCAACCCAAGACCTAAACCCAACTAGGGTTCACCGTCTCTTTCTGAGACTTAAGACATTTTATATTTAGTGTTGAACTGACTTTTATTATTGTATGTTTAGTCGAATTTTTTGATATATTTTTTAAGACTTTTGAATATTGACTTTCAATTGACGTTTCAATTGAGTCATTGAAGCTGTACAACAAACCACCATCTACTCTCCTCCACTACACTTGCCCCAACGTAACACCACCATCGACAGGGGCATGACAATCTGAGACACCATCGAGCCTGCACCAGTCTAACACCGCCATTAAAAGGAACAAGCCAGTCCAAAAAAACAGTCTAAAATCACCAACAGGGGCATGACAATCTGGGATACAATCGAACTTCCCCCAGCTTTAACAACACCAACTACAGGGGCAGTCTAACATCC
Organism: Mugilogobius chulae; assembly: GCA_038363315.1. Classification (NCBI taxonomy): domain Eukaryota; kingdom Metazoa; phylum Chordata; class Actinopteri; order Gobiiformes; family Gobiidae; genus Mugilogobius; species Mugilogobius chulae. The sequence goes on from CM076404.1 coordinate 5,233,174, forward strand.
TCTCTCCATGCTCCATCTGCCCCAGCCTAATACCACCATCAACAGGGGCACACAAGTCCTAAAAACCTCCAACTCTCCTCCGCTCCATTTGCCCCAGCCTAACAACACCATCTACAGGGGCATGACAATCCTAAAAATCATCGAATCTGCCCCAACCTAAGACCATCATCAGCAGGGGCATGCCAGTCCAACTAACATCATCTCTGCCATGCCTCATTTGCTCCAGCCTAACACCATCATTATCAACGGGGCATTTCAGTTCTTAAGATGTCAAATCTGCCCCAGCCTAATATCACCAACTACAGGGGCAAACCTGTTCTAAAAGCCATCAAAACTCTCATTCTTCACATGCCCCAGCCTAACATCACCATCATCAGGGGCATGCAAGTCCTGAAAACCTCCAACTCTCCTCCGCTCCATTTGCCCCAGCCTAACAACACCACCTACAGGGGCATGACAATCCTAAAATACCTTCAGATCTGCCCCAACCTAAGACCACCACCTACAGGGGCAGACTAGTTCTGTTATGATCATCTCTGCCACGCTTCATTTGCCCCAGCCTACCATCATCATCGACAGGGGCACGCCAGTCCTCTTATAGCATCTACTTTCCCAAGCTCCATCTGCCCCAGCCTAATATCACCAACTACAGGGGCAGTTTGGTTCTGTTAACATCTTCTCCCAAGCTCCATCTGCTCCAGCCTGACACCAACATCAACAAGCCAGTCCTAAAAACTCTGGAGTCTGCCCCAGCCTAACACCTCCATCGACAGGGGCATGTCACTCCAAGATACCATCGAGTCTGCCCCAGCCTTACATCATCACCTACAGGGGCATGACACTCCATCGACTCTCCTCCACTACGTTTGCCCCAATCTACAGGGGCATACTGTACGTGTCCTCTTAATGCTACTGCCTAAGGTCTCCCATCACCATCTATAAAGGCAAGCACAACACCCAACAGCCACAGGATCAACCTCCAGCTCCACAAGACACCAGTAACATCAGGTCAACATCAAGTCAATAAAAGTAAACAATTGTATGTAGTGAAGAGCAAAATGTTTCAAAACTGCTTTTATTTCTCTGTTACAGGATTTACATCTGAACCGAGTAGAAAGGCTTCAAAGTTGTCATCTGGACAGTGTTTCTGAAGATCAAGACGTTTGGATTCTCATCCGAAAGTCATTTTCAATCTGATGGAAGAAGTGATCTGAGACTGGCTGTATTTGAGTTAAGCCTCAGTTCACTTCCATCAGACTGAAAATGACTTTCGGATGAGAGTCCAAACATCTTGATCTTCAGAAACACTGTCCAGATGACAACTTTGAAGACTTTGTACTTCTGGACGAATGAGGATTACACCGACCTACTGATCTGAACCAAGTCCCTGTTTCTCCAGCCTTTGCACCTCTGCCATGACACATAGAAGGTAAATCATCTTGTGTTTTTAATATACATTCATGTTTGGTTCTTTTACCCTTCACAATATAATCATTTAGCCTCAAATAACTCCCATAAACCTGTAAAGTATTTGTACTAATACTTGTTGCTTCTTGTATTCACAGGAACGACCCCTCAGAGAGACACTAGGCACATCTCAGTGTATTTGTGACAAGCTCTTCGTGAATGTGACGCTTGACATAAAGTGCTTTTAGTGCCGAGTGGTAGAAAAGCACAATATGTAGATGCTGATCATTCACTCAACAACAGCAAATCTGACAAAATAAATTAGGAAACATCCCCAAGGACACAGATGAACCAGCAGCTGTGAGGAAGCAGTAAGTTTCTTGTGTCCTTATTTGTTCAACGTGAATGATTATATCTTTAGCTGACACCTTATTTTCTCTTTTTTTAGGAGTGCAATGTATATCTGTGAAAGAAAGTCCAAAATCTGAAAACTCTTCCCAAATTCTGAAGTTTCTAGCTGAAACTAAACACCATTAAGCCCACAACAAAAAAAATTATACGGATTGGCTTTTACATTTGCTGTCTCTCTCGCTTATTTTGTTATTTTATATTATGTTGCTTTTGAAATATTTTCCAGTAAACACTGGTGTGCCTACAGATACTACCCGGTTTTATTGTGAGCAAGGTTGCCTCTCCATAGATCTGACCTGTACTTCTGGGCTTTGTTGTGTCACATGCTTCTCTCTGTTTAGATAAATAATATGTTTAATGGAAAGTTCCAAGCAAAGCAATACAAAAGCAAACAACAACTCCACCAGAGATGTACATAGTTCCTCTTTAAAGTGTCATATTTTGCAAAAAAAAAAAAAAAAATTAAAATAGCTCTCTTTGTTCATATGTTAATTGGTGTTGTGCCACAGAAAATATTTAAGTACAAAAGTGTGCTATGACTCAAAGGTTGGGGAACACTGGGCTATATTATAGGTATTAATAAATGTGCAACTAGACATCACAACAGGCACCACCAAAAGTAACTATGAACAGACTTAGTACTGTATATCAGTATTTACCTAGTTCAAAGTGTTTGTACCACTCCAAGCACACAAGGCTGTAACTAGCCTACTGTCTTGACACTGTCCTTCCTTGTGCCCCCTCCTTACCTATGTGTGTGGGCGGAGTCTACTGGAACCATCCTCACCTGCTGGAGATCTGCAATCAAGCTTCCTACATGTGTAGAGATGATTTATTGTTGGAAATATGTTTTCTACTGCTTTGGTTGCAAAGAACTGGTTTAGTAGTTTGTTTCTGCTGGATTCCAGATCACTCCGGTTTCAAAGGAAATGAAACAGCTGACCAAGTAACTAAGTAAGCCTTAACAATATCGAGTCAATAATGATTAGTATAAGCACAATAAAAAAGTAATCAGACTCGACATGTTTTTAATGTTTGTAATGTTTCAGTGTTTGCTCCAGTTTTAAGGTTTCTCTTTGATTGACATCTGAAGATTTGGATTCTAATCTGCAGTGAAGACTAGCAGGAACAGAAAAGATCATTTGGTTTTAGTCAGGGTAGTTTAATCTGAGTCTTGGTCTGGTCTCAGAGCCTGCCTCAGACTGGTCCAGAACTGATCCCTGTGCTCTGGATCCTGGGGCCAGTGCAGGTATGTGGTGGAGCTGAGAAGTTTCCTGAGGCGGCAGAAGCGCTTTGGCACATCGTCGTGGCTAAGCGGCTCCAGAAGAACCAAGATGGCGGCGTCCTCTCTGCAGTTTCCCTCCAAGAGCTGGAAATGTGTGAAATCCAGCTCGTACTTGCACCAGTCCGACCTGAGGAAGAGACAATGGTTAGTATTCAAGTTAAATGACTTGAATTAAGAACATTATTTGACTGATTTTACCAGTTAAAGGTGCATTATGAAACATTTCAGGTACGAAAAAACACTTTTGTGAAGCATTGACTTTGGTCAATCAGTTCGAGTAGACACTGAAGCTTCACTTTTCCATCACTAGTTAATGGAACTTGTCACTTGCACAAAAAAAAAAACACCAAATCAAGGCAAATTAAAAGGTACTACATCTTATTTATTTCATTGAGTTGGAAAAATAGGTCAGACATTTATTTGTATATCTGTGACCTATTTAATTTAATCTTTTCAAAAAGGTGCTAATGCGCTGCACTCTTTAACTAAATACATGGCACGATGGCAGAGTGGTTAGCATTTTTGCCTCACAGCAAGAACATTAGGGGTCTGACTCCCCAAATCCCAACATTCCTCCAGCCCCTGTTTGGTCGGAGGAGCTATGCTGTTCCTCTGTTTGCAGCAACACTTACTGAAAGTATATCTAAAATGTCTTTTTAAACATTTAACATGGCACATCACAACATTTTTTTTACAAAATCTGAAGACTCCACTTGGTTAGGGATGACCAAGGCAATGGACGTATTTTGACTTTAAAAACCGTGCACAAAGAGAATATTTGTGCATTTTTGAACAAAAAAAAATGCTTTTGTGCTTTTCTCTTGACTGTATTTTACAAAAAACACCTCCTCAACTCCTTTCAGGGTCAGATGCATCAACCTATCAGATTCTGATTTTTCTTGACAGCTTTCATAGACAGTCATCCCAGATTGATAATGTGTAAAACTCAACAGAGTGATGCACAAATCAATTTGGCATGAGCCAGGTTAATTAACATCAGCATCTCTATAAGCTGGGAAATGTATAAAAGTTGTTAGTTACAGTTATTTTTAATTTGAGTTTTTACTTACTAATTAAGAATTGTGTTTTTGGGAGCTTTGCATCACTTTTATTTTAAGGATATAAAAAGTCTGTGCAAGTGAGAGAAAACATGCAACATGTTTCCCAACAAAATTAGTGTTAAATGTGCTTATGTCACCAGAAGGTGTGTAAATACCTGTAAAGGCAAGTGTGAACTAGTGCTGCTGTTCTTTATTTGATTAATCGATCGATGTATTCTTAGTCAACCAACATTTTTATTAGTCGACTAATTCCTTTATTTTGGGCGGTAAGGATTTACTCTGATCAGTTTAAATTAAAACAAGTGAATCTGAGCCTTAATGAAGTCCTGCCCTTTTACACAGAACAAGCTCATTTACATGAATGAAATATCGTTCAGATACAAACAAACTGATATGTGTGGTACGGAGCAGTAGAAGAACGCAGCATATACATACATACATACATACATACATACATATATATATATATATATATATATATATATATATATATATATATATATATATATATATATATATATATATATATGTATATACTGTATATATCAGTTTCCGACAGCTCAAACATTCTGTCAGACGTAAATTTGTTTGGCAGAAGTAAGTCATGAATTGCTGTGATGTGGAACGTCTGACATCAGGTGTAGTATCTCCTACTCAGCTCACTTAGGCCCTGGTGTAAAGCAGGTACCAAGTGTTTCCAAGGATCAGCCCCAAATAGAAAAGCTCTGCACCAGGGCCAAGTCGTATTGAGTAGAGTAGAATGGGGCCAAGCAGGAAAAACCCTAAGAGATGTAAATTGGCCATGAACTGAGCACACTAATGAAATCTTTTCAGTTTTATGTATTAAAGTATTGGATTAAAGTCCTATTCACACGGCCTAATATTTACCTAGGGACCTCATGTAAATTGTCATAACTACAGACGTCATCTGAGTTTCTCCCGTGCGAACCGTCCATGTTTGTAAAAATGTCTGTAAAGTTTCCTCCGAATTTTACCTTCTGTAATTCACCAAACTCAGACGTCCTCATGTAATTCTAAATTGCTGTGTTTTCAATGTGTGAACTGTTGAAATGAATTAATAATGACTCAGTGGCTTATTTTATCTTCAGATTTAAACAAAATTATTTTTATTACTCACCACAGTTCATTCTCAAACGAAATTGTTGTTTTTTTACGATTACAAAGTTAAAGTATAAATCAAACTACGATTAGAAATCCATGACCCGGAAGTACAACAATTCTGTTGTCGTAGCAACAGAAGGTCGAGAAGATGGATGTTTGGGGAACAGTTCGAATAGAACTGTTTGGATGTTTGGACTTTGTCACTGTAAATGGATTAAAAGAGAGAGTCTACGGCTGTTTCATAAGAAATCTGATGTTGTGGCATTTACGCTACCACAGCTCAGGTAAGCTAGTGTTACTTCACATTAAAAACGAACCAAAAAACGGGCATTTCATAAATTAAGTAAATGGTTGTTTCTGGAAAATATGTAAAAACAAGAAAATTACAAACATCGAATATTCCTGTGTGAATGCTTGTAAAAAAAAACCTCAGACGTCGTTAATGTTTACAGACGTTCCTAGGTAAATATTATAGTACTTAAGACACCCAGTTCCTCCTTGTGATGTCATTAAGTGAAAATACAGGAAGTGGTCCGCAGTATTTTAAACTCCACACACTCACTGCAGTCAGTTGAATACTTTTTCTGACCTTGGATTTGACAAACTTTGAACATACAGCATGAACTGAACATACAGCTATTGTTAACCATGTTTTAACTGCCTCACGGTTTCACAGTTTTTTTTTTTTTTTCAAATCTTCATGACCTCATAAGATGAAGCAGAGCTTTTTCACATTTGGAGATATGAACATCTTAATAATACAGTATTACTTAAGCATTTGTGAATGAAACTGGACACAAGCTTGTGGATGGTTTTGGTGAAGTAACAAGATTCTAACATACTGCTCTACAGAAGTCAATGTTATGTAATGTGGGACCTTTTAAAAAATCCATAAAAAGAGCACTGAGTCTCAGAAAATGATTATTTGTATTCATTTATTTGCTTTTAAATTCAAATCTTGATTATTATAACAGCTTTTTCCCTCAATTTCACTGTTAAAAGTACAGATAGACGGCTTCTTTAGCGTCACAGTCAGATTGAGCTGAGTTTGCTGGTCTGATCTAATCTTGAGGTTTCTGCTGGTCGCCAGCGCCCTCGATGGGTTTGGAGCAGACGAACGGAAGAGCGTCGCTACAGCGGCTCGAGCTCCAGTGCAGCTGGTCTGGAAATGGAAGAGAAAGAACATTTAAATCTCATACAATGGAAAAAAAGAGCATTATAAAAATAACCATTGAGTAGATTTATTGAGCTAAAATAATGACAAGATAAAGAAGAGTTCTGTTGCCATGGTATTTACGGCAGCCAAGGCATGTTCATCTGTCAGAGAGCACAGCCAGTGCAGCTAATGCTAGTGACCCAACTCAGAACATTCGTCACACAAACAAGCTGTTCTTAACATACGACCTCTGGAACCAAAGTTAAACACCAGCCAAGTTACAACAAAAGGTGGGAAAATGTATAATTGTGTATTTTTGCCAAGTTAAGGTTAAGTTTAAGGTACACTTTATTGTCTCCGTAGGGAAATCTGTCCTCTGCATTTGACCCATCCTTCAATGCCTGTGGGGCATCTCCTCAGGAGCAGTGTTCGCTGCAGTACAGCGCTCGGGAACTCATCTCCAGATGTTCTTGCTAGGCTTGGGCAGGACTACCGTAGCTGGAGAATATTACTCTAACCTGCATGTTATTGGTTGGACTCCGAGTTGTGTATTTCCTGCACTTGCGTTCAACCAGGGTTTTATTGTCTTAAAAATCAGAAATAAATGTTTTTATAAATATGAAGCTCTTGAAGCTTCTGCATTTTACTGGTCTGGCTCCTGATTTTATAGTTTTATTGACAGAAGTTGGCCACAGGTCATTTGATTGGACATTAATGCCACCTAGTGGTGTAAAGTTAAACTATGTTGATTGATTGACTGATTGAAAAATATAATTGCGGGCATTGGGCTTTGATAACTGGCAATGTATTGACAATGGCACCCCCAAAAAAATTAGTCAGGAGGAGTTAGAATATTGCTATTGCTGTGGAAACACATTTGCTTGTATTACATCCATGGTTGATCTTGAGGCAGCTCCTGTCTCTGTTTTTGCACTCGTCGCTGTGCCAGTCCTCAAACTCGAAGCGCGAGCCGTCACTCCACATCCAGAAACAGGACTGTAACAGAGCACAGGGACTGAGTCAGGACTAAAACAGGATTAAACAAGAACTAAATCAAAATTGAAGTCTGAAACATGTGAGAAAAACAATATGAAAGAATTTGAATGTTACATGATGAGACATAAAACTTCCTAAACCAAGGAGTGGACATTTTCTGTTCAGTTCCATAGCTTTGGCAGCTTTTAAAAATATATATATACTGTATCTAAACCACCCAGGCTGTACCTCGACTGTGTTGGTGCCTCCGACCCAGCTCTCAGGGAATTGGTGTGTCTTTCCTTTGGTCAGGACCTGAAGGAAGTGGTTGGTTTTGGGGCATTGAACCGAGGCCAGATGTCCTTCTTCGAACTGACAGTAGCTCTGGAAAACACAGACACAGACTGTTGATTAAGTAGGAGCACAATATCCATTTTGTTTTTTTTGTTTTTTTCATTTAAACAGTTTTAAGTCAGTGTAGCCCCAGCACAGATTCATTGTATTGACAAATTCTTTAGCTCATGTCAGGTTTATTTACCCATTTATACCTTTTACTTTCATAGTTTTCTGATGTCTGAGATTATTTAATTCAATATCTTTTAGATTATTTTTTATTTAGTTAGTTATTAATTTATTTTGAGTAGAGCTATTACCAGTACTCCTGGATTCATGTTTTAGCACATCTGAGAATAAAATTCCTCTCAGGAAAGTTTAAAATTTAAAAATAGCCATTTCAAGCAACAAGTTATCTCAATGTCCCTGCACCGGCTAGTTTCTATCAAGTCTAAGAAGATTTTAACAGTAGCTTGAGTCATTACGTAAGCAGTATTTGTAGTGCAGTTAGTAGTGAAAAGACTAGTTGTTATAGATAGTCCTAATAGTTGTAAGATGAAGTACTGACCTCAGCGTGGACCCAGGTCTTTGGGGAGTTGATGAAGATGTAGCAGTTATCTTGAAACTGAGTCCAGTGTTCAGGGCAGGGTGACTTTTTCTCTAAAACAAAGACAATTCATGTTTTAGTAATGCATGTTTAACAGAAAGCAGGACCACAAACTTCCACAATGAACACATATTGACTAAGGATTCGTTTTCACCTAATGAATACTCTTTACTCTTAACATGACATTACAACTTCAAAATATGCCCAACAAAGCAAAACTGGATAATGAAACATTTGGCCTAAGAGTGACCAAAAGTCCCGAAAATCAACCATGTGTCCCGATTCTCAAACCCTGTTCCACAGGTCTCGAAAATCATCCTAACCCTGACTGTGGATGTGTGCCCTGGCGTAATGACGTGCCACACAGAATCTGCGAGGTGTCATTTACGTACACGCGCTTCTTCCAAGACTGAGCACAGTTGACTTCGCCTCGCAGTGGACCCTCTCGACAGAAATACTAAAGTCAGATACTTTTGTCATGACACTCCTGTTTTGTGTGGCTTCTAAAAGAACTTAACAGAAATATGACGAAATCCGCTGCTGTGCTGTAATACTTATTTATTTATTTATTTATTTCAAGGACAGCGCATATTAATAAACTTTTCTGTAAATATGCCAAAATTAGCCAGAGGCTAATTTTGGCATATTTGATCTGTAGTCCTGTGACAGTGAAACCTGTCGCCCTAAAACAGAATAAAACTACAGGTAAAGCATACATACTTGATTACTAATTGAATCTGCAGATCTAATAGTTTAGATGGTGTTTTTGATCATTAATCGGCGAATATGGGATGGATTGACTGACACGAATTAAAGACTGTTCAATACCTCCTCATGTGTTGAACATTATTCTTTTGTCAAAAGTGTTTCACAAATTTCTGATTCGTTATGTGCTGCAAATGATACAAGCATCTAGACCTTTGTCACTCACACCCCTCCCCACAATCAGTGTTCTCATCTGTCTCATCTAGTCACCATTTTTGGCGTTGTTGGCAGGATTCATATTTGTACATTTGTATGTCATGATCTCAAATCCTATAACCCTAACCCTAGTATACTATTTCTGATTGTAGCTATCTTCCTCTGCAGTGCCTCTGTATAGGCCCTTTTCATGCTGTGCCTAGGCTAGTTCCGGTTTGCGTACTTCTGTGGTTATTCCTTCTCACTCCTTTCAGGAAAACTCATCTAGATTGTTACAGGCAGCGAGTTTAGACTTTCACATACAAAATACATATTTCACCAGGGAAAGACTAAGTTTATAAAAGTATGTATTCTTGCCGCATCGCTAAATGCTAACAAATAAATTCACTTAAACATAAAGTAGACAATATGTTAAAAATACATTAAATGCGGGGTTGTTGTTTTTGTAAAATGCTAGTTGAGTTTGTAGAGTTTTTTTTTTATAATTAAATTAATAATATGTTAGCTTTAGCTTCAAGACACATACAGCACATTTTATAAACACTTGGGTATTCCTGGTGAAATATTAACCTTGTATGTGAAAGATGGCTAAGCTAATTCTCCATAGGGAAAGAGTATACCGGGAAAGTCTCTCTGGTATTTTCAGACCGGAACTAGCCTAGCCGCAGCACTGTGAAAAGAGCCTAATGAAGATTGTCTAGAATGTTTTGATGCATGTGTATGGAGTTTATTCATGGGAGCACTTTTCATTAGATTTGACTGAAATCATACCTCGGTAGTGTTTGTGTTTATGCTCATCATCATCATCGTCGTCATCATCGTCATCATCATCATCATCATCATCATCATCGTCGTCATCATCATCGTCGTCATCATCATCTTTTTTTTCATCATCTTTTTTTTTCATCATCTTTTTCTTCTTCATCTTTTTCTCATCATCATCATCATCATCTTTTTCTTCATCATCATCTTTTTCTTCATCTTTTTTTTCATCGTCATCGTCGTCATCATCTTTTTCTTCATCGTCATCATCATCTTTTTTTTCCATCATCTTTTTCTTCTTGATCATCAGCTCTTTTTCATCATCATCATCATCATCATCATCTTTTTCTTCATCTTTTTTTTCATCATCATCATCATCATCATCATCTTTTTCTTCATCGTCTTTTTTTTCATCATCATCATCATCATTATCATCTTTTTCTTCATCATCTTTTTTGTCATCATCATCATCATCATCATCATCATCATCTTTTTCTTCCTCTTTATGCTCAGACTCAGGTTCGGTCTCAGGCTCATGTTCTTGCACAGCCTCACAGTCAAGATTTTCGGATCCATGGGTCTTGGTTCCTGGGATCTCTTCACCAGTGAGGGGCTTTACACACCAACAAACGTCAACGGAATCCAAACATTGCATCAGCCGGAAGTTTCCGTCTTTGTCGCACTGAGGGAGATACTGGTTGGGGTTTGGATTGGTGATGTTCTGAATGAGCCAACGACAAGCTCCTCCGAAATGCTTCTCCATATCTGTTCCTTCAGAATGCGTCCCCATATCAACTCCTTCAGAATGAGTCACCATATCAGCTCCTCCGGAATGCGTCACCATATTCGCTCCTGCGGAATGCGTCACCATATTCGCTCCTGCGGAATGAGTCACCATATTCGCTCCTGCGGAATGAGTCACCATATCAGCTCCTTCAGAATGAGTAACCATCACAGCTCCTCCGGAATGAGTCACCGTATTCGCTCCTTCAGAATGAGTCACCATATTTGCTCCTGCGGAATGAGTCACCATATCAGCTCCTCCAGAATGAGTCACCATATCTGCTCCTCCAGAAGGAGTCACCATATCCGTTGGGGCAGATTTGACCAGGACCAGGGCGGTCACGAGGTACAACACCTGCATTCTCATGGTGGCAAAGAAAAGAGATCTGCAGAAAGAAGAGGCATAAGGCAGTTTAAATCTAACTTTGTCATAAAAATACGTATATAGTACAGACCAAAAGTTTGGACACACTTTCTCATTCAAAGAGTCTTCTTTATTTTCATGACTATGAACATTATAGATTCACACTGAAGATATAAACACCATGAATGACCAGAAGGAGAGTGATGGGGTGCTGAGCCAAATGACCTGGCCTCCACAGTCACCAGACCTGAACCCAATCGAGATGGTTTGGGGTGAGTTGGACCACAGAGTGAAGGCAAAAGGGCCAATAAGTGTTCTGGGAACTCCTTCAAGACTGTTGGAAGAGCATTTTAGGTGACTACCTCTTGAAGCTCATCAAGAGAATGCCAAGAGTGTGCAAAGCAGTAATCAAAGCAAAAGGTTGCTCCTTTGAAGAACCTAGAATATGACATATTTTCAGTTGTTTCACTTTTTGGCTATGTACTTTGCTTCCACATGTGTTAATTCATAGTTTGGATGCCTTCAGTGTAAATCTACAATGTTCATAGTCATGAAAATAAAATAAAAAAAAATTAAAAAGACTTTTGTGGTGACACGCACATCCGCTGGTTGGCCAATCACGTTTCTACCGAGGTGATTTGGGGACTGCTCCCTTACGTGCGCCTCCCTTGTTGCCTTCACCTCTGACGTCCACGCGCCAAGCCTGCTGCTGATGAGCAGGGCCGCCAGCCTGAAAAGTTTGCTTGTTTTTGGGGCATAGTCGCTGTTTCAATGGCCTAAAGCCTGGCGACTAAATTCGTACAGTTTGCCTCTCGGTGAGTCCGCCAGCTACCCAGATTCCATTCATTCATTGTCACACAAACTAACCACGTACTGTTTTAGATCATTTGGCGTCTTCGGCTCTGCTGCGCGTGCACGTTGGGTACTCCCAGCGCGCGCTCTCCCATTCATAAATCTAGGTAAGCGACCTAAACCTTTACGTTCCAATTAAACGTTCTGCTGCTTATTGTGCGATATTTATGCAGATTTGCTTCTGTGCGTCTGGCTGTGGGCTTGCTCAGCGCTCTGCTGTGCGTGCACGTTGGGTACTCCCAGCGCGCGCTCTCCCATTCATAAATCTTGGTAAGCGACTTAAACCCTTACGTTCCAATTAAACGTTCTGCTGCTTATTGTGCGATATTTATGCAGATTTGTTTCTGTGCGTCTGGCCGTGGGTTGCTCCGCGCCTCCTGGCAAAGTTTGTTTCCTTCAGTGCTACAGGTAAGTGCTTCTGTGCTGCCTGACCCATATTGGTAGGAAATGTAAATTAATTCTAAATTTATTTATAGGAGTACACGAGCCTCCTCTTCCTCCTCCTTATTCTTTGCCCGGCACGGCTGGGCCTAACAACGGATTGAGCCTCTGACCCAAGTTATGCTCCATTGACTCTGTTCCAAGCAGTCACGCTTTTGCGCACACAGGAGTCCCGCGCCTACAGACAAGGTAGAGCGGGGATAGAGACTTTTGAACCAACACTTTTGTGTGCTGCTGTGTACACTTTATTGAATTTATGCACCTCTAGGAATATTCAATTGACCTTTTTATGAGTGAATGAGAGAGTGTTTGATATTGGTCTATTTTAAAATAACCTATTAAATGAAACGTTTAAGACATTTGTTAAAATAAAGATTGTATTTTTTTAATTTTGTTTCTGCCCATTCAGTCTTTTAACGAACCTGTGTACCAAGTTCAGTAAATTCTAGTCTGGGTTCCTGGACCCTTCCCACCAGGTGGCGTTGCACAACAATTGTTTTTGTATATTTATTATAGGGTTTCCTCTCGGTTACCACACTTTGAATGAGAAGGTGTTTACTTTTTGAGTCTTCATCAGAAACCTAACTATTTATTATCTTTTAGCATTGTACTTCATTTTATTTACATCATTTTATTTGGTGATATTGGTATAATCAGTATCAGCAGCATGTGATTATTAAACTTGATCAATCAGGACATATCAGACTTGTCTCTAGTGGTAAAAGCAGCCTATAAAACATTTTAGAACCACTTCAAAGTTGTCATCTGGACAGCGTGTTTTGAAGATTTTCATCCGAAAGTCATTTTCAATCTGATGGAATTGACTGAGGTTGTCAGATTTTCAGAGAGACACAAGCCCTAATCCTAACCCTAAAAGCCCAAAGCAAGCGACAAAAAGTCCATATTTCTGACATCAGTGGTACATTTTTGTGCACTAAACCTGAACATTTAAAAAAAAATCATGTTGTATATGATGTCTATGTTTTGAGCCCCCCTAAGTCCTCACATGCCAAGTGCCCTGCCTTCCTGTGAACAAACAACTTAGCTGACTTGGTCGCAGTAAAAAGTCACTGAGACTGTGCTAAGAATCTAAATTTCATTGAGACCAGAGGGTAAGAATGCTACTATCCACTCCAGGTAAGTTGTATTTTAAGCCCTCATTCCTATTTAGTGATGTGTTTTCCTTTTTCACAAAGATGGCTTGTTATACATTTCTTTCAAATCATCCCTTCTCCCTGCTTAGAATTTGAACCTCATTGTCTTTAAATTTGGGATGAACCTGTTTGTCTTAATGTGTTAACTGGTTTAAAAAAAACACAGAGAAAACACTCAACATTTCTCTTATTTTAAGTCCATTTCTATAAGACAGACATTTGCACTTGCAATCTAAATAAAGGTAATACACTGCAAAAACATTATGTGAGATAGGTAATATGCAAGTTATAAAGGCTTGTGGAAGCAATGCCATTTTCAAATCAGCTCCTAAAACTGTTTTATCAATGAAATTCAATCAATATAACAAGTTAAATTCAAAAATCATTTCCTTTAAAATGTATTTTCTTGCATGTAGTCACTCACATGTACAGTAGCTCTAAATTGTACAATGTTGGGCTAAGCACGATTTTTAAGGTTTTTACAGAAAGATTTGTTAATCTTACTCAAAGTCTGATTTATTAAAATTGGGGTTACTAGCTTTTGTAGTTGTAAATTAGTCAATTTTGTCTTTTCCACCAAAAAATATAAGATAAATGCTGCATTTTGTAAAAAAATGAGACCACTGAGTACTATCTGAATTGAATAAAAAAGAATTCTAATCAGGAGCTGAATGCAGCTCTCTGATTGGCTGTGCTTGGGTGGTCCTCTTCAGTTTCACTTTTCTGTTTGTAAAAAGTGTTTTTTAAGTAAATTGTAACCAGATACATGTTGATATTAACCATGTGTCTAAGGATTTACGAGAGGAAGTTGTCAGATTTTAAACATATAATGTCATTTGCAGTTTAAAAATCAGCTCCCCAGCTTTAAAATTTCAAGTCTATAAATAGTGTCAGAATTACGTTGCAGATTTTCATTCAATTCAGTTGCCTAAAATACTAAATAAGATATTCAAAATCCCACTTATCTAATATTGTCCAGTAAAATGAATCAAGTTGTAAACAGCGTTGTAAATAAAGTTAGCGTAGTGTAACTCTCACCTGTGTCCGACTGTTGGAGCAGAAGAACTGTGCAGGTGTCCAGCTCCTCTGTCTTTATATTCTCTCCTGCTCTTGTCCCAAAAGCATCAGATCCTTTTCATTTTAGAATGGGCGTTTTGTGTACTGTTCAATGGAAGATTCTGACATTGTGACGCGCTTCAAACAAAAGTCTGCAAAAGATGATATCATTGGTTTTATGACACCACAATTCAAGATTCTAAGAAGTATGAATATTATCTGTTGTAAAATAAGTAGCACAATTTCTGCCGACGCAACTGTCTTTGTCTTTTATCTGGAACCTGACCTTTTTTGAAATATTAAGCTTGTTATAGCGTTGTTCTTTCTTTGAAAACAAGTTATATTTAGCTTTTACATTTTCTTGCGTCAGAAACACTGAATTTCCCAGTTGTGTGACGTGATAGATCTAGGGCTGAGACTATTTTTAGCAGTTGTGGAACATTGAGCCTCATTCATGACACGTTCTAACGAACAAATTGTTCTTAAGGGCTCATTACGAACATTTTTGACATTCACAAAATTTGTTTATAACTGAAAATGTTCGTCTGGAAGAAAAAAGTCTATGAACAGTCAGGAGCACTCGTACGCACAGAAATTCAGAGGTCATAAATGCTGTAATTTAATCAAATATTCAAACACAGGCATGGTTGAGCGTTTATTTTACTGTAAATTATTCATCATAAAATGTATGTAATTTGATAGAAACACTGACCATTGTTTTTTTCCTCATTATTTCATATAGAAATGTATGTTAAGTAGCATAAACACAAATGTGCATTCACATTTTGTGTTTGCACAGATCATTTTCTGCCTGCGCTATAAATAGGATAGCTGAATGCACGCATTTCAAAACAATGACAGAGCTACTACTTCTCGAGTATTTAGCAGGACACACCCTGAGAAGGGAAAGGATCTTCAGAGATCATGTGGACTTGTTTGTAGAAACAGATGAGTACTCGCTTCAGACTTCCCCGAAATGTTTTAATGGAGCTTTGTGAAACTTTGCGACCCGCTTTAAACGCCCACACAAAAAGGTCAAACCCTTTACCTTAAGATTTAGGTCGCTTACCAAAGTTTATGAAAGGGAAAGCGCAGCAGAGCCGAAGACGCCAGATGATCACCAGATGATCTAATGTGGTTAGTTTGTGTGACAATGAATGAATGAATGGAATCTGGACAGCTGGCTGACTCACTGAGAGGCAAACTGTACAAGTTTAGTCGCCAGGAATTAGTCCATTGAAACAGCAACTATGCCCAAAATCAAACAAACTTTTCGGGCTGATGTCTCTGCTCATTAGCAGCAGGCTTGGCGCGCGGACGTCAGAGGTGAAGGCAATAAGGGAGGAGCGAGTAAACAAGCAATCCCCAAATCACCTCGGTAGGAACGTGAGTGGCCAACCAGCAGATGTATGTGACACCACATTACCAAATAAGTCGAAAAGCCTTAAAATCTGAATATTTATCTTCTTTTTTGATTTAAGGTGTTTCTGCTTCATTTCAGTACAGTATCATACATTTGCCAAAGGAATACTTGTCGCACAGGCAAATTTCAAGCTAAAACCTCTAAAGACCAGAAACGTCTTGAAATAATCTGCATCATTTAAACAATTCATTCTTACTTGTTAACAACTATTCAGAATTAAAATGAATATTCTGAATTCTAGTCTTTCTAATCAAGACTAAAAATGTACTTTTTGGACTCCAGGAATTGGTTTTGTGAAGCTGAGGCTGTGTAGTTTGGCCTTTGTGGTCCAATTCAGCTTTTAATAAGAACAAGCTCTGCACAGAGGAATAATATAGATTTTAAAAGTTTGCCTATACTGTTCCTAGCCTTGGTCTAATTAACCAGTGTCAAATCTATTTGTCTTTTGTTGCATCTTGACAATTTATCTTCAAAAGTTGAAGAAAATTGAACAAAAAATGAGTTTTAGGGACTGGCAATAATATTATTTAAAAAGCTTAGAGGGAGATGTAAAAGTCTTATTACACCCGAGTTTTGCTTTGGTTGAACGGTACTCAAACAGCGTAATAACTCCGTTTAAACTTCCTACATCTGATGCCAGATAAATATGTGTTGAACTCCTATCTGAGTTCTCACTATATATGATGTCACCATTAGCTGTGTTACATGAAACAACATTCATTTTAGCCTTTTTTACATCAAACTGCAGACCTAAAACACACTGTAAGCACTGAACATCTAGAAAACCTTGAATATTGCTATCCATCTGGGACTTGACTCGCTGAAAGCGTCCGAGAAAAGACGGGGCGTTTAGTGAAATACTTCGAGCTGATTGGGTGTGGGGCCTACCTTATTTGAGCTAGCCAATCACAGCAACAACTCGTAATGGTGTATCCAATGTCGTGAGATAGAACAAGTATGTGTTACACATACTGCTCTTCTTTAAAAAAAAAATTACTCTGTATTTTTGCTAAAACCGCATCAAAAGAAGCAAACACGTATATCTACGAGAGCTGCCATCTTTGTTAAGCTTGAATGTGCACTAACAGCCGTCTTAACACTTCCGAAACACCGCTGGTTCGGACTCTCAAACCAATCGGGCGGCAGGAAGGCCAGATGGTTTATCTCGTGTTTGTGAATTCACAAATATCGCGAGATAAACCATCTGGCTGAACAGGTTATCTGTCCACATGTTTCTCTCACTTACCTAATGCATTCTGAGCATGGATGATTCTGAGCCTTCAAATTATTCATCACGATGTGTTTTAAGCTTTTACAGCTAGCTCCCGTCGTATGCTAACAGCAGTTAGGCACAGTGCTAACACAAAGTTAACAACAGACGACTTAGTGGAGTTTGGTGAACAAACGGGAAATTATTAGATGTAGTCAGCATTCCAAACTTTCCACATGAACTATACATTAACAAGTCATTTTAAAGACACAATATTTTTTTTAAATAAAAAAAAAAAAAAGAAATTAAAATCAGTTTCCACCAGCACAAACATTCTGTCAAAATATCCATTTAAGCATACTTTTTTTTTGCATTGTCCTCTCTATTTCTAATAGCCCTGAATTTTTACACAGGAAATGTATTAGTATGTGTTAGCATACTCCACACAGACGAACTCATGTTAAGGTGAAAAATGCTTGAAGCAGTTTAAACTGTCTTTTTTACCACTTGCAGAACTCTTTTAGATTTCATACTGACTCACAAGGTAGTCGAGCCTTATAAGGCTTTTCCATTAGTATCGACTGGGTTTTGTAGAGCTCTTGCATCTGACGTCACGCTATCCCAGCACGCACCGCGTATTCTCTGGCCGGAAGGGACGATACATTAGAATTCAACGGTGGCAGACGGGACTATGAAACGTTATCGGAGTTTTACAGAATATAGATTATTTTTGCACCCTGTGACTTATAAATGATCAAAAACAGAAGAAAGCCAATCCATTTCCGCAGACTGACAGACTGTGTCGCTAGTGGATTTGTGTCGCTAAGAGTGAGTCAAGCTTGTTCATTAGGCTACAGATGTATTGATTAGTATTTTAGACTGGTTAATAATTTAACTATCGTCTTAAAACAATTCAAAATCTTTGTTCCAATTGTACTGGCGATCCCATTTAGCTTCTATCACGTAGGTCTACTAAAGCTTCATAAGACAGAGCACATGTTTACACTTTATGTCTCAAGATCAGAATGTTTAAATGGTCCGTATTAGGAAACGTTTTATGTCCAGGGCTTTATAGTAAAATATTTCACACGAACATCATCAGGGAAGCGTTTTGATGATATAGGAAGGTGAAAAGTGAATCATGTCCAGAATGGCAGGTTCAGAGTGTGGTTTATGCTTCTGAACTTGTGAAAAGCAAAGTCGAGCCACAAAATGGTCGCTAATGTTTATTAGCGTTGCATTCAGATGTATAGATATTTAGGGCCTAATTTAATGCCACAGATGAGCCACAGAAGCTAAATTTCTGGCTTCTTCCCATTAGATTCAATGGTGGTGTCACTGCTGTTACAGCGGCTGCAGCGAATTTAGTCACTTGGGTGCATTATCTCTATTTGACTCGCCTCTTGAGGCCTATGTTACGAAAATGACAGACTATAAAAACGAACTTAAACTGTTTCCGTATGAGTTGGCTAAGAATATCTACACAAGCTGCACAAGTATACTTACATATGATTCTATCTCATATGTCGTATTGTGCGATTGTCTGGGGTCAAGCCACTAAAAGTTTTTGATCAAAAACCAATGAAATGGCATCATTGGCATAATATCCAAAATATAAAATGATGCCGTTAGAACATGTCATCAATTTCTCCTTTTTAAAAGCAATTTAAAAGTGTCTTAATAACCTCACTCCTCATGTAATGTGTAGCCTGATACAAAAATATGATACTGAAGATGTTAGAACTAGAGCTGGGTCCATTTTAAACTGCAGAGTGAAAAGGCTCTGGATCACGCGCCAATCCCACTACAGTCAGCGTTAGTAAAAGCTTTTACTCAGTAAAAAGCTTCATATTTATGGGACTTTTTGCCTTTGGAGGTTAAGTCACAGTCAGAACTTCGACTTTTCTCCACAAAGCTCATATGTTGGCTGAAGGAAAGGCAACAGTGTGAACACTTAACTGGATGTAGAGTTTATAGAGACCTCTTTTTTTTATATTTATCTAAATGTCTTGATCTTATTTATGTCTTTTACTAAATATATGTAAATCTTCACCCTAAAAACCCAACCAATTGCGTGGGCTGTAAATTAGCCAATGGCTAGAAGCCTTATGTACATGGACATTGGCTTCTTTCTATGTTTATATGTACTGTCCCTGTCAAATAAATATTCTACTCAGCTTAGCCCCGCTCAGAAGGAGAGATTATTTATACTACAAGAAGGGTTGAGTGGGGCTGTTGTGGAAATGGATCTCTTTGTCAAACTACATTTTTTTAAACGCATTTGTAGTCTGTTCAGTTACAACTCAAAACACATGCACTTGTAAATGAATCAGCTGTTCCTCAACTGGATTCCCACAAGCACAAGAAGCACTTTCTCTTTACACATGGCACTCCATCAAAAGAGCGACACAACATTTGCTTTTGAAGCTTTGACACATACGACTTTTACTCTCCTTACCTGAAGAAAATGGAAAATGGAGAAGGCTGAATTACGTATTTTTTTCTCTGACTTCTTTGGCTGCATCATTTGGAATTCTGCTTTCAACTGGAGCGATGAGGAGAAGGATGTGACGGCAAAGTTTGAAGTGAACATTGTTAGTCTTTGTGTGCTTCAGACAACACACAGACTTTAGACAGAAAGGCTCACACTGCAGACCGTGTTTTTGATTGAAGGAGTAAAGCAGGTACCGCACCAGGGCTATGTCGCAATGAGTAGAGTAGAGTAGAAGAGAGTAGAAAATGGCCAAGCAGGAAAAGCCTTAAGAGATGTAAATTGGCCATGAACTGAGCACACTAATACAACCTTTTCAGTTTTATGTATTCTTTTCTCAGATTAAAGTCCTATTCGCACGACTATTATTTACCTAGGGCCCTAATGTAAATTGTCATAACTACAGACGTCAACTGAGTTTCTACTCCCGTGCGAATCCTCCATGTCTGTAAAATGTTTCCCTCCTGTATTTCGCCAAACTCAGACGTCCTCACTTAAATCTAAAGCCATGCGAATGTGTATGTTTCTGTTTTCAACCTCGGTTTAAATGAATTAATAATAAATCTGTGGCTTATTTTATCTTCACATTTAAAAGAAATATTTTTATTATTCACCACAGTTCATTCTCAAATTAAATTGTTTTTTTCTACTATTAAAAAGCTAAAGATTAATCAATCCAGTTGTCGTAGCAACGGAAGGTCAAGAAGATGGATGTTTTTGGAAAAGTTCGAACAGACAGAAGGCAGCAATGTTTGGATGTTTGGACTTTGTCACCGTAAATGGATGAAAAGAGAGAGTCTATGGCTGTTTCATAAGAAATTTGATTGTGTGGATGTAATTCGATCCCAAAAACATGACATTTAAAATACAGGAAGTTGGCTGCTGTGTTTTAAACTCCACACACTTTCAGTAGAGTCAGCTGAATACCTTTTCTGACCTTGAATTTGACAAACACTTAATGACCTCACAAGATGAAGCAGAGCTTTTTCACATTTGGAGATGTGAACATCTTAACAAGAATGAAACTGGACACAAGCTTGTGGGTGTTTTTGGTGAAGTAACAAGATTCTAACATACTGCTCTAGCAGCTAACAGAAGTCAATCTTATGTCATTTGGGACTAAAAAAATCCATAAAAAGCACTGAGTCTCAGAAAATGATTATTTGTATTCATTTATTTGTTGTTTAATCTTGATTATTATTACAGATTTTTTTTCTCAGTTTCACTATTAAAAGTACAGATAGACGGCTTCTTTAGCGTCACAGTCAGATTGAGCTGAGTTTGCCGGTCTGATCTAATCTTGAGGCTTCTGCTGGTCGCCATCGCCCTCGATGGGTTTGGAGCAGACGAACGGAAGAGCGTCGCTACAGCGGCTTGAGCTCCAGTGCAGCTGGTCTGGAAATGGAAGACAAAGAACTTTTGAATCTCATACAATGGAAAAAAAAGAACATAAAAATAACCTTTGAGTAGATCTATTGAGCTAAAATAATGACAAGAGAAAGAAGATGAGTTCTGTTGCCATGATATTTACGGCAGCCAAGGCATGTTCATCTGTCAGAGAGCACAGCCAGTGCAGCTAATGCTAGTGACCCAGCTCAGAACATTTGTCACACAAACAAGCTGTTCTTAACATACGACCTCTGGAACCAAAGTTAAACACCAGCCAAGTTACAACAAAAGGTGGGAAAATGTATAATTGTGTATTGTTGCCAGGTTAAGGTTAAGTTTAGGGTACACTTTATTGTCTCCGTAGGGAAATTTGTCCTCTGCATTTGACCCATCCTTCAGTGCCTCTGGGGCATCTCCTCAGGAGCAGTGTTCGCTGCAGTACAGCGCTCGGGAACTCATCTCCAGATGTTCTTGCTAGGCTTGGGCAGGACTACCGTAGCTGGAGAATATTACTCTAACCTGCATGTTATTGGTTGGACTCAGAGTTGTGTATTTTCTGCACTTGTGCCTTTTACTTGTCTGGATCTTTATTTTATAGTTTTATTGACAGAATTTGGCAACGGGCCATTTGATTGCACATTAATGCCACCTAGTGGTGTAAAGTTAAACTATGTTGATTGATTGATTAAAAATATAATTGTGGGCATTGGACTTTGATAACAATGTATTGACAATAGCAGCCCCAAAGAAATTAGTCAGGAGGTGCCACTGGGAACAATCCTGTTTTAGAACTCAATAACTTTTATTTGTCACTTTCTTATTAATTGTAACTTATAACTATGATATATATTTACCACGAGGATTATCACTCCAAACTATGTTAAAGTTAGAATATTGTGATATTATATCTGGACAGTAGTCTCTAAGATTATTTACCACTATTCTTTTACTCTGAGTGTATGTTTCTAACTAAACCAGGACTCTAGTAGAAACACATTTGCTTGTATTACATCCATGGTTGATCTTGAGGCAGCTCCTGTCTCGGTTTTTGCACTCGTCGCTGTACCAGTCCTCGAATTCGAAGCGCGAGCCGTCACTCCACATCCAGAAACAGGACTGCAACAAAGCACAGGGACTGAGTCAGGACTAAAACAGGATTAAACCAGAAATACATCCAAATTGAAGTCTGAAACATGAGAAAAACAAAATGAAAGAATTTAAATGTTACATGATGAGACATAAAACTTCCTAAACCAAGGAGTGGGCGATGATTGTTGACTTCCATAGCTTTGGAAACATTTTTTAAAATATATATTTTGTATCTAAACCCAGGCTGTACCTCGACTGTGTTGGTGCCTCCGACCCAGCTCTCAGGGAATTGGTGTGTCTTTCCTCTGGTCAGGACCTGGAGGAAGTGGTTGGTTTTGGGGCATTGAACCGAGGCCAGATGTCCTTCTTCGAACTGACAGTAGCTCTGGAAAACACAGACACAGAGTGTTGATTAAGTTATGGTACGTTCACACCGGATAGAGTCCATTTTCAATGTTAAGTCAATGTGAACCAGCGTCCTGAGCGTTCAAGCAAATTTGCGGCGCTTGCATCTGGCGTCAGTTGGCGCTCGTTTAGGCAGCTGAAAACGCGGCGTCTTGCGGATTGGAAGCTCGAAGCTGCGGTGGCCGCAACTTCGCATAAACTTGTGGCCGCCGCAGGAGTTGGGAAAATCAATCTTTCAGGCGTTGGAAGTTGGCGTCAGCTTATCAGAGACTACACTCCTGTGACAGGTGACATGCTGTTTTCCTCTTACATCAAGGGCGGAAAGGAGGTCTTTTAATAACTTTTTAAACGAAAGGTCGCTTGTTTGGGGGCTTTTTCAAAGACTGGGCCGTTCGTTGCTTTGAAAATCTGGAGACACGGCAAAACAAACAACACGAGACATGATCTGGACTGACAACGCCTCACATGGATCTATTAAATGCCTGTTGCCGTGTTTAAACCTGCTGTACGACCGGAGGAGCAGCCGAGGAGGACAGAAACAGCACAGCAAAAGGACACTGCCTGGAGGAGGAGAACATACTTTTCAAAAAACGAAAAGACCGACGGACCGGAAGACGCACTGGATGCAGTGTGAGTCCAGTGTTAGACAGCACACGTCTTTAGTTTCCCCAAAGCAGTTATGCCGCTCCTGGTTAGCATACCTTTCCCAAATACTCAAACTTAACCAAATGAACGTAACCTAACCCTAAACCTTACCCAAATCCCTAAAGTAAATATTTTTAAATAGAAACTTTTGCTAAAAAAGCCACCAATGCAAAGTGATGGTGTATGGCATAACTGGGTTGGAGAAAAAAAAAAAAAATCAATTGCCACAAGAAAGCGTGGTAACATCAGTACTGGAGAAGCTCTGGACTGACTATGAGCTGTCCTCCGCGAGAGAACTGCATCAACACGGCATCAGAGCAGAACCGAGTGCAATCTAAGCCCACGCTCAGAAAGCATTAGGTAAGTGAGCAAAACATACAGACTGAATTAAAACGTTTTCATTTAAATAGTTCAATGTGTTTATGTTTTTGAGACAGTAAAAACTTGGTGCAGCATTTTTGGTGATTCCATGTTGTATGAATTGCAAGAATATAACATTAAACTGAACACATACATTCATGAATCATGTTTAAAAAAAAAAAAATTGCAAATTGGAAACACATTTTAAGTGTTTTCAAATGTGCTTTTACAATTCTCAAACATTCACACAAAAAAATACAAAAGACCTTTTAAAATTTACCCATTTATACCTTTTATTTTCATAGTTTTCTAGTGTTTGAGATAATTTAATAAAATACTGTATCTTCATTTTCATCGTTTTAATTTATTTATTAATTTATTTATTTTGAGTAAAGCTTTTTCCAGTACTCCTGGATTCATATTTTAGCAAATCTGAGAATAAAATGCCTCTCAGGAAAGCTCAAAATTAAAATTCATTAATCTGGTCAAAAGTCTGGTTTTAATCAAGCAATAACTTATCTCAATTTACCAGCACATGCTAGTTTCTCTGAAGTCTCAAAACCATTTTAACAGTAGCTTGAGCCATTACTTAAGCAGTATTTATACTACAGGTAGTAGTGAAAAGACTAGTTGTTATAGATAGTCCTAATAGTTGTAATATGAAGTACTGACCTCAGCGTGGACCCAGGTCTTTGGGGAGTTGATGAAGATGTAGCAGTTATCTTGAAACTGAGTCCAGTGTTCAGGGCAGGCTGACTTTTTTTCTAAAAAAAAAAAAAGACAATTCATGTTTTAGTAATGCACGTTTAACAGAAAGCAGGACCACAGACTTCCACAATGAACACATATTGACTGAGGCTTAGTTTTCACCCAATAAATACTCTTTACTCTTAACATGACATTACAACTTTAAAATATGCCCACAACAAAGCAAAACAAAATTCGCCGCTGTGTTTCGTTGCGGTAATCCTTGACTGTTCAATACCTCCTCATGTGTTGAACATTATTCTTTTGTCAAAAGTGTTTTTCTAATTCTGCGTTATGTGCTGCAAATGATACAAGAATCTAGACCTTTGTCGCTCACACCGCTCCCCACAATCAGCGTCCCGATTTTCGAACTATCTCATCTAGTCACCCTTTTTGGTAACCTGGCCAGCCAGATGGTTTATCTCGCGATTTTTGTGAATTCACAAACACGAGATAAACCAGCGGTGTTTCGGCGGTGTTAAGACAGCTGTTAGCGCCCCGGTGCTGCTGCCGAGTCACATTCAAGCTCAACAAAGATGGCGGCTCTCGTGGATGTTTGTGTTTCTGCTGCTTTTGATGCGGTTTTAGCAGAAATACGGAGAAATTTCTTTTTGAAAGAAGAGCCGTATGTGTGACGCGCACTTGTAAGGTAGGCCCCACACCCAATCAGCTCGAAGTATTTCACTAAACGCCCCGCCTTTTCTCGAACGCTTTCAGCTAGTCAAGTCCCAGATGGATATCGTGAGAACTCAGATAGGAGTTCAACACATATCCATCTGGCGTGAGCCAGGTTACCTTTTTGGCGTTGTTAGCAGGATTCATATTTGTGAAGTTGAATGTCATGATCTCAGATCCTATGACCCTAACCCTACTATACTATTTCTGATTGTAGCTACCCTCCTTTGCAGTGCCTCTGTATACGCCTTTTTCGCTAGGCTAGGCTAGTTCTGGTTTGCGTACTTATATGGTTAGTTTCTTCTCACTTCATTCTTTCCTTATGGAGTAGAGAGGAGAACCCATCTAGATTGTCACACACAGCGAGTTCAGACTTTCACATACAAGATAAATATTTCACAAGGGATAGAATATAAGTTTATAAAAGTTTAAGCATTGCTAAATGCTAATTAAACAAAAAGTAGTCAATATGTTAAAAATACATTATACGATCGTTTTTGTAAAAAGCTAGTTGAGTTTGTAGTTGTTGTTTTTTTTAATTTAAAAATAAATTAAATATATGTTAGCTTTAGCTTCGAAACATACAGCACGTTTTAGAAACACATGGGTTTTCCTGGTGAAGTAACCTTGTATGTGAAAGATGGCTAAGCTAATCCTCCAGAGAAAGAGTATAGCTACCGGAAAAGTCTCTCTGGTATTTTTAGACCG
This sequence comes from Mugilogobius chulae, assembly GCA_038363315.1. NCBI lineage: Eukaryota > Metazoa > Chordata > Actinopteri > Gobiiformes > Gobiidae > Mugilogobius > Mugilogobius chulae. The sequence goes on from CM076404.1 coordinate 5,259,006, forward strand.
GAACTAGCCTAGCCGCAGCACTGTGAAAAGAGCCTAATGAAGATTGTCTAGAATGTTTTGATGCATGTGTATGGAGTTTATTCATTAGAGCACTTTCCAATAATAAACTTGACTGAAGTCATACCTCGGTAGTGTTTGTGTTTATGCTCATCATCACCATCATCATCATCATTGTCGTCTTCATCATCATCATCATCATCATCATCATCATCATCTTCTTCTTCTTCTTTATCTTCAGGCTCAGATGAAGGCTCAGGTGGAGCCACAGGCAGGTGCACAGTTACAGTATCATTTGGATGATTTAGAAGCAGAGGTAAAGGCTCAAGCTTAGGCTCAGGCTTAGGGTCAGGCTCAGGCTTAGGGTCAGACTCAGGCTTAGGATCAGACTCAGGCTTAGGGTCAGACTCAGGCTTAGGATCAGACTCAGGCTTAGAGTCAGACTCAGGCCTAGAGTCAGACTCAGGCTTAGAGTCAAACTCAGGCTTAGAGTCAGGCTCAGGCTGGTGCTCGGGCTTGTGCTTGTGCTCACACTCAGGCTTGGGCTCAGGCTCATGTTCTTGCACAGCCTCACAGTCAAGATTTTCGGATCCATGGGTCTTGGTTTCCGGGATCTCTTCACCAGTGAGGGGCTTTACACACCAACAAACGTCGATGGAATCCCAACACTGCATCAGTCGGAAGTTTCCCTTTTCGTCGCACTGAGGGAAATACTGGTTGGGGTTTGGATTGGTGATGTTCTGAATGAGCCAACGGCAAACTCCTCCGAAATGCATCTCCATATCCACTCCTTCAGAATGCGTCTCCATATCCGCTCCTCCTGAATGAGTTTCCATATCAGCTCCTCCTGAATGCATCCCCATATCCTCTTCTCCAGAAGGAGTCACCATATCCGTTGGGGCAGATTTGACCAAGACCAGGGCGGTCACGAGGTACAACACCTGCATCCTCATGGTGGCAAAGAAAAAAGACCTGCAGAAAGAAGAGGCAAGGAGCAGTTTAAATACTAACTTTGTCATAAAAATATATTTTATTCCCCAATTTCAAAAGTGGATATTTTTTGAGTGACTAGACCTTTTTATTGCAAAACAAACTGCATTTACTAACAAAGTCCTTACAGATTTCAACCAGGCAAATGTAAAGTAAGATTATTACATGACATACTGTATATGTGAAAAGGCAATGTTGCATGTTGTTGCTGTGCTTTTAAGACTGTTTTTAACCTATTAACCCCTCTCGGGAACCCCTCTCCTGGTTGGCTTGGGGACGTGATCCTCCTCCAAGGCGCAATCAGTGCATCTGTGTTTGGTGGAAAAAGGGAGAAGGAGTGCAAGGGAGAAAATAGACGACAGAGGAGGACAGAAGGGACCTGGGGGTAACGGGGACCCCGAGTACCTGAACGGGTACAGCCCACAAGTGACGACCGGGAGGAGCAGACGTGTGGCAAGACCCGAGACGAGACGAGACAGGACAGGACACGGAGCAGGGACGCAGCGCTGGGGTGTCTGGCCATTGCGCAGAACTACGGCAAGCCAACCCGAGCCCCAACGAGAGGAGCGAAATACCATGACGTCTGGAAGCGTAGAGGCAGGATGAGGACTTCCTGCCTCCGCTGTAAGTGCCCTGCGCTGTAGTAGTGGTGTTCATTGGAAAGCTTATGGCTGGAACCTCGTTTGGTACGCTATGGGCTGACTCGATGTTGTGCTTTTGCAGGACCTCTGGGGATGGCCAAGATGGCACTGCGCCGGGGCAGAGGCGCGTCTCTACCTAAAGACCCAGCAGCCAGCAGAATGGACCGGGATAGACCACCACAAAGTGAGACAACAGCGGAGGCAGAGGTGAAACGCCTGTAAGTACCGGGACAGTAGTGGTGGCTTGGACAAGATATGGCCTTCTTCGGTGCTGAGTGTGTGTGTGTGTGTGCTCAGTGTCCAGTTCCGGCCCCCTGTTTGCATGAGGAAGACACTGACGAGACGAAGGAAAAATAATGCTGCTCACCCCTTTTTTATTTTGTTTTAATTGGCCCCTTTAAAATGCACTATTTTACAATAAAACTCCCATCTGTGACCACAATTAACTTTTACTTTTTGAGTTTTCATCAGAATTGCAAATATTTATTATATTTTTGCATTGTATTTCATCAGTTTATTTGGTGATATTGGTATAATTAGTATCAACATCTCGTGATTATTAAACTTGATCAATCAGAACACATCACTTGTGTCTCTGGTAAAAGCAGCCTATAAAACATGTAGAAAGGTTTAAAAATTGTCATCTAGACAGAAGATGAAGATTGAAGATTGAGACATTTCAATTGTCATCCGAAAGTTATTTTTAACCCTAACCCTGAAAGCCCAAAACAAGTGACAAAAGGTCCATATTTCTGTCTTTAGTGTTACATTATTGTGCACTAAACCTGAAAAAAAGACAAAATATGACATCAAAGTGCAGCTTGGGAACAAACCCAAAAAATTGCAACTCGTGGCCTTCAAAATTCACAAGCAACTTTCCCTCCAAAAAATAGAAGCCAAAAGTTGCTATAAGGAGGTGGACTTGGCAACAAAGTAACTGACCTGAAACTAGGGTTGCCATATTTTCAGAGAGCAACAAGCAACCTAGTCTTTCAAAACAAGTTACTTCAGACCCTAAAAAAAAAGTAATTAACATAAAAATAGATCAAATACGGCAAAATAGTATTTTATTCTTAAAAAAGACATTAAAACATGAAAATATGCTAAAAGTCTATAATTATGTCATTAGTGGGTAGATTTTTATGAACTAAACCTGAAAAATGTAAAAAATCTTGTTGTATATGACGTCAAAGTGCCGCTCGGGAACAAGCTCAAAAAAGAGCAACACGCGACTGACAAAATTCACAAGCGACTTTCCAAAAAAGGAAGTGGACTTGGACTTGTATTTACAGTTTAGCACTGCCCTTGAGGAGGGGCTACATCCCAAGTCTGTAAGACCAGTTCATAAACTGGTTTGGTAGGTCCTATGCTTCCCGTCTCTTGTTTGTCTGGAGCTGTTCTAACCCTGAATGTACACAGACTGCGAGTTTGGTGCGGGTCGGGACTTGGGTGGGTCCTGCAGAACTTAGAAAGTGCTTAAAACCAATGCGCCCATGTACACGGACCTCTGAAGAATGCGAATGCGAGTGTGGGAGCTGCGCAGGTCTGCGTAAAGAATCTGCATGAAGTCTATTTTTCCCGGACACCGGGAGCGGTCTCATGCGGCTTTCAATTCATTAAACGAGTGTTCTCGCGGGAATTTACATGAATCCGCGTGGTTTTGAACAAAACCGGACCACAGTTGACAGCATCTGGTGTAACAGGCACTTTACAAGAAAACCCACACATAGTCTGTGTACATTCAGGGGTTAGTTTTGAGCCCCCCTAAGCCCTCACATGCCAAGCGCCTGGTTACCTGTGAACAAGCTGGTAAACAACTTAGCTGACCTGATCACATTAATATGTCAATGAGACTGTGCTAAGAATCTAGATTTCATTGAGACCAAGGGGTAAGAATGCTACTATCCACTCCAGGTAAGTTGTATTTTAAGCCCTCATTCCTATTTAGTGATGGGTTTTCTTTTTCCACAAAGATGGCTTCTTCTACACTATGTAACCTTGTATTGTTTGTTGCACCCAGCACTACGTGCCCAAGACAAATTTGCCTTCAGTGAGACAATAAAGTTTATCTTATCTTTATCTAATTTCTTAATATTTTTAATTTGAATCTCATTGCCCTCAAATTTGTGTTTAGTAGTTTTAAGATGCAGATGTACGACTGGCTGGGGACCACTTATGGCTTCTCTTCTGTGTTGGTCCAGTCTTTTGCCAAGTGGCTGTTCATCAATAGTGTTTTTACAGCTCTCTTCACTTCACTGAACAGAAAAAACTCCATTGCTCTGTTTGTTTTTAGGATGAACCCGTTTGTCTTAATGTGTTGACACATTAAAATAACACAGAGAAAACACTCAACATTTCTATTATTTTAAGTCAATTTGTATAAGACTTGCAATCTAAATAGAGTAATACACTGCAAATACATTATTTTTTCTTACATGTTGTGTTTCCTATTTCTATCAGTATATAAGCTTTCAGTCTGAGATAAAGAAAATGCAAGATAAACAGGCTTGTGGATACAGCACTATTTTCAAATCAGCTCCTCAAAGTGTTTTATCAATGAATTTCAATCAATAGAACAATTTAAATAAAAAAAATAATTTCCTTTAAAATGTATTTTCTTGCATGTAGTCACATGTACAGTGGCTCTAAACTTTACAATCTTGGGCTAAACACAATTTTTAAGGTTTTTACAGAAAGATTTATTAATCTTACTCTAAAGCTGTTATATTTAAAGTTGGGGTTACTAACAATTTTTTGTTGTAAATTAGAAAACTTTGTATTTTCTACCAAAAAGTACAAGATAAACGCTGCACTTTGTGAAACAATGAGACCCCCTAATAATAATAATAATACATTTTATTTATTAGGCGCCTTTCTGGGCACTCAAGGTCGCCTTACAACAAGTTTATAACATTACAACATACATTAAAAGACAGTTAAAAGGCAACAGTTAAAATATTTACAATTAAAATCAGACATTTAAAAGGACAGTGCAGTTGTGGTTACAGTGAATATGCCAGTCTGAACAGATGAGTTTTGAGTTTGGATTTGAAGTGTGTGAGTGTGTCTGTGTTGCGGAGATCAGGAGGGAGAGTGTTCCAGAGCTGGGGAGCAGAGCGGCTGAAAGCCCTGCTCCCCATGGTGACAAGACGAGCTGAGGGGACAGAGAGCTGGAGAGAGGAGGAGGAGCGGAGAGAGCGAACAGGTGTGGCGATGTGGAGGAGGTCAGAGAGATATGGAGGTGCAAGATTGTGGATGGCTTTGAAAGTATGGAGCAAGATTTTGTATTGAATGCGGTGTGTGATGGGGAGCCAGTGGAGCTGTTGTAAGACAGGTGTGATGTGGCTGATGGAGGGTGTGTGAGTGATGATACGAGCAGCAGAGTTCTGAACCAGTTGTAGTTTATGGAGAGTTTTTTGTGGGAGACCAAACAGAAGGGAGTTGCAGTAATCCAGGCGGGAAGTGACAAGGCTGTGTATGAGTACGGCAGTGGACTGTGGAGTGAGGGAGGGCCGGAGACGATGGATGTTGCGGAGGTGAAAGTAGGCGGAGCGAGTGATGTTGTTGATGTGGGAGGTGAAGGAGAGGGTGCTGTCGAGGATGACACCCAGACTCTTAACCTGAGGGGAAGGAGAGATGGAGGAGCCGTCGATGGAAAGGGAGAAAAGATTAATTTTGTTTAAGGTGGATTTGGTGCCTACAAGGAGAAGTTCCGTTTTATTGCTATTGAGCTTGAGGAAGTTTGAGGTGAACCAGGATTTTATTTCATTGATACAACTGAGAAGGGCTGATGGTGGGAGGGTGGAGTTTGGTTTGGTGGAGAGGTAGAGCTGGGTGTCATCCGCGTAGCAGTGGAATTGGATGTGGTGTTTCCGGAAAATGTGACCAAGGGGGAGAAGGTAGATAATGAAAAGGAGGGGACCAAGAACAGAACCCTGGGAACACCTGTGGAGACGGGAACAGGATGAGAGGTGAAACATTTGAGTTGGATAAACTGAGTGCGGTCGGAAAGATAGGAGTGAAACCAGGTTAGGGCTGTGCTGGAGATGCCAATGGAAGAGAGTCTGTTCAGGAGAATGGAGTGAGAAATGGTGTCGAAGGCAGAACTGAGATCAAGCAGAAGGAGGATGGATAATAAACCAGAATCAGCAGAGAGGAGAAGGTCGTTAGTGATTTTGAGGAGGGCAGTTTCAGTACTATGGAGAGGTCGGAAGCCAGATTGGAAATGTTCAAAGAGGTTATTAGAGGACAGATGAGAGTGGAGTTGAGCAGAAACAGTTTTTTCAAGGATTTTGGAGATGAATGGGAGGTTAGAAATGGGGCGGAAATTATTGAGGTTGGTGGGATCTGAACCAGGTTTTTTGAGGATTGGAGTGACAGCAGCAGTTTTGAGAGAAGATGGGACAGTTCCAGAGGTGAGAGAGGCATGGATTATGTTGGTGATGAGAGGAGCTAAAGAAGGAAGTGTGGCTTTGACAAGGACAGTGGGAAGTGGGTCAAGTTGACATGAGGAGGTTTTGGATTTTTGGATAAGGGTGGAGATTTGAGTGACAGAAGGTAAGGTAAATGATGAGAAAGGAGTGGTGGAGATAGGAGACGTAATGGGAGGTAATGTTGGAGCAGAGGGGGGGGTTAGCTGTTGGTGGATAAGGTGGATTTTTGTGGAGAAAATGAGGCCAGAGTGTTGCAGAAATCAGATGAATAGAGATGGGATGGAAGGGAGTCAGGAGGTTTAGTGATGTTGGAGATGAGAGAGAAGAGGGTTTTGGAGTTTCCTTGGCTAGAGCTGATTAGATCGGAGTAATATGCAGATTTGGTTTTGGAGATGCAGTCTTTGTAGTGGAGAGTATGGTGTGTGTACATGTCCTTGTGAATAGTTAGTCCAGTTTTGTTAAAGAGTCTTTCAAGTTGGCGGCCTTTTGCTTTTAACTGTCGGAGTGTGGGGGTGTACCAGGGTGCAGTGTGAGTGAATGAGACAGATCTGGATTTGAGTGGAGCAAGTGTGTTGAGGATGTTGTGTAGGTGGGTGTTGTAATGTGAGACTAGTTGATCCGGAGCTGCAAAACTGTCTGTACTGGGAAGGTTACTAATATGAGCAGATAAAGTGTCCAGGTTGATGTCCTTAATTTTACGGAATGTTATGGTGCGTGAAGGGTTATGTTTGGAGAGAGGCAGACTGACATTAAATGTAAGGAGCATATGATCAGAAAAAGAAATGAAATTGGCTTTAGAGTCCATGGGTGTTACACCAGAGCAGCAGATTATGTCCAGAATGTGTCCTTTGGAGTGTGTGGGGAAATTGACAAACTGCTGTAAACCAAAACTGTCCAAACAGGATGTGAATTCATTGGTGAGTGAGTTATTGACAATGTCCAAGTGAATATTTAGGTCCCTAGTAAAATGACATTAGATGAGAGTGTGGAAACATGTGTTAAAAAAGCAGCAAAGTCTGTTATAAAATCCTTGTTTGGTTTTGGAGGTCTGTAAATATTGGCAATGATAGTAGGAGTTGGTCCCGAGAGCTGACATACAGTGGCCTCAAACGACTGCCAGACAGGCACAGCCACGGGCGCTACTCTCCAACTCTCGCGGTAGATTACCGCGAGACCGCCTCCTCGACCGGTGACACGAGGCTGGGAGAGGTAAACAAACCCCGGAGGAGTAGCTTCATTGATGTGAGTGAAGTCGTTTTGCTGCTGCCACGTTTCCGTCAAGCACAAGAAGTCTAACTTACGGTCCACCAGAAGATCCTGGACGAGATGGCCCTTGTTGGTCAGAGAGCGGGTGTTCAGAAGACCGAAGTTGACTGTAGTGCTGCCGCCGATAGCCGAGTTCGCCGCTCTCGGGACGCGGGCCAGGACGCGCCCGGCACGGCGGCTGGTGTTTCTCTTTGGGCGGCGAGCAGTGGACCAGAACGACGGGACGGAGCTGGAGTTGTTGAAGTGGAAGTTCCGACGTGAGCCCCGATGGATGGGTCTACGGCGAGGCACGTAGAATATGTCCGGGTGTTGAAGCAGAGCAGGCGCTGGTGGATTATGTGGATGTATATGGAGCTTAAACTCGGAGGCGGAATACTGGAACAGTGCTGTCACGGGATGGTGGATAATCGACAGGATGAACCAGAGGAGTACCAGCCACACAAAGTTAATCCACATTGCTGCGAAGGGCTATGGCTTCTGCGTTGAGGTGTTGTTGGGAGCTAGCCTGGCTGTTGCTAGGTGACGGACAACAGGTAAGCTAATGAAGCTCAAACACACGCACAATCACGACGACAGTTTATTTATTGTGGTGGGATGATGAAGATAATGTATAATCCACTTTACAGACCACAATGCAGAGTCCTCTGGTGATATTAAACTAAAAAATAACATCAGGGTGCAGCGGCAACCAAAAACGCGCCAGCGTTCACACACCGGAACCGGAAAAACTTTTGTACTGTCTGAATTTAATAATAAAGAATTTTAGTTTGATCGTCTGTGCTTGGGTGGTCCTCTTTTACTTTTCTGTTTGTAAAAAGTGTTTTTTAAGTCAAAATTGTAACCAGATACATGTTGATATTAACCATGTGTCTAAGGATTTACGAGAGGAAGGGTGTCAGATTTAAAACCTATAATTGCAGTGTAAAAATCAGCTACCCCAGCGTTTAAATTGTAAGTTTATAAATTTCAATTTCCTAAAATACTAAGACCTTCAAAATCCCCTCTGTAAAACTCCCCTTATCTAATATGTCAGTAAAATGAGTCAAGTTGTAAACAGCGTTGTAAATAAAGTTAGCGTAGTGTAACTCTCACCTGTGTCCGACTGTTGGAGCAGAAGAACTGTGCAGGTGTCCAGCTCCTCTGTCTTTATATTCTCTCCTGCTCTTTATCTCCAAATGCATCAGATCCTTTTCATTTTTAGAGTGGGCGTTTTGTGTGAAGTTCAATGGAAGATTCAGACAATGTGACGCGCTTCAAACAAAAGTCTGCAAAAGATGATATTGGTTTTATGACACCACGATTGAAGAACCTAAGATCATTTAGAACAAAGTGTGAATATTATCTGTTGAAAAATAAGTAGCACTATTTCTACCTACGCAACTGTCTTTGTCTTTTACCTGAAATTTGGCCTTTTTGAAATTATAAACTTGATATAGCGTTATTCTATCTTTGAAAACAAGCTATATTTAGCTTCACGTGTTTGTTTGATACATTTTCTTGCGTCAGAAACACTGAATTTCTTAGATGTGTGATATGATAGATCAAGCTCTGAGACTATTTTTAGCAGGGGTGGAACAAAAATCATGTATCTTTTTACAGCTGCCCCAGCTGTCTTTTGTGTCTGCGGAGGCCCGTCATGTGAACTCGCGGTCATCTACACTGTAGCAAGATACCGCGCCACTGTGAAGTTGCTGTAGCATAAGCACTTGTTGTCACTGCTTGCTGTTTGCGCTTAAACGCACTGTTTAGGGCCCGTTTGAAATCGCCAAACAAACGGAAAAAGCACAGAAGCATTTTGGATAGTTGTGACTAAACTGGCTGGATTATGCTTGATCTATCACATCACACATCTGGGAAATTCAGTGTGAAATTCAGACGCAAGAAAATGTATCAAACAAACACATGAAGCGTGAGCGTGCTCTGGACGTCCCGCCAGGTGAGGATTGGATTCCGTGATGCTTTGCTCTCGCGGTCCATGAGGTGAATGGAGACATTCAGACTGAAGCAGCATTTCTGCAATAACAATGTGTTTGTCAATATCATAGCCGTGTCGTGCCCACTAAACATCATGCACCTTTTTTCCTCATCTGTCGTTTTTTTTCTACCTTCACAAGAAAATGTGTTACTCTTATTGCGCAGGTGAACACATGCGAAAAGGCTGCAAAAGTTTTGTGTTATAGTCTGTTAAACACATCTACAGATTGGTCTAATGCATTAAGGGTGCGATTTGATGGGTGATTTTCAATCCCTCTAATTTATCTATCCCTGTCTCTCTCTCTTTCTTGTGTTTGTTTCGGATCAAGGCCGTTTCAGACTATAAGCGATCCGCACCAGAGTTCGTTTGCAATTGGCCCGAGACTGGTCATTGCCTGTTCACACCCACTGGGCGTCCCTTAAAAGGCCTCTGGGCATCTTCCATTTTTGCGAGCCTGTTAGGGGTGCAGTTGTGGGCAGAGTAAGTCTCTGACCTAGTTTAGCCTCACTTTAAGTATTTTTGTTCACAAAATCCTGCACGAGGATTGTTCAGGACAGAAGAGGAAGTAGTGACAGAGACTTCAAACAATTTGAGTTTTGATGAGGATATATACATATTCAAATACAAAATTACATCTAGCTTAACAATTGCAAAAGATGCATTAATTGGTGAAAAATACTCCAGATGATTTTATGAAGAAAATGGTCTATTTTCTAAAGGCTAAGGCTGGCCCTGTCACAATGTTTTGTCACAAAGTGCTGCATTTACAGCAAAAATTTTGGTAGAAAAAACAAAGTCAATCTAAATATACACAAAAAAAAAAAAAGTCATGTTGCCCAGTTTTAAGTCAGTTTACACAGGATGAGCATCTAAGGGCTTTCAGACTGTAACTGCTCTTTGGTCATCTTTGGAAATATTCCTACTACTGTGACTTCTACTATTCCCCAATGGCTCTTGTTTTGCCCTCAGGCTCAGGTCATAATCCGCCCACGCGAGAGAATCAGATGTCTTGTTTTGCTGTTTTAAAATGTCTAAAATCTCCAGTTACTAGTTTGTTTGTTTTCTTACAACAAAAGGCGGAGATAAGCTCTCAAAGGCAGGGTTAAGTATTCAGTCTGTTTTTGTGTCGCGTCCCAGTGAGAGACTCTGCCCTGATTCAGGACAAAACACCAGATTTAGACCAGATTTAAACTGTGATTACTTTACATAAGACTTTACATAAGACAAACAAGATGATGACTCTGCATTTTTTTTCCAAAAACATGTAAAAATGCTTCCAAACTTTTGTAGTTACCTCAGACCTTAGCCATTCTTTTCAAATAGTTTTAATATTATTCTTCTAAATGGTCGTACACTAATTAACCATAACCCAAACCTTTGTAGCCACGGTTTTTTGGTAAATTTGTCATTAGGCCCGATAAATAGCACTAATCTAAAAATAGATTGTGACGTCACGCCGCAAAGCATTGTGGGTGCAAACTGCGGACAAACAAACGCGAGGACAGTGTTGTTGCATGTGTGCAAAGGTAGTTCGAAAACAAAGCTATTTTCACAATTAACAACCAAATCATGATGAGACGAGGAGGCACAAAACACTGCTGTTGGGGACAATGCAACTCAGATTGAAGATATCCCGAGCGGCTGCCAGAGGGAACGTTTTTCATCCCTTTTCCAAAACCCGGGAAGATCTGCGACAACATGACGCAATGGGAAAGAGAGCAGGCCTATGTAAAGACGGAGAAAGCAAGACAATGGCAGTGTTTATGTGGTCGGGCGGATTTCCAAAGTGTGGAGAGGATAACTAGCAACCTTGTTTGTTCGCTGCACTTCAACGGTGGGAAAGGCCCTAGATCCGAGGCTGATGAACCAGAACTAGCGACGCTAACAGACTGTGAGCTCTGGAAGAAGCAGCGGTGCAAGAGAAGGGCAACAAACCAAACAGCCTGCCCACCCAAGCGTGGAAGGAAACAGCTTTTAACAGAGGAAAGCCTAAACGAAAGCACATCGTTACCATTGGAACATGAGACTAGTGAGATCACGTTAGTGTCTGAGGATAAAACGCCTGAAAGTGAAACATTGAAACTATATTAAAAAATGATGCCGCATTACTAAACAAACGTGTGCCGGTTTGTCTGAATTTTGCTCCCAGCATCACTTGCGCACCAGATTAGTGACGTCAATTGCAAAGCAGGCTAATAATCTTCAAATGAGCCCGTTTCACTGAATCTGAGATTGGATCAACATCTCCCTCATATGTTTCTAATCATAAGTCATTGCACTTCCCAAATTTAATTAAATATAGTTCATACAAATTCATAGTTTAAAGCTGACACATTTTTCAAGTGCCTTCAGTATCTAAGGGCACATAAGTGTTTCCCTGCAAATATTTCAAAAGCAACATAATATACAGTAATATAACTGAACAAGCGAGAGAGACTTCAAATGTAAAAGCCAATTTGTATAATTTATTTTGTTGTGGGCTTTTTGGTGTTTAGTTTCAGCTAGAAACTTCAGAATTTGGGAAGAGTTTTCAGATTTTGGACTTTCTTTCACAGATGTACATTGCACTCCTAAAAAAAGAGAAAATAAGGAGTCAGTTAAAGATATAATCATTCACTTTGAACAAATAAGGACACAAGAAACTTACTGCTTCCTCACAGCTGCTGGTTCATCTGTGTCCTTGGGGATGTTTCCTAATTTATTTTTGCCAGATTTGCTGTTGTTGAGTGAATGATCAGCATCTACATATTGTGCTTTTCTACCACTCGGCACTAAAAGCACTTTATGTCAAGCGTCACATTCACGAAGAGCTTGTCACAAATACACTGAGATGTGCCTAGTGTCTCTCTGAGGGGCCGTTCCTGTGAAGACAAGAAGCAACAAGTATTAGTAAAATACTTTAGAGGTTTAAGGGAGTTATTTGAGGCTAAAGGATTATATTGTGAAGGGTAAAAGAACCAAACATGATTATATATTAAAAACACAAGATGATTTACCTTGTATGTGTCATGGCAGAGGTGCAAAGGTTGAAGAAACAGGGACTTGGTTCAGATCAGTAGGTCGGTGTAATCCTCATTCGTCCAGAAGTAGAAAGTCTTCAAAGTTATCATCTGGACAGTGTTTCTGAAGATCAAGACGTTTGGACTCTCATCCGAAAGTCATTTTCAGTCTGATGGAGTGATCTGAGGCTTAACTCAAATACAGCCAGTCTCAGATCACTTCTTCCATCAGACTGAAAATTACTTTCGGATGAGAGTCCAAACGTCTTGATCTTCAGAAACACTGTCCAGATGACAACTTTGAAGTCTTTCTACTTGGTTCAGATGTAAATCCTGTAACAGAGAAATAAAAGCAATTTTGAAATATTTTGCTCTTCACTACATACAATTGTTTACTTTTATTGACTTGATGTTGACCTGATGTTACTGGTGTCTTGTGGAGCTGGAGGTTGATCCTGTGGCTGTTGGGTGTTGTGCTTGCCTTTATAGATGGTGATGGGAGACCTTAGGCAGTAGCATTAAGAGGACACGTACAGTATGCCCCTGTAGATTGGGGCAAACGTAGTGAAGGAGAGTCGATGGAGTGTCATGCCCCTGTAGATGATGATGTAAGGCTGGGGCAGACTCGATGGTATCTTGGAGTGACATGCCCCTGTTGATGGAGGTGTTAGGCTGGGGCAAACTCCAGAGTTTTTAGGACTGGCTTGTTGATGTTGGTGTCAGGCTGGAGCAGATGGAGCTTTGGAGAAGATGTTAACAGAACCAAACTGCCCCTGTAGTTGGTGATATTAGGCTGGGGCAGGTGGAGCTTGGGAAAGTTGATGATATAAGAGGACTGGTGTGCCCCTGTCGATGATGATGGTAGGCTGGGGCAAATGAAGCGTGGCAGAGATGATCATAACAGAACTAGTCTGCCCCTGTAGGTGGTGATCTTAAGTTGGGGCAGATCTGAAGGTATTTTAGGATTGTCATGCCCCTGTAGGTGGTGTTGTTAGGCTGGGGCAAATGGAGCAGAGGAGAGATGGAGGTTTTTAGGACTTGCGTGCCCTGATGATGGTGATGTTAGGCTGGGGCTGGTGAAGAATGGGAGTTTTGATGGCTTTTAGAAGAGATTTGCCCCTGTAGTTGGTGATATTAGGCTGGGGCAGATTTGACAGCTTAAGAATTGGAATGGTGTTAGGCTGGAGCAAATGAGGCATGGCAGAGATGATGTTAGTAGGACTGGCATGCCCCTGCTGATGATGGTCTTAGGTTGGGGCAGATTCGATGATTTTTAGGATTGTCATGCCCCTGTAGGTGGTGTTGTTAGGCTGGGGCAAATGGAGCGGAGGAGAGTTGAAGGTTTTTAGGACTTGTGTACCCCTGTTGATGGTGGTATTAGGCTGGGGCAGATGGAGCATGGGAGAGAGGATGTTAGACTGCCCTGTAGTTGGTGTTGTTAAGCTGGGGAAGTTTGATGGTGTCCTGGATTGTCATGCCCTGTTGGTGATCTTAGCCTGTTTTTTTTGGACTGGCTTGTTCCTTTCAATGGCGGTGTTAGGCTGGTGCAGGCTCGATGGTGTCTCAGATTGTCAGGCCCCTGTCGATGGTGGTGTTACGCTGGGGCAAGTGTAGTGGAGGAGAGTAGTTGGTGGTTTGTTGTACAGCTTCAATGACTCAATTGAAACGTCAATTGAAAGTCAAAAATCAAAAGTCTTAAAAATATATCCAAAAAGTTCTACTAAAAATACAATAATAAAACTGTCTTAAAATGTCTTAAGTCTCAGATGCCCGAGTTGGGTTCAGGTCTTGGGTTGGAGGGTTGTAGAAGCCAAACCCAGGGCCTGGAGGATGTTTGGAGCAAGGTTTGTAGTGCCAAGGGAGGAAGACTGGACCTAAAGGACCAAAAAGTAAATCAGGATCAGCAAACTTTGAATAGTGTGGGAACACAATGTCCTAAATATATCTAAAACAATATCTATATTCTTGACTCTTATCTCTGTAACTTAGCTCCAGGCAGCAGTGTTTGTTTGCCGTAAGATAGAAGAAAATCCTTAACATATCACCCAACCAAACTATCATTCTTAAAAGCTCTAAATAGTTTACAGACATAATATGGAAGTGTTCATACCTGGCTGAGTTGGGACACATCTTCCACAGTGTATGTAGGCCGCCTGTTTCTCTTTTGGACTTGTTTGAACTTAAGTACCAAAGACCTCTGGGACGGTGGCTCCTCGTGGCTCTGTGCAGCGACTACACTCTGGAACGGCCTCTTACACTGGGGTTCCTCCTCAGGCTTAGGGCTGGAGCTCCGGGGCTGAGAGGAGACAGGGGTGAGAGACAACATTTAGTTAGATCAATTGTGTCATTTAAGTCGGTTATTTTGATTTTAACACGCTCTATATAACCTGGCTTTGACCTTATCTATACTTATTCAGAAGTTGCACACAGAAACTCAATTAAATAAAGTGTAAGTACATTGAGAAATATTATTGCACAAAACCAAAAGTCTTTGTGCCTCTGTGTGTATGTGTGTGTGTGTTTTATGCATTACCTTTTCAGCTTTTCTTTTCAGAGCCAGAGTTCTCCTGGAGACAGTTGGAACAAAAGGCTCAGTGGACCGATTCTGGACTGGAGCAGGAGAGGGCTTCTGGACACAGGACAAGAAAAACTATATAGTTTTAAAAAGTCAGACAAGATTTTAACATAAGATGAATTCTGAAGTAATACCATTTTTTTAATAAACTGTTTTTGACCAAACAAATGAACACAAAGTACACAGATTGTTCTACTTTTATTCATGTATTTATCTCTATTTAACCAGGAAAGTCCAGTCTAGATCTGAATCTTTTTTCAGGGGCGTCCTAGGATAGAAAGAAGCCTTATGTACATGTTTTTAGCGGTAGAGGAAACCAAAGCACCTAAATGAAACCTACGCAGACATGGGGATTGTATTTTATAGATGCTAAATTGTTTTCTATTCACAGAGGAGACTTAGATGTTCCTCTAGTCAAAAATGTGCCACCAAAAACAAGAGAAACTCCTCCAAAATTGGTAATAAAAGTAACACAGTATTCTTGTGGTGCTGCCATACACATATAGAGTTAGAACAATTCTGTAATCAGTGCTTTTTGGTCAGGAAATACACACTCTTTGCTTTCATAATACACATATCATTTGCTCTCTATTTTCTACTTTTGTTGTGTGTTCATACCTGGTCGGCCTTGGACACATATTCCACCCTGTATTTTGACTTTTGTCCTGGGACTTGGGTGAATTTCATCACCAAAGACCCGTGTGAAAGGGTCTCTTCAGGGTTCTGGGCAGGAACCTGAAACGGCCTCTTACGACGGGGTTCGTCCTCAGGCTCAGGGCTGGAGCTCCGGGGCTGAAGGAAAAGAGACAAGGGTGAGTGATGAGGTTTTTCTATAGTTGTTTAGAGTGTTTGTTTGTCAGGTACTCCGATAAGTAAAGTTCTTTTGAAAATACTGATCCCAATAGTCTTTATGTGTGTGGATGTGTCTGTTTGTATACTATGCATCATACCTTATCAGCTTTTCTCTTCAATGCCAGTGTCCTCCTGGAGACAGTCTCAGGGGGACAAAGGTCTTAGAGGACAGACCCAGGACCGGAGAAGGAGAGGAATTCTGGACAAAAGTCAAAACAGTCATGCAATAATTTAGCATAAGATGAAATCTTTAATTGATTCACTTTTAAGTGAAAATCTTTTTAGAGGCTTAATTCATTCCATTATGAGTCTTTGGTTTTAAAATAAACATATTATTAGTCTAGAGGAGAGGACAGGGTTTTGTCAGTTCTTCAGGGGCTACAGTTCAATAAAGTTTACTAATGACAACAAATGTTTTAGTCATCAAGTCTTTAGAGCTGAATGTAAGTGTTTCTTCACTATGGACTGTAAGTTCACAAAGCTCAGGGACTCTAATGACAAAAGCGTGCTGTTGAACAAATCAAACTAAAATCTGGACTATTTACTTCACATGAGTCTCTTACCATAGTGGCTTTGTGTCTACGAGCCGGAGCCAGAGTTCTCCTGGTGCCATGACGAGGCTGCTCAGTTGGGACAGAGAGCAGCTCTGAAGTGACCTGAATGGGTCAAAAGAGACACTTTAATACAGGTGGAAAATATGTTTACAATTTTCTCAAATTAGTGTTGAAATGTTTACACATTGTACTCAGTGCCTCGAATAAACTTTAACCCTTGTGTGGTGTTCGTATTTTTGTTACTTAGCCAGTGTTCATGGGTCTGGTGGACCCGCTAGAGTTTAGGCTTGTCAAAACAACACAATCAAGCAATTTTACATGAAAATACTCAACAGATGTTTACTTTGACACAATTACAAGCCAAATGAACTTCAATCATGGTTAATATTTGCCTTTTACCTTTTATAGAGCACATTTATGAAAAAATGTGCAACTCGTTTTTTTATTAAAATGTAACATAAACATGAAAATCAGTTATAATCAAGTGAAGGGAGTGAAAAAAAACACATTTACAAATGAAGCAAGATGTTTCACAACTACTGAATTTATTCATTTGAACTTCATTAGACATATAACTCATTTAGGTTAGTTTTCATAACACAAGTTGTACATATACAGTAACAATATCAGTCTCATCACATCAACCTCACTGAGCTTTTCCTGTCCACCTTGGATCCACAGACTTCACAAGGCTTATTTTAGTTTCTGCTGGCCACAACCTAGAATAATGGAAACATCAGAACTGTTACTAACATACATACATGACAAACTGCTACATAAGCAGACATGACACACTGTTACAGCTTCACACACTTACTTCAGGTTCATCAGATGGTGGTTTTGTAGGTCGGGTAGATCGGGCACCAGCATTCTCCTCTTGAATTCTCCTCACATCAGCTGCAGAAGCTGGTGTTCGTGGAACATGTTTGTCTTTTGAAATTGACACGAGGAACTTGAGGAAGCTTCTCTCTAGGGCTGGGCAATTATCGAACAATTGAGAGATCGAGATCGAATCGAACCAGCAATTTTTTGGTTGTGGGTTTGTTTGGATCCATAACCAACAATCCTTTGTCAGTAAAAATGTGTAGTTTGGAGGAAAAGTCAAACTTTGAAGCAGATTATTGATATATAGTTTCAAAAAAAATGAATAAATAGGACACACACACACACCCACACATATATATGTATATACATATATATATATGTGAACAACCAGACATGGTGGTGGTGGATAAAGAGTAGAGGAAAGCGGTGGTGGTGGATGTGGCAATACCAAGTGATGGCAATATCAGGAGAAAGGAGCATGAGAAACTAGAGAAATACCAAGGGCTCAGAGAAGAGCTGGAGAAGGCTTGGAAGGTGAAGGCAACAGTGGTGCCCGTGGTGATCGGTGCACTGGGGGCAGTGACCCCAAACTGGATGAGTGGCTACAAGATATACCTGGATCTACATCCGACATCTCAGTCCAGAAAAGTGCAGTCCTAGGAACAGCAAGGATACTGCGCAGAACCCTCAAGCTCCCTGGGTCTGGTAGAGGACCCGAGCTGGGAAAGTGGATGAGACCACCCGCGGAGGGTGAGAAGGGATCATTTTATATATTTTTTATATATATATGTATACAGAAAACACTCTCAGTAGCTCCAGAAAGGAGAAAGACAGAGTAAAAGTACGCAGGACCTATACTTTCCATACTTTCTTATCCCTGGGTCCAGTGGACCCGAACACCCTGTATGTAATATAAATGCGTAGGGGGGGTGTACAGTATGCGGTCTAAAAAAATGTGTTTTGATTTATGTGTAGTGGGGCGGGTGATGCGCGCCCCCGCTCCACTATATAAAGTGCTCTCTTGCTCTTGTCCGGCCCACCTGACCTCTCCCCCTCTGACGTCAGACGCCGACAGGAGCCGAGGCATGGCGTCAAGCTGTTTTGGACCGGTGTAGCCAGCGTATTTGCCTCTTTGATGTTGACAAAATGACAAAAAGTCAGGTCGTCGTGTCAGAAGCGTCAAGCCCCGACGACAGAAATGTTAAGCATTGAGGGTGAGTGGCGAAAACCGTCTGATTAGTGTTACTTGTGCATAAAGCTAAGCTAACGCTAGTGTTGTTTTTAGCTGTGTGCGTGTTGGCGTTGGGTGTTCAAGCCGTCCGGTGTGTTGGGTCGCGGAAGGGCAGGCCCCCAAATCGTGCCTCGGTACGTCTCTCTCTCCCTTTCCCAAATCCTCTTTTGTGTCAAACTGTATGTTTATGTAATGTTTATTGTTTATAGGCTCCTGTCTGTGCCGGTGCCTCCCCTTTGCTTTTATTTAACTGTTGACATGAAACTGTAAGGACAACTCAGAGGAGACCGTGAATTGCCTGGTACTCGTTAAAGGGACAGTATGTGGTTCTGCTGTGAGAGGAGATGGTGCGTCAAGCAGCTCCTCGGTGTAATGCAGTAAAATGCTGTTCCCGCAATTGATGGCTCCATGGCCAAGGTAATCACGAACTTATACCCTGCGAAGGACCTTTTTTTTAAAGACTCTTTCTCATGGACTTCTCAAAACTGGGACATCTGCAAAGGGAGCTACTGGTGACTGCTTTGTTAACCTCTGGGTCGAATTATAATATTTATTCAAATTTGTTTGTATATAAATAAATGTAACTTCATATTTATATTGTCTCTGTCCTGTCAGTTGGGATTTGCAAGGGGGAAACTATTTCTCTGGGCTCAGACCTGGGGTGGCGTTGCTCAACCTATAAAAACTGGTAAAATTCGTTCAGTCTCAAATTCATAGTGTGTTAAAACCCAGCCTTACCACTCGTACTGTCACATTTGGCGTTGTCTGGCGGACGACTGATTTAAGGACAGAGACAATTACATTTTTAATTTTTTTTTTTTAATGTAGTTTCCTTTGAAACACTGCATAGGCCTACAGCATTGGCAGCAGTAACTTACTACAAGAGGAAGAGACTGGATCTTGCCATGTGTGTTCTATAGTGCATTATTGTGTTTTTATTTGATGTGAATTTGGTTTGCTATCTTGTGTGTTTTTATGGTTTAACATGCACCTTTGGACCAGGAGCCGGATCAAGCAATCTACCTTTCGTACGGATTTTCTAAAAGCCATATTGCTATTTGAGCCTTTTGCATTGTGTATTTTCTTGTTTGTAATCAAAGCTAATGTTCTTATGTCATGTAGGTCAAAAGGGGAGGCCTCGTTTGCGATGTCAGAGGCGGAAGTCGAGGTCGGGTGTGGGATTAGTGGTGCCACCTGTTCGCCGCTGTTACGGTAACTCAGTAGGCTGCAGGCTGCACTATAGTAATAAGTAACTGCTCCAGAGAACACTGAGTGTGTATGTTGATTTTAGTCCGTTCTGGGTTAGGAGTCTGTCATAGCCCTTTCCCCTTACGTGTTTGAAAGCCTTGTTTTGAGCTCGCTCTTGGCGCTTCAGAGGCAGGTGCTATCGTCGGGTCGCCGATACATTTTGGGGGGGTAGAATGTAGTGGGGCGGGTGATGCGCGCCCCCGCTCCACTATATAAAGTGCTCTCTTGCTCTTGTCCGGCCCACCTGACCTCTCCCCCTCTGACGTCAGACGCCGACAGGAGCCGAGGCATGGCGTCAAGCTGTTTTGGACCGGTGTAGCCAGCGTATTTGCCTCTTTGATGTTGACAAAATGACAAAAAGTCAGGTCGTCGTGTCAGAAGCGTCAAGCCCCGACGACAGAAATGTTAAGCATTGAGGGTGAGTGGCGAAAACCGTCTGATTAGTGTTACTTGTGCATAAAGCTAAGCTAACGCTAGTGTTGTTTTTAGCTGTGTGCGTGTTGGCGTTGGGTGTTCAAGCCGTCCGGTGTGTTGGGTCGCGGAAGGGCAGGCCCCCAAATCGTGCCTCGGTACGTCTCTCTCTCCCTTTCCCAAATCCTCTTTTGTGTCAAACTGTATGTTTATGTAATGTTTATTGTTTATAGGCTCCTGTCTGTGCCGGTGCCTCCCCTTTGCTTTTATTTAACTGTTGACATGAAACTGTAAGGACAACTCAGAGGAGACCGTGAATTGCCTGGTACTCGTTAAAGGGACAGTATGTGGTTCTGCTGTGAGAGGAGATGGTGCGTCAAGCAGCTCCTCGGTGTAATGCAGTAAAATGCTGTTCCCGCAATTGATGGCTCCATGGCCAAGGTAATCACGAACTTATACCCTGCGAAGGACCTTTTTTTTAAAGACTCTTTCTCATGGACTTCTCAAAACTGGGACATCTGCAAAGGGAGCTACTGGTGACTGCTTTGTTAACCTCTGGGTCGAATTATAATATTTATTCAAATTTGTTTGTATATAAATAAATGTAACTTCATATTTATATTGTCTCTGTCCTGTCAGTTGGGATTTGCAAGGGGGAAACTATTTCTCTGGGCTCAGACCTGGGGTGGCGTTGCTCAACCTATAAAAACTGGTAAAATTCGTTCAGTCTCAAATTCATAGTGTGTTAAAACCCAGCCTTACCACTCGTACTGTTACATATGTTCTTCACAGAAAATGAGCCAAAGCCATAGAATTTCAGATTGAAAAATTTATTTATTGTTTCATTTTTCTATTGATATAAACCGAAAACGGGTCCCACAGACCCGAACACCATACAAGGGTTAAGTATCTTTGGGAAATACTGTTGCATTAAACTAAATGTGTTTATGTGTGTAAGTTTTGGTTCTATACTGTGCATCATACCTTTGGTTTCAGAGCCAGAGTCCTCCTGGAGGCAGACACAGTCGGGACATTAGGCTCTGTGGTCGAACCCAGGACCAGAGGAGCAGAGGGCTTCTGGAAACGGGACAAGAAAAACTTTTCAAAAATGTCTGATATTATGGGGATGGCAAAGGAAATTCAGTGTTCATAAAGACATTTTCTAGCTTTGTAGCTCAAAGAATAGAGACGATTATTGAGAGAATTCTAAATCTAAAAGACAAACTTGACACATAAAAAATAAAATATACATTAGACTGGGTCAGGTATTTACACACAATGGAAAGATAAATAGTCTTGACATCTATTTTGTCTGTTTTCATACTAGTGTCAATAATTAATTAGCTTTTGATATTAAAACAGTAATAGTAATACAGTAGGACTTGAGACGCTTCAGTCAGACCTCCTTACCTGCTCTGTCTGAAGGCCTCTTGTCTGCTCTTGTTCTTGTTTCTGGACACATAATTTCTCAGGCTGAGGCTCTCCAGAAATGTCCACCTCAATGAACGGAGGAAAGGGCCCTTTGGCAGAGACCTGCTCGTACTGCAGGGGGTCTCCAACGCTCTTGATCACTGAGACCAGAGGCCGGTTCAGCTTCTCCCACAGGCGCTGTTTGATCTTACGACCCAAAGCCAGGCTGTAGGGACGGGGGCGACCATTGGGGTAACTGTGAAGAGACCCAACAGTGTTAACAATCATAGTAACTCACACAAGCT
This sequence comes from Mugilogobius chulae, assembly GCA_038363315.1. Classification (NCBI taxonomy): domain Eukaryota; kingdom Metazoa; phylum Chordata; class Actinopteri; order Gobiiformes; family Gobiidae; genus Mugilogobius; species Mugilogobius chulae. Next base: position 5,280,718 of record CM076404.1, read on the forward strand.
GCACAGAATGTAGTGTTTATCAGCAACTCAAATGTACAAGTATGATCAAATATAGTGGCTTTAAATGCAATCTTTCATTATGTAAATGTAAACCTAAAGTGAGGCTAACTCAAAGTTGTATTCTATACTAAACTAAGCAGCTACAGTAAAACAAAAACAGAAGTTAATCAAATGAAAAAGAAGTGGCTGCGCTCTAGGACATACACTAACATGTCGTCCACTACAGAGTGGTAAATGTCCTGGTACTCCTCCACAGTGTAGCCGTGGATGCGAAGTGGAGAGTCAGGGGCAGCAGGACTGGGCTGGTCTATGGTCAGAGCAGAGGTCTGGGGACTGCTGGAGGTCTGGGTTTGGACCAGGTCTGGGATGGTGGCCCGGTTAAACCTGCGAGGGAACGGGGACCTGCGAGTGGGTTGGGCTGAGTAGAGGGAGTGTGAACTGGGACGGACCTGTTCAATACAAGGGGTGCAATTGTTGAGAAAACACAGTCATTAGAAAAAAAGGAAGTGGCTATAGTTCAATCTAACTTAGTAATGACAGAGATCTTTTGGTCAGGTCTTTAGAGGTGAAAGCAGGTGTTTCTCCACTGTTCACTGTTAGTTAGCAAAGGTCTCAGACTCTACTTGAAACTAAAATCTTGAATATTTGCTTCACACGAGTCTCTTACCATTCTCGCTTTGGGTCTCCAGTTCGGAGCCAGAGCTCTCCTGGTGCCATAACGAGGCTGCTCATCCGGGACAGAGAGCAGCTCTGAAGTGACCTGAATGGGGCAAAAGAGACACTTTAATACATTTGGAAAATATGTTTCCATTTGTTATTATGCTACTCATGAAGAAAACAGTATTTTAATTATTTAACAATGACCTAAATGTACTTTTACAAAAATATACAAGAGATGTTTAGTCTTTGTACTCAGAGCCTCACATAAAAATATATGTACTGTAAAAATATTGAATAAAACCAAACATCTTTAAATCTGTGTGTGTTTGTGTGTATATTAAACATACCTTATCAGCTTTAGGCTTTAGAGCCAGAGTCCTCCTGGAGACAGACTGAGGTGGGACACAAGGCTCTGAGGACAAACCCAGGACAGGAGGAGCAGAGGGCTTCTGGACACGAGACAAGAGAAACACTATTGTTAATATTAGAATGTAAGATGAAATCTGAAGTCATACATTTTATAATCTGTATTATTTTGTCTACCTGCTCAGAGGGGTCCTGGGGCGTCAAAAAGGCGTCAAGCGACTGACCTGGCAAGACAACCTGGAAAACACACAACATTTTGTGTTACAATGTTAGTTTATTAACAGGAGTGAGACAAGACACACAACTGTGTCCACAAGAATGAGTTCATGCAATACTGTTCACAAATTTATAAATGAATGTAATTATATAGAACAGGTTTTTTTTTTTTTTTTTTTGCAATTACAGCTTCTAAAATTAGTTTTTCACCAGCGTTCAACTCCTTTTCTTGTTTCCAACTCAAATTCAATCTTACAAAATAAACTTTTTTTTAACTATAGCTACTAAACCATATAAAATGTGTAGAGGCTGAACAAGTGATTGCATTTAAAACAATTTCAGATTTGTGGCTTATAAACTTGACAAGAAGTCACTAACAAAGAACAGCTTTAATTATGTTTAAAACGAGTTTAATCCTTATTGCATCTCTGTGTGCTGAATAGGCTCATCATTTTGTTAAAATTAGCATAATTGTGCTACTCATTTAGCTAGCTAAGATGATAGCTAACGTTACATGACAGCGTTGAGTCTTGTTTTCACGTGTGTAAAAGAGAGAACTGGCCTTAAACTTGCTTTTATTTTGCTTATTTAACAATATTTAATAAGTTACAAATAAATATTGCTTCTGTCTGGGATGTTTCAGTGAAATAAAATCGTAAATAAATGCTTTTTCAGTCATTGTAATGAAAGTCAATGGTAAAACCCCGTGTATCCGGGGCGCGGTTAAATCTTACTTGTTCCATGTTGGAAACGATGTTTTTCTGATCACTTGGAGTTGGACTTTCGTGATCTGGTGGAAAAACTCGTCGGGATTTCTGTATTTCAGAGAATCGTCGAGTGAAAAGTTGTAACGCAGCTTTTCTGTGGCTCAAAAGTGTCAGAATGATGTGGATTTTTGAACGTAAACACGTAACTTAGCAACAAGAGTCCAGACCATCCCGATCTGAACTGGACCATGGATCTGATATTAAAAATACTTTAATGTGTATTTTAATTGATTAAATATCAAGCCAAGTCAAACATAAAAATAATGATAGATAAATACATAAATAAATAAATAATACGTGTTATTATTATGTAATTAAAAGGAATTCAGTTATAAAAGTTTCATTTTGGTATATTTTGTTATAATTAAAATGTTTTATTTGGATGAAATGTAATAAAATAAATTACACTGTTTACATAAGTTATTTCGTTTGGTTTATAACACGAGAATTCACGAGAACTTGAGAGACTATCAGGGCCTCACACACGCGCACTCACATCCTCAAAGACTTCAGAGCGAGAGCCACGCAGAAGGCACACAAGGTATTTGTTTTGTACATGTATAATATTGTATTTTTTGTTCTTCGTGTTATGCTAACTAGACAATGTTGTACAGAGCTAAAAGGTGCACACGTTCATTGTTCTATTCGCTAAAGACCTCCGAAGTGCAGCGGCCACGAGGTTTGTTGTCTTTGTGTTAGCCAAAACCAAGTGAATGTCTAAATTGTACTGTGTTACCTTGTCTTGTAGTTTTCACGGAGTTTCATGGCATTTGTGAAGGATATTAAATGCTCCCAGATGAGAAACCGTGTGCAGTTTTGTCATAGAGGAGCTACATTTATTATTAATAATATTAACAATAAATAGGCCTAAGCAGGTCCAAAGCACCACGCACTTTTTTTTACTTTACTTTAGATATTTGTTTAATTTTTGAATAGGCTGCAATTTTAGTTTTAAGATTTTATTCTGTCTTCTTTTTTCTAGGATAAAATACAACAACATATCCACGATTAAACATGAGCTGTCAACCTCTGATAACCCAGAAAACTCTAAATATGTAAGTATAAATATCAACTATGTAACTGTAATTACAGGTAATTTTATATATAGTTTCACTTAAAGAGGAAGTTGAGGAGAACTCAAAAGGTTATAGTTCAATAAGCTTCATTTTCTCTCTGTTATTTTTACTTCACAGTTTATAAACTCAGACTCATAAACATCTTAGTCACGTAACAAATACTGCCTACTTGTTTTCTATAATCTTGGTTAAACTCTAGTCTATGAATCCAATCTAATCACAAACCCTACAGATCTGGTTTAGTCTCGCTCGGCCTGTTTGAATATAACACATTTGTGTTTTGAATGACTCGACAAATGTGGCCCACTAATAAATAATAGCCCTGTAATTAACTCTCCACAAAAAACCCTTAGTCATTGTCCTAAAAAAGTCACAAAATAAACAGGGACATGTTCAAATAGATCCCAAGGGACATTACCCAAAAGACTGCTTTCAACAACCGTACAGTCAATAACAGACTAAAACAAAATAGAGTTTCTGCTAAGACGATTATCCAGAGCAAAGTAACACTAACCCTTCTTTAGGCCTGAGAACGGTGCAGTTAGACGAGTCGAGAACAAAAGGTATTGAAAGAACAGTCTTACAATACACATGCCACTTCTCTGTTGAAGGAGGAAGTGTCTTGGGTCTTGGCTTTTAGTTCAACAATTGTATAAATCAAATAGTTTGTTTAGAAAGAGCAGGAGAGAGAGAAAGAGAAAAGGGAGAGGAGAGAGTAAGAGAGAGGGTAGATAGAGTCAGAGTGGAAGAAAAAGAGAGGAGAGAGAGAGAGAGAGAAGGCTACTCACTTACATGAGTTAAATTGACAGAAAACTTTAAGGTAGAAATTATTCATTTTTATAAACTGACCTACTGCTTTTCACAGTGCAGGACTTCTGTTCAAACATGCGGCCCTGGGGACAAATATGGCCCCCGAGATGATTTCATGGAGCCCCCAAGATGATTTTGTTATGTCGCCTATTGCCATATTTTAATATAACTTAAGTTGACCTATTTTACATTGTGGTCCATGATCAAATGTGACTCAGATCAACTGAACCCAAGCTTCATTTGAGTTTGACATCTTTGCTCTAAACTGTTCAGGCTTACATGTACTTAAGGGTTGGGTATCTGATTTTTACACTGCAAACACCATGATTTAAGTTTTAAATCTACCTCCTCATAAATCCTTCAACACATGATAAATATCGACAAATAGTCATGTTTGGCTGCAATTATGACTTCAAAAAGTCTTTTCACAAACAGCAAAGTGAAACTGGAGTGGACATTAGCATTGTTGTGATGAAACCAACAATTGTGCAGACATAGGGCCTGATTTATCAAGCATTTGCTCATGTGCACAATAGGTTAGGTGGAGCAAAACCTTGGCAGAGATGACATTTTTCTCTCACACACTCTCTAAAGATGCAGATTTTTAGGTGGTTCATATCTGTTTTGTTTAGTATGTTGTTTTTGCATCTTCCAATATTAATGTTTGTGTAAAATGCTCATAAATAAGACAATTTTTTTATATATTTGCACGCGCAATTTAGCACCTGGCTTGATATATCAGGCCCATAGAGTACAAGTTTGAATTTTGTCACAGATTCGGCACGCTGAATCAAATTAGGATATGCTGAATATATTCATGAGCAGAACTAGAAAGGCTACATGTGCATCTTTACCAGGTTCATAAACAGACAATCTTTGATATTTTTTAACCGGCCTCATTATTTATTTATTTTCGTTTGTTCTACTTGTGTCAAAAGCAAACAGATTGTCGAAGATTGACCGGCTGGCTTTCTCGTCACTGTGGAGTCTAAAAGAGCTGGACCTGTCCCAGAACCTCCTGACCAACGCTGGTTCAAAAAGCTGGGGGCGCTAGAGAGTCTCAAACTGCACGGCAATCCATACAAGTGAGTTGAGTTTCGCCAATGTTATTCTGATTCAGTTCTTGTTGTAAATCTTGGCTCAACACAGTTTATTTCAGCTATGGTATATTTTTTTTGTTTTTTCCACAGATACCTTGGCTCTCATCCTCCATTCCAGACCCTTTTCCGACTGCGGAGCCTGAGTTTTGGGGGAGAATCTTTGGGGGAGATTAAATCCTCTGACCTGAAAGGCCTGGGAGGACTGGAGCAGCTCCGCGTGGATGCCGACAATATCACAAGGTGTGCAAATGTAGATGGAGTTATTGAAAGCAGGTCTGATCTTTTGTGTGTTTAAGTCTTAAGCTTGCTAAAGAATTTCAGTAAATGTAAGACCAGTTTGTCGTAGGCATGAAGGACCTACCTAGTGTCTCCGCTCAGTTTCATTTTACATCAGGTACCAACCAGATCAAGTGTTGCAGAAGTGCAGACAGTTCCCCCTAAGTACAATTCACCAATCAGTAAACAGGAACAAACTTGAGTTAATACAGCAGACTGTATACATACTGTATGTTCTTCTTGTTTAATATTGATTAACTTTGAATTGGATATTGTACCTTTTTAGTTTGTAAGTTTACCTCACAGAACAATCGCTGACACATACAAATCTACGTTATGATTAAACTTCCTATTTTCTGGCGCCATCAGCAAAAGCAAAAATAGTCCCTGCCCACTTTTGAGCAAATGAATCACAAATGGCTGATGCGTTAGACTAGAGACATGAGAAGATTTGCTGCTGATCCCTTTGGATACATCATGTATCCAGACTTCTGTCTCTTTGACCTCAGAGCAAGAAGCAACCTTTGAGCCCATACATGCATAACATTTGTCTCTATTACTTGGTGGGTTTGCAAGAGTAAATTTTTGTTTATCCATTGAGTCAAGAATAAGCCACAAGCACTGAGGGTTGCTTGCCTGAACTGGCAGAGTCTGCGTCACAAGTTGCTGTATGTGCAGCTGTGTGAGGCTGGTGAGCCAGTGAATCTGGCACTGGTAACCCGAAAATGATGCATACAGAAAGAACACTATGTATTCGATCATGGATTGCTGTTGTTTGCACAGATATAGGTATGGAGAATAGCTACTATTTGGACAGGAGAACACAAAGAAGGAGAAGAGCTACAGCAGCTGCAATACGCAATACGAACTCTTCTTTCTTGTTGCTGCTTAAGCCGGCTGCACACAACAGGAGTTTTGGCCTGATTTTAAGCCCAATGTGCCCCTCTACAATCTTGTGTTTATTCCTTCTTAATCTCCGTATGACCGGTTGCAGGTATGAACCCGGAGCACTGGCTCAGATCTGGCCTCTGGATCATGTGACCGTCAGCCTTCACTCTCCGTTTGTGTCTGGCCTTTGCTGTGCTCCAAGACATCTCCAGACCAGACCTGACACGAGACTGACTTTGGAAAACCTTTACCTGAACGACAACCGCTCTGTCCTTCCCCTCAAAGTAGTGGCCCAGAAAAGAGTCAGGTCTGTACATAATACAAAATATATATGTAGACTGCTTATAATTCCTAGATTCAGTTTCAGTCGATTCCCGCTCAGGCCCGGACCTTTCTGTGTGGAGTTTGCATGTTCCTCCCCGTGTCTGGGTGGTTTCCTCCGGGCACTCCGGTTTTCCCACCAACTGATAACATGCATGTTAGGGAACACTTGGTGATAGTCGGAGGTTGAGGCGCCAGGTGTTAGGTGAATCGCCTCTGCTGAGTTGCCCCTGGGCAGCTTACTGTCACTGAGTGGGGAGGGGTTCATCTCACTGTGAAGCGCTTTGTGACTCTGTGTCTGTGTAATGCGCTATACAAATAAAGATTACTTACTTACTTACTTACTGTGCGGTTAAATAAAGCCTTAAGCAACTATATAAATCCTCACAATCAAATATTTAACAGCAAAGGTCCAAAAAACCGTAATGATCTGTCCACAACTGTTGTATAGTAGCAGTCATTAGGTCTCCTGCACCGTGGTGACGTCATCAGCCGTTTAGCTCAGATGGATGAGTGAGAGAGCCTCGGTGCGAAGGGTCTGGGGATCGAAACTCGCATCAATATACAGGTATATATTTTTTCCTCATCTTTGATTTTGTGTGTAGAGACAAAATAGTCATGTGAGAGTACTATGTCCTTCTGTTTAAATATATATAGGTCTAATATATATATATATATATATATATATATATATATATATATATATATATATATATATATATATATATATATATATATATATATATGTATATGTGTCTGATAAGTGAATAAAAAGACATTTTAAAGTGAAAGTAAGCAACTAGACCTGTGTGGTCCACAGTGCCTCACTAGTTGGAAATCTCACCGCACGTCACTGCACTCAACCATGACGCTATTTGAATATTTCCTGACAATTCGTAGAATTTTTTCTTCCAGACGAACAGTTTCAGTTACAAACTAATTTTGTGAATGTCAAAAATGTTCGTAAGGAACCCTTAAAAGCAAATTTGTTTGTAAGAACGTGTCATGAATGAAACCTAATGTTCCACCACTGCTAAAAATATTCTCAGAACTTCATCTGTCACGTCACACGTCTGGGAATTTCAGTGTTTCTGACGCTAGAAAATCTATTAAACAAACACATGAAGCTAAATATAGTTTGTTTTCAAAGAAAGAACAACGCTATAACAAGCTTAATATTTCAAAAAAGGTCAGGTTCCAGATAAAAGACAAAGACAGTTGCGTCGGCAGAAATTGTGCTACTTATTTTTCAACAGATAATCACACTTTGTTCTAAATGTTCTTAGAATCTTGAATTGTGGTGTCATAAAACCAATGATATCATCTTTTGCAGACTTTTGTTTGAAGCGCGTCACAATGTCAGAATCTTCCATTGAACAGCACACAAAACGCCCACTCTAAAAATGAAAAGGATCTGATTTTTGGGATAAGAGCAGGAGAGAATATAAAGACAGAGGAGCTGGACACCTGCACAGTTCTTCTGCTCCAACAGTCGGACACAGGTGAGAGTTACACTACGCTAACTTTATTTACAACGCTGTTTACAACTTGACTCATTTTACTGGACAATATTAGATAAGTGGGATTTTACAGAAGGGATTTTGAATGTCTTATTTAGTATTTTAGGCAACTGAATTGAATGAAAATCTGCAACGTAATTCTCACACTATTTATAGACTTGAAATTTTAAAGCTGAGGAGCTGATTTTTAAACTGCAAATGACATATGTTTAAAATCTGACAACTTCCTCTCGTAAATCCTTAGACACATGGTTAATATCAACATGGGTTACAATTTACTTAAAAAACACTTCTTACAAACAGAAAAGTGAAACTGAAGAGGACCACCCAAGCACAGCCAATCAGGGAGCTGCATTCAGCTCCTGATTAGAATTCTTTTTTATTCAATTCAGATAGTACTCAGTGGTCTCATTTTTTTTTTACAAGTGCAGCATTTATCTTATACTTTTTAGTGGAAAAAAATTTGTTACCCCAACTTTAATATAACAGGCTTAGAGTAAGATTAACAAATCTTTCTGTAAAAACCTTAAAAATCGTGCTTAGCCCAAGATTGTAAAGTTTAGAGCTACTGTACATGTGAGTGACTACATGCAAGAAAATACATTTTAAAGGAAATTATATTTGAATTTATATTGTTCTATTGATTGAATTTCATTGATAAAACAGTTTTAGGAGCTGATTTGAAAATGGCATTGCTTCCACAAGCCTATATAACTTGCATATTCCCTGTCTCACATAATGTTTTTGCAATGTATTACCTTTATTTAGATTGCAAGTGCAAATGTCTGTCTTATAGAAATTGACTTAAAATAATAGAAATGTTGAGTGTTTTCTCTGTGTTTTTTTAAACCAGTCAACACATTAAGACAAACGGGTTCACACTAAAGAGAGAAACAGAGCAATAAAGTTTTTTCTATTCGGTGAAGTGAAGAGAGCTGTAAAAAACACTATATTGATGAAACTAAAAGCCACTTGGCAAAAGACTGGACCAACACAGAAGAGAAGCAAGTGGTCCCCAGTCAGTCCTCTTCTTTATCGCACTTTGCACTTCCTTTTTTGGAAAGCAGCTTGTGAATTTTGACGGCCGCGGGACACTTTGACGTCATATACAACATGAATTTTTGCATTTTTCAGATTTAGGTCATAAAAATCTACCCACTAATGACATAATTATACTTTTAGCATATTTTCATGTTTTAATATTTTTTAATAATCAAATACTATTTGAAATATGCCAAAATCACTATCCATATTTTTTGCGGTAACACTTTGTTTATTGATCAATTATATTATTATCTTTTTTTTTTTTTTTTTTGAGGGTCTGAAGTCACTTGTTTTGGGCTTTTTTCAAAGGCTTGTTGCTCTCTGAAAATATGGCAACCGTAGTTTCAGTGACTTTCTTCACTTGTTTTGGGCTTTTAGGGGGTTAGGGCTTGCTGTTCTCTGAAAATTAGACTTTTACTTTCATCAGATTGAAAATTACTTTCGGATGAAAATCTTTAAAACACGCTGTCCAGATGACAACTTTGAAGTCGTTCTAAAATATTTTATAGGCTGCTTTTACCACTAGAGACAAGTCTGATATGTCCTGATTGATCAAGTTTCACGAGATGCTGATGTTGATACTGATTATACCAATATCAAAAAGATAATAAAAAGGTACAATTCAGATGAAAACTCAAAAAGTAAAAATAATTGTAGATATAATCCATGTAATAATCTTACTTTACATTTGCCTGGTTGAAATCTGTAAGGGCTTTGTTTGTAAATGCAGTTTGTTTTGCAATAAAAAGATAATGGGTCTAGTCACTTCAAAAATATCCACTTTTGAATTTTGTGAAATAAATATACTTTTATGACAAAGTTAGTATTTAAACTGCTCCTTGCCTCTTCTTTCTGCAGATCTCTTTTTTTTGCCAAAATGAGGATGCAGGTGTTGTACCTCGTGACCGTCCTGGTCCTGGTGGAATCTGCCCCAACGGATATGGGGACGCATTCTGGAGGAGCTGACATGGAGACTCATTCTGAAGGAGCTTGTCGTTGGCTAATTCAGAACATCACCAATCCAAACCCCAAGCAGTATCTCCCTCAGTGCGACGAAGACGGAAACTTCCGGCTGATGCAATGTTGGGATTTCGTTGACGTTTGTTGGTGTGTAAACCTCCTCACTGGTGAAGAGGTCCCAGGAACCAAGACCCATGGATCCGAAGATCTTGACTGTGAGGCTGTGCAAGAACATGAGTCTGAGCATAAAGACGGAGAAAAAGATGATGATGATGATGATGATGATGATGAAAAAGATGATGAAGAAAAAGATGATGATGGTGAAAAAGATGATGATGATGATAATGAAAAAGATGATGATGAAAAAAGGATGATGATGAAGAAAAAGATGATGATGATAAAAAAGATGATGATGAAAAAAAGGATGATGATGATGATGAAGAAAAAGATGATGATGAAAAAAAAGATGATGATGAAGAAAAAGATGATGATGATAAAAAAATGATGAAGAAGAAAAAGATGATGAAAAAAAAATATGATGATGATAATGATGATGAAAAAGATGATGATGATGAAAAAAAAGATGATGACGACGACAATGAAAAAAAAGATGATGATGATGAAAAAAAGAAGAAAAAGATGATGAAAAAAAAAGATGATGATGATGATGACAAAAAAGATGATGATCATGATGATGATGATGATGATAATGATGATGATGACAAAAAAGATGATGATCATGATGATGATGATGATGACAAAAAAGATGATCATGATGATGATGATGATGATGACAAAAAAGATGATGATCATGATGATGATGATGATGATGATGATGACAAAAAAGATGATGGCGAAAAAGATGAAGATGATGATGACGACAGCGACAATGAAAAAAAGATGATGATGACGATGACGACAATGACGATGACGACAATGACGATGACGACAATGACGATGACGACGACGACGACAACGATGATGAGCATAAACACCAAGGTATGATTTCAGTCAAATCTTCATGGAAAGTGCTCCCATGAATAAACTCCATACACATGCATCAGAACATTCTAGACAATCTTCATTAGGCTCTTTTCACAGTGCTGTGACTAGGCTAGTTCCTGTCTGAAAATACCAGAGAGACTTTCCCAATATACTCTTTCCCTATGGAGAATTAGCTTAGCCATCTTTCACATACAAGGTTATTCTTTCACTAGGAAAACCCATGTGTTTATAAAATGTGCTGTATGTGTCTCAAAGCTAAAGCTAACATATATTTAATTTAATTATTAAAAAACTCAACTAGCTTTTTAAAAAAACAATCGGCCTGGCATTTAATGTATTTTTAACATATTGTCTACTTTATGTTTAAGTGAATTTATGTGTTAGTATTTTAGCGATGTGCCAAGAATACGTACTTTTATAAACTTAGTCTTTCCCTGGTGTGGGGTTAGGGTTATAGGATCTGAGATCATGACATACAAATATGAATTCTGCCAACAACGCCAAAAAGGATGACAAGATGAGATAGTCCGAAATTCAGGACGCTGATTGTGGGGAGGGGTGTGAGTGACAAAGGTCTAGATGTTTGTATCATTTGCAGCACATAACGAATCAGAAATCCATCAAACACTTTTGACAAAAGAATAATGTTCAACACATGAGGAGGTATATTGGCTGAATAATGAGCAAAAACACTATCTAAACTATTAGATCTGCAGATTCAATCAGGAATCAAGTATTACCTCGCCCAAATACAGCAGCGGATTTCGTCATATTCCTGTTAAGTTCTTTTAGAAGCCACACAAAACAGGAGTGTCATGACAGAAGTATCTGACTTTAGTATTTCTGTCGAGAGGGTCCACTGCGAGGCGAAGTCAACTGTGCTCAGTCTTGGAAGAAGAGCGTGTGCGTGGGTGTGTGCCCTGGCGTAATGACGTGCCACACAGAATCTGCGAGGTGTCAGTCAGGGTTAGGATGATTTTCGAGACCTGTGGGACAGGGTTCGGGAAACGGGACACATGGTTGATTTTCGGGACTTTTGGTCACGCTTACGCCAAATGTGGCATTATCCAGTTTTGCTTTGTTGTGAGCATATTGTAAAGTTGTAATGTCATGTTAAGAGTAAAGAATGATTATTAGGTGAAAACTAAGCCTCAGCAATATATGTTCATTGTGGAAGTTTGTGGTCCTGCTTTCTGTTAAACATGCAATACTAAAACATGAATTGTCTTTGTTTTAGAGAAAAAGTCAGCCTGCCCTGAACACTGGACTCAGTTTCAAGATAACTGCTACATCTTCATCAACTCCCCAAAGACCTGGGTCCACGCTGAGGTCAGTACTTCATATTACAACTATTAGGACTATCTATAACAACTAGTTTTTCACTTCCAACTGCACTACAAATACTGCTTACGTAATGACTCAAGCTACTGTTAAAATCTTCTTAGACTTGATAGAAACTAGCAAGTGCAGGGAAATAAAGATAAATTGTTGCTTGAAATGGCTATTTTTAAATTTTAAACTTTCCTGTGAGGGATTTTATCCTCAGATGTGCTAAAATATGAATCCAGGAGTACTGGTAATAGCTCTACTCATAATAAATAAAGAAAAAAATTCTAAAAGATATTGAATTAAATAAAGTCAGACACCAGAAAACTATGAAAGTAAAAGGTATAAATGGGTAAATAAACCTGACACGAGCTAGAGAATTTGACAATAAAGTAAATCTGTGCTGGGGCGACACTGATTTAAAAATGTTTAAATGAAAAAACAAAATGGATATTGTGCCAGTACTACTCCTACTTAATCAACAGTCTGTGTCTGTGTTTTCCAGAGCTACTGTCAGTTCGAAGAAGGACATCTGGCCTCGGTTCAATGCCCCAAAACCAACCACTTCCTCCAGGTCCTGACCAAAGGAAAGACACACCAATTCCCTGAGAGCTGGGTTGGAGGCACCAACACAGTCGAGGTACAGCCTGGGTTTAGATACAAAATATATATTTTTAAAAACGTTTCCAAAGCTATGGAACTGAACAGAAAATGTCCACTCCTTGGTTTAGGAAGTTTTATGTCTCATCATGTAACATTCAAATTCTTTCATTATGTTTTTCTCTCATGTTTCAGACTTCAATTTGGATGTATTTCTGGTTTAATCCTGTTTTAGTCCTGACTCAGTCCCTGTGCTCTGTTACAGTCCTGTTTCTGGATGTGGAGTGACGGCTCTCTCTTCGAGTTTGAGGACTGGCACAGCGACGAGTGCAAAAACAGAGACAGGAGCTGCCTCAAGATCAACCATGGATGTAATACAAGCAAATGTGTTTCTACTAGAGTTCTACTGGTTTAGTTAGAAACATACAGTCAGAGTAAAAGAATAGTGTTAGTGTCCAGACATAACAGCAATAGCAATATTCTAACTTTGACTTAGTTTGGTGTGATAATCCTCGTGTTAAATATATATCATAGTTATAAGTTACAATTAATAAAGAAAGTGACAAATAAAAGTTATTGGGTTCTAAAACAGGATTGCTCCCAGTGGCAGCTCCTGATTAATGTCTTTGAGAGTGCTTTGGGTGCCAATGCCCACAATTATATTTTTCAATCAATCAACATAGTTTAACTTTACACCACTAGGTGGCATTAATGTGCAATCAAATGACCTGTGGCCAACTTCTGTCAATAAAACAATAAAATCAAGATCCAGACCAGTAAAATGCATAAGCTTCAAGAGCTTCATATTTATAAAACATTTATTTCTGATTTTTAAGACAATAAAACCCTGGTTGAACGCAAGTGCAGAAAATACACAACTCTGAGTCCAACTTGGCAAAAATATACGATTATACATTCTCCCACATTTTGTTGTAACTTGGCTGGTGTTTAACTTTGGTCTCGGAGGTCATAGATGTTAAAAACAGATTGTTTTGGTGATTCATGTTCTGAGTTGGGTCACTAGCACTAGCTTCTAGATCAGGGGTGCCCAAAGTGGGGCCCGGGGGCCAAATTCGGCCCGCCAGATGGTTCAATTTGGCCCGCGAAGGGTTGTTCAGGTTTGTTAGGACTAACTGTTTGATTCAATTTTGTGTTGAAAAGACTGTCAAAGGACAAAATTCAAGTGCAGTCCCTTAAAACGTGTTAGTAAAAGGTATTTTAATCTTTATCTCTTCTCAAAATGTTTTTTTAAATGCTGAACAAAATTATGTTTGGCCCTTGGCACTCTTCAATGCAATACATTTTGGCCCGCGAAGACAAAATTGGCAAATTTTGGCCCACCAAGGAAAAAAGTTTGGGCACCCCTGCTCTAGATTCAGAATTGCACCAAAAAAGACGGGACTTTGTACTGGCAGCCGAAAATAAGCTCCTTTGATTGGACAAGGGTGTGTTATGGCATTTTTACCAGGTTGTGATCCGTTTTGATGAACTTTCACTACACACTACACACACTACATTTGTTTTCCTTTTGTTGGCCTATCGCCATAGTGACGGGCCGCCCCTGGTCGCTCCACATATGTCATCATCAAAAAGCACCAAAACTGAACAACCCCTTTGTGTGACACTATATTGTTATTTGTCAAATCTTAACGTCTGTGTCATTTATGAAGATTTTGGCCCATGGTTGCTAGGTAACAGTTGTGGAGTTACCTTTACATACATGTCAAATGTAGTGGACAACAAACAATAATATTGCCAAGTTGGGTGAAATGTTCATCTATAAATCTGACATTCTTGTTTTTACTTTTCAATTATAATTTTGTTGCAGCTCCACTCACAAAATGGCTGCCGCAAATACCATGGCAACAGAACTCATTTTCTTTCTCTTGTCATTATTTTAATTCAATAGATCTACTCAAATGTTATTATTTTGATGTTTTTTGTTTCATTGTATGAGATTTAAAAGTTCTTTCTCTTCCATTTCCAGACCAGCTGCACTGGAGCTCGAGCCGCTGTAGCGACGCTCTTCCGTTCGTCTGCTCCAAACCCATCGAGGGCAATGGCGACCAGCAGAAGCCTCAAGATTAGATCAGACCGGCAAACTCAGCTCAATCTGACTGTGACGCTAAAGAAGCCGTCTATCTGTACTTTTAACAGTGAAATTGAGAAAAAAGCTGTTATAATAATCAAGATTGGAATTTAAAAGCAAATAAATGAATACAAATAATCATTTTCTGAGACTCAGTGCTTTTTAAAGGTCCCACATTACATAACATTGACTTCTGTAGAGCAGTATGTTAGAATCTTGTTACTTCACCAAAACCATCCACAAGCTTGTGTCCAGTTTCATTCTCAAATGCTTAAGTAATTCTGTATTGTTAAGATGTTCATATCTCCAAATGTGAAAAAGCTCTGCTTCATCTTGTGAAGTCATGAAGATTTGAAAAAAAAATAAATAAGAAAAATGTGAAACTGAATTATGCAATTTTGCAAAAAATGTTCATGACACTTTAAAGAGGAACTATGTCACTTCTCTGGTGGAGTTGTTGTTTGCTTTTGTATTGCTTTGCTTGGATCGTTCCATTAAACATATTATTTATCTGAATAGAGAGAAGCATGTGACACAACAAAGCCCAGAGGTACAGGTCAGATCTATGGAGAGGGAACCTTGCTCACAATAAAATAGCATTTTCCTAAGATATTAACATCTTTAAATTATTCTTTAAATTTGTAAAAGGTGATTAGTTTTGCTTTCATTTTTGCTGTAAAAGGTTTTTCAAACACTCCCAAATGGTAAATAATTTAATTAAATATAGTTAATGCAAATTCATAGTTTAAAGCCGACACATTTTTTCAAAACACCGAGTAGTATCTGAGGGCACACAAGTGTTTCCCTGCAAATGTGTAAAAAGCCAAATTATAATATAACTAAACAAGCGAGAGAGACAGCAAATGTAAAAGCCAATTTGTATAATTTATTTTGTTGTGGGCTTAATGGTGTTTAGTTTTAGCTTTATCTTCAGAATTTGGGAAGGGTCTTCAGATTTTGGACTTTCTTTCACAGATGTACATTGCACTCCTAAAAAAAAGAAAATAAGGCGTCAGTTAAAGATATAATCATTCACTTTGAACAAATAAGGACACAAGAAACTTACTGCTTCCTCACAGCTGCTGGTTCATCTGTGTCCTTGGGGATGTTTCCTAATTTATTTTTGCCAGATTTGCGGTTGGTGAGTGAATGATCAGCATCTACATATTGTGCTTTTCTACCACTCGGCACTAAAAGCACTTTATGTCAAGCGTCACATTCACGAAGAGCTTGTCACAAATACACTGAGATGTGCCTAGTGTCTCTCTGAGGGGCCGTTCCTGTGAATACAAGAAGCAACAAGTATTAGTAAAAATACTTTACAGGTTTAAGGGAGTTATTTGAGGCTAAAGGATTATATTGTGAAGGGTAAAAGAATGTATATTAAAACACAAGATGATTTACCTTGTATGTGTCATGGCAGAAGTGCAAAGGCTGGAGAAACAGGGACTTGGTTCAGATCAGTAGGTCGGTGTAATCCTCATTCGTCCAGAAGTAGAAAGTCTTCAAAGTTGTCATCTGGACAGTGTTTCTGAAGATCAAGACGTTTGGACTCTCATCCGAAAGTCATTTTCAGTCTGATGGAAGTGATCTGAGGCTTAACTCAAATACAGCCAGTCTCAGATCACTTCTTCCATCAGATTGAAAATGACTTTCGGATGAGAGTCCAAACGTCTTGATCTTCAGAAACACTGTCCAGATGACAACTTTGAAGTCTTTCTACTTGGTTCAGATGTAAATCCTGTAACAGAGAAATAAAAGCAGTTTTGAAACATTTTGCTCTTCACTACATACAATTGTTTACTTTTATTGACTTGATGTTGACCTGATGTTACTGGTGTCTTGTGGAGCTGGAGGTTGATCCTGTGGCTGTTGGGTGTTGTGCTTGCCTTTATAGATAGTGATGGGAGACCTTAGGCAGTAGCATTAAGAGGACACGTACAGTATGCCCCTGTAGATTGGGGCAAACGTAGTGAAGGAGAGTCGATGGAGTGTCATGCCCCTGTAGGTGATGATGTAAGGCTGGGGCAGACTCGATGGCATTCTGGAGTGACATACCCCTGTTGATGGAGGTGTTAGGCTGGGGCAAACTCCAGAGTTTTTATGAATGGCTTGTTGATGTTGGTGTCAGGCTGGAGCAGATGGAGCTTGGGAGAAGATGTTAACAGAACCAAACTGTCCCTGTAGTTGGTGATATTAGGCTGGGGCAGGTGGAGGTTGGGAAAGTTGATGATGTAAGGACTAGACTGCCCCCTGTAGGTGGTGATCTTAAGTTGGGGCAGATCTGAAGGTATTTTAGGATTGTCATGCCCCTGTAGGTGGTGTTGTTAGGCTGGGGCAGATGGAGCGGAGGAGAGTTGGAGGTTTTTAGGACTTGCATGCCCCTGATTATGGTGATGTTAGGCTGGGGCAGGTGAAGAATAGGAGTTTTGATGGCTTTTAGAACAGATTTGCCCCAGTGGGTGGTGATATTAGGCTGGGGCAGATTTGACATCTTAAGAACTGAAATGCCCCGTTGATGATGATGTTAGGCTGGAGCAAATGAAGCATGGCAGAGATGATGTTAGTTGGACTGGCATGCCCCTGATGATGGTGGTCTTAGGTTGGAGACAGATTTGATGATTTTTAGGATTGTCATGCCCCTGTAGGTGGTGTTGTTAGGCTGGGGGAAGTTCGATGGTATCCTGGATTGTCATGCCCCTGTTGGTGATTTTATCTTGTTTTTTGGACTGGCTTGTTCCTTTTAATGGCGGTGTTAGACTGGTGCAGGCTCGATGGTGTCTCAGATTGTCAGGCCCCTGTCGATGGTGGTGTTACGCTGGGGCAAGTGTAGTGGAGGTGAGTAGTTGGTGGTTTGTTGTACAGCTTCAGTGACTCAATTGAAACGTCAATTGAAAGTCAATAATCAAAAGTCTTAAAAATATATCCAAAAGTTCTACTAAAAATACAATAATAAAACTGTCTTAAAATGTCTTAAGTCTCAGATGCCCGAGTTGGGTTCAGGTCTTGGGTTGGAGGGTTGTAGAAGCCAAACCCAGGGCCTGGAGGATGTTTGGAGCAAGGTTTGTAGTGCCAAGGGAGGAAGACTGGACCTAAAGGACCAAAAAGTAAATCAGGATCAGCAAACTTTGAATAGTGTGGGAACACAATGTCCTAAATATATCTAAAACAATATCTATATTCTTGACTCTTATCTCTGTAACTTAGCTCCAGGCAGCAGTGTTTGTTTGCCGTAAGATAGAAGAAAATCCTTAACATACAGTATCACCCAACCAAACTATCATTCTTAAAAGCTCAAAATAGTTTACTGACATAATATGGAAGTGTTCATACCTGGCTGAGTTGGGACACATCTTCCACAGTGTATGTAGGCCGCCTGTTTCTCTTTTGGACTTGTTTGAACTTAAGTACCAAAGACCTCTGGGACGGTGGTTCCTCGTGGCTCTGTGCAGCGACTACACTCTGGAACGGCCTCTTACATTGGGGTTCCTCCTCAGGCTTAGGGCTGGAGCTCCGGGGCTGAGAGGAGACAGGGGTGAGAGACAACATTTAGTTAGATCAATTGTGTCATTAAAGTAGGTTATTTTGATTTTAACACTCTCTATATAACCTGGCTTTGACCTTATCTATACTTATTCAGAAGTTGCACACAGAAACTCAATTAAATAAAGTGTAAGTACCTTGAGAAATATTAATGCACAAAACCAAAAGTCTTTGTGTCTCTGTGTGTGTATGTGTGTGTGTGTTTTATGCATTACCTTTTCAGCTTTTCTTTTCAGAGCCAGAGTTCTCCTGGAGACAGTTGGAAAAAAAGGCTCAGTGGACAGACTCTGGACTGGAGCAGGAGAGGGCTTCTGGACACAGGACAAGAAAAAACTATATAGTTTTAAAAAGTCAGACAAGATTTTAACATAAGATGAATTCTGAAGTAATAACATTTTTAGAATAAACTGTTTTTGACCAAACAAATGAACACAAAGTACACAGATTGTGCTACTTTTATTCATGTATTTATCTCTATTTAACCAGGAAAGTCCAGTCTTGATCTGAATCTTTTTTCAGGGGCATCCTAGGATAAAAGAAGCCTTATGTACATGTTTTTAGCAGTAGAGAAAACCCAAGCACCTGAATGAATCCTACGCAGACATGGGGATTGTATTTTATAGATGCTAAATTCTTTTCTATTCACAGAGGAGACTTAGATGTTCCTCTAGTCAAAAATGTGCCACGCTGCTTCCACGCTGCAATGGGTCCACATAACGGTTTCTCTTCTCTCTTCCCTGCCTCTCTCTCTCCCTGTTGTTGGTATTGTATTGTTACTGTCTTTGTCACTTTTGTTGTGCCCACACCGTGTATTATTCATTGTCAATGTCATTATCAATATTATGATCATCCTATTTTACTTTTTCTTTCTTTTCCTTGTCTCTGTTCTCTCATCGTTAATTTTATCTCAGTGTTTTCTTTTTGTTTTTTATGTTTTTTTTTTCTTTCTTTTGTTTTGTTTTGTTGTTTTGTTCTCCACCTTTTCAATTGCTCATTTTGTACTGAATTGTTTGACATCCCCCATAATGCTGTTATATGTTTTAGTACCATTGGTCACTTTCATAAATACTTCCTGTTAGCCTTCACTCAAGTTCCCATGCATACACTCATCTCATGCACTCATTCTTTCCCACATGCACGCACACGCACACACACACACGCACCCCCACCCACACAGGACACCACCGAACTTTGTAATCTATGTAACCTTTATCAATGTAAATATCTGTTCACTTGGTGTTTGCAAATAAAGTATTAAAAAAAAAAAAAAAAAAAAAAAAATGTGCCACCAAAAACAAGAAAAACTCCTCCTAAATTGGTAATAAAAGTAACACAGTATTCTTGTGGTGCTGTCATACACATATAGAGTTAGAACAATTCTGTAATCAGTGCTTTTTGCTCAGGAAATACACACTCTTTGCTTTCATAATACACATATCATTTGCTCTCTATTTTCTACTTTTGTTGTGTGTTCATACCTGGTCGGCCTTGGACACATATTCCACCCTGTATTTTGACTTTTGTCCTGGGACTTGGGACATCACCAAAGACCCGTGTGAAAGGGTCTCTTCAGGGTTCTGGGCAGGAACCTGAAACGGCCTCTTACGGCGGGGTTCGTCCTCAGGCTCAGGGCTGGAGCTCCGGGGCTGAAGGAAAAGAGACAAGCGTGAGTGATGAGGTTTTTTTTATAGTTGTAGAGTGTTTGTTTGTCAGGTACTCCGATAAGTAAAGTTCTTTTGAAAATACCGATCCCAATAGTCTTTATGTGTGTGGATGTGTCTGTTTGTTTACTATGCATCATACCTTATCAGCTTTTCTCTTCAATGCCAGTGTCCTCCTGGAGACAGTCTCAAGGGGGACAAAGGTCTTAGAGGACAGACCCAGGACCGGAGAAGGAGAGGAATTCTGGACAAAAGTCAAAACAGTCATGCAATAATTTAGCATAAGATGAAATCTTTAATTGATTCACTTTTAAGGTGAAAATCTTTTTAGAGGCATAATTCATTCCATTATGAGTCTTTGGTTTTAAAATAAACATATTATTAGTCTAGAGGAGAGGACAAGGTTTTGTCAGTTCCTCAGGGGCTACAGTTCAATAAAGTTTACTAATGACAACAAATGTTTTAGTCATCAAGTCTTTAGAGCTGAATGTAAGTGTTTCTTCACTATGGACTGTAAGTTCACAAAGCTCAGGGACTCTAATGACAAAAGCGTGCTGTTGAACAAATCAAACTAAAATCTGGACTATTTACTTCACATGAGTCTCTTACCATAGTGGCTTTGTGTCTACGAGCCGGAGCCAGAGTTCTCCTGGTGCCATAACGAGGCTGCTCAGTTGGGACAGAGAGCAGCTCTGAAGTGACCTGAATGGGTCAAAAGAGACACTTTAATACAGGTGGAAAATATGTTTACAATTTTCTCAAATTATTGTTGAAATGTTTACACATTGTACTCAGTGCCTCGAATAAACTTTAAGTATCTTTGGGAAATACTGTTGCATTAAACCAAATGTGTTTATGTGTGTAAGTTTTGGTTCTATACTGTGCATCATACCTTTGGTTTCAGAGCCAGAGTCCTCCTGGAGGCAGACACAGTCGGGACATTAGGCTCTGTGGTCGAACCCAGGACCAGAGGAGCAGAGGGCTTCTGGAAACGGGACAAGAAAAACGTTTCAAAAAATGTCTGATATTATAGGGATGGCAAAGGAAATTCAGTGTTCATAAAGGCAGTTTCTAGCTTTGTAGCTCAAAGAATAGAGACGATTATTGAGAGAATTCTAAATCTAAAAGACAAACTTGACACATAAAAAATAAAATATATGAAAAGATAACATCTATTTTGTCTGTTTTCATACTTGTGTCAATAATGTGCTTTTGATATTAAAACAGTAATAGTAATACAGTAGGACTTGAGATGCTTCAGTCAGGCCTCCTTACCTGCTCTGTCTGAAGGCCTCTTGTCTGCTCTTGTTCTTGTTTCTGGACACATAATTTCTCAGGCTGAGGCTCTCCAGAAATGTCCACCTCAATGAACGGAGGAAAGGGCCCTTTGGCAGAGACCTGGTCGTACTGCAGGGGGTCTCCAACGCTCTTGATCACTGAGACCAGAGGCCGATTCAGCTTCTCCCACAGGCGCTGTTTGATCTTACGACCCAAAGCCAGGCTGTAGGGACGGGGGCGACCATTGGGGTAACTGTGAAGAGGCCCAACAGTGTTAACAATCATAGTAACTCACACAAGCTGCACAGAATGTAGTGTTTATCAGCAACTCAAATGTACAAGTATGATCAAATATAGTGGCTTTAAATGCAATCTTTCATTATGTAAATGTAAACCTAAAGTAAGGCTAACTCAAAGTTGTATTCTATACTAAACTAAGCAGCTACAGTAAAACAAAAACAGAAGTTAATCAAATGAAAAAGAAGTGGCTGCGCTCTAGGGACATACACTAACATGTCGTCCACTACAGAGTGGTAAATGTCCTGGTACTCCTCCACAGTGTAGCCGTGGATGCGAAGTGGAGAGTCAGGGGCAGCAGGACTGGGCTGGTCTATGGTCAGAGCAGAGGTCTGGGGACTGCTGGAGGTCTGGGTTTGGACCAGGTCTGGGATGATGGCCCGGTTAAACCTGCGAGGGAACGGGGACTTGCGAGTGGGTTGGGCTGAGTAGAGGGAGTGTGGACTGGGACGGACCTGTTCAATACAAGGGGTGCAATTGTTGAGAAAACACAGTCATTAGAAAAAAAGGAAGTGGTTCAATCTAACTTAGTAATGACAGAGATCTTTTGGTCAGGTCTTTAGAGGTGAAAGCAGGTGTTTCTCCACTGTTCACTGTTAGTTAGCAAAAGTCTCAGACTCTACTTGAAACTAAAATCTTGAATATTTGCTTCACACAAGTCTCTTACCATTCTGGCTTTGGGTCTCCAATTCGGAGCCAGAGCTCTCCTGGTGCCATAACGAGGCTGCTCACCCGGGACAGAGAGCAGCTGTGAAGTGACCTGAATGGGGCAAAAGAGACACTTTAATACATTTGGAAAATATGTTTCCATTTGTTATTATGCTACTCTTGAAGAAAACAGTATTTTAATTATATAACAATGACCTAAATGTACTTTTACAAAAATATACAAGAGATGTTTAGTCTTTGTACTCAGAGCCTCACATAAAATATATGTACTGTAAAATATAGAATAAAACCAAACATCTTTAAATGTGTGTGTGTTTGTGTGTATATTAAACATACCTTATCAGCTTTAGGCTTTAGAGCCAGAGTCCTCCTGGAGACAGACTGAGGTGGGACACAAGGCTCTGAGGACAAACCCAGGACAGGAGGAGCAGAGGGCTTCTGGACACGAGACAAGAGAAACACTATTGTTAATATTAGAATGTAAGATGAGATCTAAAGTAATACATTTTATAATCTGTATTATTTTGTCTACCTGCTCAGAGGGGTCCTGGGGCTCCAAAAAGGCGTCAAGCGACTGACCTGGCAAGACAACCTGGAAAACACACAACATTTTGTGTTACAATGTTAGTTTATTAACAGGAGTGAGGCAAGACACAAAACTGAGTCCACAAATTTATAAATGAATGTAGTATTTTTTTTTCTTTTTGCAATTACAGCTTTTAAAATGTGTTCTTCACCAGCGTTTGACTCCTTTTCTTGTTTCCAAGTCAAATTCAATCTCACTAAATCAACTTTTACTATAGCGTTACTAAACCATAGGCTATATAAAATGTGTAGAGGCTGAACAAGTGATTGCATTTAAAACAATTTCAGATTTGTAGCTTATAAACTTGACAAGAAGTCACTAACAAAGAACAGCTTTAATTATGTTTAAAACGAATTTAATCCCTATTGCAACTCTGTGTGCTGAATAGGCTCATCATTTTGTTAAAATTAGCATAATTGTGCTACTCATTGAGCTAGCTAAGATGATAGCTAACTTACATGACAGCGTTGAGTCTTGTTTTCACGTGTGTAAAAGAGAGAACTGGCCTTAAACTTGCTTTTATTTGCTTATTTAACAATATTTAATAAGTTAAAAACAAATATTGCTTCTGTCTGGGATGTTTCAGTGAAATAAAATCACAAATAAATGCTTTTTCAGTCATTGAATGAAAGTCAATGGTAAAACCCCGTGTATCCGGGGCGCGGTTAAATCTTACTTGTTCCATGTTGGAAACGATGTATTTCTGATCACTTGGAGTTGGACTTTCGTGATCTGGTGCAAAAACTCGTCTGGATTTCTGTATTTCAGAGAATCGTCGTGTGAAAAGTTGTAACGCAGCTTTTCTGTGGCTCAAAAGTGTCTGAATGATGTGGATTTTTGAACGTAAACACGTAACTTAGCAACAAGAGTCCAGACCATCCCGATCTGAACTGGACCATGGATCTGATATAAAAAAAAGACTTTAATATGTATTTAATAGATTAAATATCAAGCCAAGTCAAACATAAAAATACTGATAGATAGATAGATAAATAAATAAATAAATAAATAAATAAATAAATAAATAAATAATACGTGTTATCATTATGTAATTAAAAGGAATTCAATTATAAAAGTTCATTTTGGTATATTTTGTTATAATTAAATGTTTTATTTGGATAAAATGTAATAAAATAAATTACACTGTTTACATAAGTTATTTTGTTTGGTTTATAACACGAGAATTCACGAGAACTTGAGAGACTATCAGGGCCTCACACACGCGCACTCACATCCTCAAAGACTTCAGAGCGAGAGCCACGCAGAAGGCACATAAGGTATTTGTTGTGTACATGTATAATATGTATTTTTCTTTTTCATGTTATACTAATTAGACAATGTTAGAGCTAAAAGGTGCACACGTTCATTGTTCTATTCGCCAAAGACCTCCGAAGTGCAGCGGCCACGAGGTTTGTTGTCTTTGTGTTAGCCAAAACCATAATGTCTAAATTGTACTGTGTTACCTTGTCTTGTAGTTTTCACGGAGTTTCATGGCATTTGTGAAGGATATTAAATGCTCCCAGACGAGAAACCGTGTGCAGTGTTATCATGAGGAGCTACAATTATTATTAATAATATTAACAATAAATAGGCCTAAGCAGGTCCAAAGCACCACGCACTTTTTTTTTTACTTTAGATATGTGTTTTGTTTTTGAATAGTCTGCAATTTTAGTTTTAAGATTTTATTCTGTCTTCTTTTTCTAGGATAAAATACAACAACATATCCACGATTAAACATGAGCTCTCAACCTCTGATAACCCAGAAAACTCTAAATATGTAAGTATAAATATCAACTTTGTAACTGTAACTACAGGTAATTTATATATAGTATCACTTAAAGAGGAAGTTGAGGAGAAACTCAAAAGGTTATGGTTCAATAAGCTTCAGTTTCACAGCGTTATTTTTACTTCACAGTTTATAAACTCAGACTCAAAAACATCTTAGTCACGTAACAAATACTGCCTACTGTTTTCATAATCCTGATTAAACTCTAGTCTATGAATCCAATCTAATCACAAACCCTACAGATCTGGTTTAGTCTTGCTCGGCCTGTTTGAATATAACACATTTGTGTTTTGAATGGCTCGACAAATCTGGCCCATAAATAATAGCCCTGTAATAAACTCTCCACAAAACCCTTAGTCATTGTCCTAAAAAAAGTCACAAAATAAACACGTGAGCAGGGACATGATCAAATGGATCCCAAGGACATTACCCAAAAGACTAACTGCTTTCAACAACCGCACAGTCAATAACACACTAAAACACAATAGAGTTTCTGCTAAGACGATGATCCAGAGCAAAGTAACACTAACCCTTCTTTAGGCCTGGAACGGTGCAGTTAGACGAGTCAAGAACAAAAGGTATTGAAAGAACAGTCTTACAATACACATGCCACTTCTCTGTTGAAGGAGGAAGTGTCTTGGGTCTTTGCTTTTAGTTCACAATTGTATAAAATCAAATAGTTTGTTTAGAAAGAGCAGGAGAGAGAGAAAGAGAAAAGGGAGAGGAGAGAGTAAGAGAGAGGGTAGATAGAGTCAGAGTGGAAGAAAAAGAGAGAGAGAGAGAGAGAGAGAAGGCTACTCACTTACATGAGTTAAATTGACAGAAAACTTTAAGGTAGAAATTATTCATTTTTTATAAACTGACCTACTGCTTTTCACAGTGCAGGACTTCTGTTCAAACATGCGGCCCTGGGGACAAATATGGCCCCCGAGATGATTTCATGGAGCCCCCAAGATGATTTTGTTATGTCGCCTATTGCCATATTTTAATATAACTTAAGTTGACCTATTTTACAATGTGGTCCATGATCAAATGTGACTCAGATCAACTGAACCCAAGCTTCATTTGAGTTTGACATCTTTGCTCTAAACTGTTCGGGCTTACATGTACTTAAGGATTGGGTATCTGATTTTTACACTGCAAACACCATGATTTAGGTTTTAAAACTGTGTAAAATGCTCATAAATAAGACAATTTTTTTTTTTTTTTTTGCACGCGCAATTTAGCACCTGGGTTTGATAAATCAGGCCCATAGAGTTTAAGTTTGAATTTTGTCACAGATTTGGCACGCTGAATCAAATTAGGATATGATGAATATATTCATGAGCAGAACTAGAAAGGCTACATGTGCATCTTTACCAGGTTCATAAACAGACAATCTTTGATATTTTTTAACCAGCCTCACTATTATTTATTTTTGTTTGTCCTACTTTTGTCAAAAGCAAACAGATTGACCGGCTGACTTTATGTTTAAACTTCCTATTTTCTGGCGCCATCAGCAAAAGCAAAAATAGTCCCTGCCCACTTTTGAGCAAATAAATCACAAGTGTTTCCATGAAGTGAAATAAAACCGGCTGATCCGTTAAGCTAGAGATTTGCTGCTGATTTCTTTGGATACATCATGTATCCAGACTTCTGTCTCTTTGACCTCAGAGCAAGAAGCAACCTTTACGCCAATACATGCATAACATTGTCTATGTTACTTGGTGGGTCTGCAAGGGTAAATTTTTGTTTATCCATTGAGTCAAGAATAAGCCACAAGCACTGAGGGTTGCTTGCCTGAACTGGCAGAGTCTGCGTCACAAGTTGCTGTATGTGCAGCTGTGTGAGGCTGGTGAACCAGTGAATCTGGCACTGGTAACTCAAAAATGATGCATACGGAAAGAACAGTATGTATTCGATCATGGATTGCTGTTGTTTGCACAGATGTAGGTATGGAGAATAGCTACTATTTGGACAGGGGAACACAAAGAAGGAGAAGAGCTACAGCAGCTGCAACACACAATACGAACTCTGCTTTCTTGTCGCGGCTTAAGCCGGCTGCACGCTACAGGAGTTTTGGCCTGATTTTAAGCCCAATGTGCCCCTCTACAATCTTGTGTTTATTCCAATCTCTGTTTGACCGGTTGCAGGTACGAACCTGGAGCACTGGCTCAGATCTGGCCTCTGGATCATGTGACCGTCAGCCTTCACTCTCCGTTTGTGTCCANGGCTGGGAGCAGTGAGGTGGTGAGAGTCGTGCAGTCCCATGAGACGGGAAATACAACTCACTACAACACTCACATTCATTCATGTAATCACTCAGCTGCAGTTCCTTTGTGGTATAAGGGTCACTGGTGTGCTTAAACCAGTTATGAAATAAGTATTCACTAATTATGGTCAATATCCTGTGTAACAAAGATGATTGAATCAGATAGTGAAATATAATTGTTTGTGTAAAGTGCCGGATGTGCAGCTGCAGCTGTGCCATGAGGCTAAGCATATGTTGGTCGACAGCTGGGGTGAAAGGTAGAATTCTCATCGATCATGTTAACATCCTAATGAGACCAAAGTGTAAACAAGCTACTGTCTGGAATAATTTAATTGTCCAACAGAGACACACTCTTTTCACCACACTGACACCACCAAACAGACAGATAACAAATTGAAGCTCAGTGTTGTGGACTACGCATTAGTTGTTAATTTTGTACTTAAGTTACATTTTCAAATCATTATTGTGTTAGTTTTCGTTCAGAGTCTTTCACTCCTTACACCACCCCTGCTCCCACTGAACCTTTGCTTTTCCTCACAAATGGCAACTCTTCTTGGCAGATACATTCTCATTCTGTCTACCTGCTCCCCTCACGCTCTCTCCCTGTGTTGGCGGTGTCTCCTTCCTCTCTTTTCCTTAGTGTTGCTCTTCGTTCCAGGTGTCCATCTTAGCTTATTGGTAAAGTCGCATTTCAATATTATGTGCTTTCAACATGAAATAACTTACAAAAAGTCTCTGATATGTAACTGTTTTGGGGAACTTTTTTGTGACATGTTAGAATGTCTGTAACTAATTGTAACTGTAGGCTGCAGTCTTGGTAGATTAGTGATCTCTGATTAAATAATAAAGGTTAAATAAAGTGTTTGTTTTTTTTCTAGTATGAAGTTCAACTATCACAAAGAGTGTCGTTTAAATGAACAAAGCCACAAGGGTAAAATGATACATCAGCCTGTTTTTCTTTTTGTCTATTCAAAGTGCTTTCACAGACCCAGGGTCCCACACAAACGGTGCTGGTCACAGACAGCAGCAGCTGGAGAGACTTACCACTGGAGCAGTTGGAGCCCCCCCAGCCCGGCTCACACTGGCAGGTGTTGGGGGCCATGCAGCGGCCATGAACACAACTCTCCTCACAAAAAGCTGAAAGAAAAACAGACAAGAGACGTGCACAAGGTCAAAGGATGAGTAAAGCAAACGTGTTTTCACACATCACAATAAAATGTAGATAATGTTACTGAAGGCGTGTGCGACTATGATTGTGCAATGAAAGAGAGATGAAGGCATTTGAAGGGATCAAGGTTTACAGTGAATATACTGTATCTGCATGAGTGTACAAACAAAAGTGTTCTGTTCTGACTTTACTTCAAGTAACTGAATGTAAATAAAATTACTGCAAGCAAAGGTTGTAAAGACATTAATATTATTACCATGTATACTATGCTGTTTTACCAAAGGATAAAGGTGCTTTTATATATTTGATTTACTGATCAGACCAGATTTATCCATTAATATGTAGTTTACACTTTACACAATTAATTTACAAAATGCATAGCAGATAAATGGACTCCATCTAAAACAGCAATCATTTAAAAAAATCCTTTTCTTTAATTTTTCTGTGGTGCCTTCCTCCTGGAAATGTCATTTAGCCTCCAGTGTCTTTGCTGAAGCCTCTTTTTTCTCAGTAGCATGTGATTCACTCTACAACAGAGTCTCTTCTCTCCAAATAAAATCCCCTCTGCAGCCTGGAGCGTGTTATCACAGCTCTCAAACTGATATCAAACTCAGATAAATCAGAACTTTCTTACAGAAATAACAAGAGGTTCTTTTACGATGCAAAGCCACAGCAGTTGTTGTTTTGGCTTGTGCCCCCTGGCTTCACACCTGTTTGTGCCTGTTGGCCCCAATGAAGACCTCCAGAGGCACTTTCACCTCATC
This sequence comes from Mugilogobius chulae, assembly GCA_038363315.1. Taxonomy (NCBI): domain Eukaryota; kingdom Metazoa; phylum Chordata; class Actinopteri; order Gobiiformes; family Gobiidae; genus Mugilogobius; species Mugilogobius chulae. The sequence goes on from CM076404.1 coordinate 5,309,745, forward strand.
AGCTGCAGGCGCATGTTCCTTTGACCTGAGCAAACTTTTTAAGCTCAGACAGGAGGTGTTAAGTCTTTTTGACAACTCATAGACTGTATATATGTATTTATATATATAGAAGAATAGCAATAGAAGAGTATTTATAGAAAAATATGTCCCTTTTTTCAGATAACTAGCTGTTACAATATTGTGAGGGCTTCATGACTCACTGTACTGCTAAGTCAGTGGTCCAAACTTTTTTCACCAAGGGCCACAAATTGAAACACAGACTAAATGAGGGCAATCTGGGCCATAGAAAAGTGGACATACAAGGGCGATTTAGAACAATTTAAAACAAATTGAGCAGCAAAATTACTTGAAACTATAATTAAATTATTGATTCTGACTATTGAGTATATTTAAAAGTCATTACTTATGGTGTTAATTGTCTGAGGGCCAACAAAAATTGCTTTGAGGGCTGCAGTTTAGACATACCTGTGCTAAATCTCTGTTAACTTGAGAAAAATTAGCATTTGTTCTACTTACGAGCACAAATCTCTCCGTCCTCATAGAAGCCTGGGCAGCATTGTGATTTCCGCCGGTACATTGTTTTTTCTCCTTTGCGATAGGCCGTTTTGTAGCTAACTCTGCACACACAGAGAAGAAACAGTTTGTAATTGAACATATTTGAACTCATCCCACAAAGCCCGGGCGCTCACCTGTGTCTTGTGCATTTGAACCAGTTGAGGATGTCTGTGCAACTGGTGTAGTAAATCTGGTCATACGGGTGTGCGTAGGACTCCTGCACGGTCACAGAGTAGCTGAAAACACAAACCCAAACACATCTGTATATGAAACGGAAGCAGTTAACTGTATTTGTGAATAATTTCCCTCACTGTCTGACTGTGCAGAAACATTTAGGCGCTTTTGTGTACTTAGTGGATTAAAAACAGCAGAGCAGATTCCACCTTTCAACACCAAAGTGGGCTCTGTGTGTGGCCCTGTTTTATACACGATAGAGATTCCCCTGAAATGAAGCAGACTCTACATTGTTGAGGTAGTGGGAGAACTACAGAAATGACCACCATGTGAAGTTACAAGATTAGAATACACATTTCACTACAAGTTGTGAACTATATGTTATATTTACTAAACGGTTTGCCTAATTCTTTTCAGATTCCACATTTTTAGTTATATTTTGAAGAGTAGAACCTGCTTCAATTGGACATGAGCAGCAAATATAGGTAATAGTTCATAGATTCATGAGACACCACAACAGTCTACAGGCTGATAGTTAAGATAGATGCAGTGAAAGTAAAAGTAAAATGAATATTTATATTATTATTATATAGGTCCATATTTTGTTCAGCCATTAATAAAAATCACCAGATTGAAAATCTGTGAAATTACTACAGATATTCCATGGGCATATACGAGGATATAAATTGTGAAAATTGGCTCTTGCCCACCAACATCTGACATCATCACATCATAGAAAGTAAACACAACCTACCATAACCTAGTTATCTAGTAACCTAGTTATCTAGCAATCATATTGTAAACAAAGAGCAAAACCCATTACAGAAGGGCTACGGTTTGTACACTGGGCCACTATATTGACAAATATAACAAATATAAAATACCTTTTGTTTTTGTTTTGTCAGAAAATGTCAGTTGGGTGTAAATGAAGTACACACTACTACAAAAGACTACTTTGCTTCAAACTAAATTACTCTCTTACCGTGCAGGCTATAAGGTATTGTTTCTTTGTTTGTTTAATATTTAGAATTGTATGTGTTTTTGCATAAAATGTGTGTTAATGTTCTAAACTCAGAATATTTTAATGTAAATTAGGGATGGGACGATTCACTAAAGTCACGTTTCGATTCAGTTTTTGATTTTGCAGCCACAATTTTTGATTTTGTTTATTTTGTTATCTGAATTAACAATTTTTTTATTACCGTAAGACACAAAATAAGCCATAATAAATGACATTTAAACAAAGCCACTGTTGTTAGTGTCAGAACTTGTGTTTTATCAACATTTGAACAGTAATAATTAGTGTTCATATTTAGAGGTCCACCCATATATATTGGTTTGTTTCAAATATCAAGGGCTATTGTATTATTGTGTGTATTATACAACTGCAGAGTGTGTATCTCAGGCTACATGTGTAAAACTGATCAACGTTGGCCTTTTGATTCGATCGCTGCATACTTTTCCATCCCTAAAGCAAATCCTTCTGTTTAATATCGTCAGGTGATGACGACAATATATTGTGACAATTTGGGTATCATTATCATCAATAATAAAATATAATTATCTTAACTGTGTGTTAGTTAAATTAAACGAGTTATCCAGTCCCTGAAAAGCATTTTCAATAGTTTTTCCTTAAGTTACAAATCATGCCCACTTTAGAGAGACCAGATGTTAGAAAATAAAAACTGGGACACACAAGAGTTGGAAGTAACAATCATATATTAAAAAGAGGACCAAAAATCACATTATTATACACTTGAACAAGTCACACGTCTTTAAACTTCTGCCAGTAAAATTTTGTTAGGGTCATTTTCAAGCATGTTTCTCAATTTTGGCAAAATAAATTACAGTATTTTCTCTCTTTTTGTTTTTATCCAAGTGGTCAACAACTGCGACATGCCTTACCTAAAACTGAGAAAAAAATAAATGGGTTTGGATTCATTTGCTCAGACAGCTCAAAACTGGGACAGCCTCAAGTAAATTGAGTAAAAAAGATGATAAAAATAAGACTTAAATAAAGATGTTTATGTTTATCTTTATCGTTTCTTCTCTGTTCTCAGTCTTCAGTAGAACATCTCGGCCTGCCTCTGTGTGTCTGTGTGTGCGCGTGCAGCTGTTTCCTCAGATTAGACACTGAAAGTCTATCTATCTGGGAAATCCGCCCGCATCTAAGTTCCTAAATATCCAAGTGGAGTTTATCTCTTTATTGTGGGTTCGCTTGGATGAGCAGCGGGACATTGTGCGCTCACCTCTCCCAGTGACTGCAGACATTGGGATCCTCCAGGTTTAGCGAGGAAGTGATACAGGGGAGAAAGCAGAAAGACGCAGCCAGAAGGATCGTGCGGTGGCAGTGAAGCATCATGGCCGTCACAGAACTGCACCTACAGACAAAAGACATAAGAACAGACACTTTCTTTAAATTTTATCTTTGAGGGATGTTTGTTGTGAATAGAGATTAAAAACAAGTTGTGAAGAAAAGTTTTCAACCGAAGACATCACAGTATAGCGACTCATTTCATTTAATAAACAAATATAGTAATGTTTAATGCTAGAGTGACGAATCCATAAGCTGTACAATATCCTGTACAGTCTATGGTTGGTTCCAGAAGGAGGTCATTCAGAATTCTGACGTTTAGAGTAAAGGGTAAGGTAAAGTAAAGCAAAGAAAAACTCTTGGATAAAGTGTGAGGTTTAGGTCAGTTTAGAAACATAAATTAACTTGTTACCATGGAGACTTGCATCCCTCCGAACTTGACTTATCTACAGCACTAAAGTTTAACAACACATCAAATACTGTATGTATTCTACTAAATAAATGTTTTATATACTTACATTTGACAAATAATTTGACAAAAAAGTGTACTATTTGGTAATAGTGTTCCATGTTCCAAACGCCTGATTTTTTTCTCCAACCCTGTTACGCCATACACCATCACTTTGCATTGGTGGCTTTGCTAGCAAAAGTTTATATTTTTAAATATTTACTTAAGGGATTTGGGTAAGGTTAGGGTTAGGTTAAGTTAATTTGGTTAAGTTTATGGGTTTTGGAAAAGGTATGTTAACTGCGTTAGTAAAAATAAAGACGCCTTCCAAACTTTAAAACTTAACCCTAATCCTATTTTTACCATGATTAGGAAACACAAGTACAATAAATGTAGAATATAATAAAAATGTGCAAAAAAAAAGCCCTAAACTTACAAGATTTACCCAACATCTCACATTAACCTTACCCTTTTTGTATTATAGTGAACCCCAGGAAAATTGCAACAGCTTGTCTGCGCTAATGGGATTAAATCAATAAACAAACAAACCAACCAACAAACAAATCAACAAACAAACAAACAAACAAACAAGCAAGCAAGCAAGCAAACAAACAAACAAACCCTGAATGTGATATAAACAGGCAGTTATTATATTATAAATATTGTATAAACAGTGATTTTATAGGGAGTCCCATGACATTGGACAAGTTTGAACTCAGTTTACAAAATTAGTTGCTGCACAAAAGTTCTAGATCAGGATGAACCAGCAAAAAAACAACTGTTACCATGGAGATCCATGAATGTTTGTAGAAAGAGGAAGTTTTAGCACAACTTCCATAGGATTATAGATTAGTTAAAACAATGTAAAAACGTAAACAAACTGCCTAGTGCCAGGATCTGCTTTAATGAATGATTTCTATAAATAAGTGTTGTCACGACCCAGGACAGTGGTTAGTTTTGGACAAAGCCTCATCATTTACAATTGAATTGACCCTGTGCATAAAAGCTGTTCATTTTCAAATTGTCTGACTTTAGCATTAGCATTGACAGACAAACACAAGTATTTAACATGTTTTCAGAGAAATCACAAACTGCTCACTGTTCACTGCCTGATCTTTAGTAATTTTTCATTTTAGGCTGAGGTACTGAAAACCTCATAGGAATGAACTAAACAGGAAATGAACCTGCCAGCAAGATGTTAGCATTTTTGAAAATAAATAAGCCAACTGACTTCTGTGCAATTCTGAGTCAATTAGGAAGTAACATTTAGTCTAGTCACTAAACTCTAAAATGTGTGAATGCAATTTCAGTCGAGCCTTAAATATGATCATCCTGTAACTGTACATTAGTAAAACAAGTAGTCCAACCTGTCCTTAGCACAGTTGACCTTATTGACTTTCTTTGGAAAAGCTCTTCTGTACATAAGAACGTGCAGGAGTAGTATTTGTCTCTAACGATGTTTACCACAATGACAGAACTCTCTGGCTGATTGTGGGTTACGCTGGGCCTCAGTGTTATTCGAGTATTTCAAAACCTTCACTAATGATAAGGAAGATCTACAGCACAAACAAATCTAAACAAACTCCAGGCTCAGTTTCATGCCTGGCTAAAAATAATACGTGTTTTTTGTGAAAATGCTCGGAAAGTTCATTATTTGTCTTCAGTCTTCAGTCTTAATACTTTATAGGTTTATTGAAAATCTTGAAAAGCATGTCCTATTGCAAATACTGGCTTGTCTTTTTATATTTATTTACCTCAAGCTGCTACATCCAGGTGTTTGTAGAAGCGGTTTCACGGACTTTTACTACAGTCTCAACCATCACAAATGTTGAGGCATCTATGATAGTTTTATAGTTTTCTCTAATTTTATATTTGAATACCTGTTGTAAGCATAAATTATAGGTTTGAATGAATTAAGATCAAGTTTTTGAAGAAAGGTTCCTCACAAGAAACACATGTTTATGACCCTGTAAAGAAAAATGTAACAAAATAAGTGTATTCTTTTGTTAAATATATAAAAGAAAAACTGTTACATTTGAGATGTTCAAAATAGGTAACTTCAAACGTCAAACATAAATCCCAAATTTAATTGCAATCTCAAACTAAACAGAAAAGTTGCATTAGGCTATTTTTCTCAGTTAAATCAAAAAACAATCTAGACTTATTTGGCATATCAGGTCAGTTTGATTATTTCTTCTTCCTATTTCCTAAGAATTCCAGTTGATGAAGCTCTAACTCAATTCCTAATGTGGGAGACACTTGACTGTCACTTTTGTCCAAAAGAATGTGATTAAACAAACAACAATAGACAATACAAATACAAATAATACATTATAAAAGCTCTTTAAAGACACATTTTAGCACGTTTTCGTTGGGTTTACAAATGTGAGGTCTTCACGATCCTAAGACATACAGTGCAATCACAGAATATTACTGCCTATGTATATATTGCAGTGTATTTCAGTACATAAATGAACATGAACTAAAAAACACAGGCGTATAAAGAAGCCCAGTGCCTTGTTTTTTAGCTTCCTCATTATTGTCGTCCACTACAGAGTGGTAAATGTCCTGGTACTCCTCCACAGTGTAGCCGTGGATGCGAAGTGGAGAGTCAGGGGCAGCAGACTGGGCTGGTCTATGGTCAGAGCAGAGGTCTGGGATGCTGGAGTCTGGGTTTGGACCAGGTCTGGGATGATGGCCCGGTTAAACCTGCGAGGGAACGGGGACTTGCGAGTGGGTTGGGCTGAGTAGAGGGAGTGTGGACTGGGACGGACCTGTTCAATACAAGGGGTGCAATTGTTGAGAAAACACAGTCATTAGAAAAAAAGGAAGTGGTTCAATCTAACTTAGTAATGACAGAGATCTTTGGTCAGGTCTTTAGAGGTGAAAGCAGGTGTTTCTCCACTGTTCACTGTTAGTTAGCAAAAGTCTCAGACTCTACTTGAAACTAAAATCTTGAATATTTGCTTCACACAAGTCTCTTACCATTCTGGCTTTGGGTCTCCAATTCGGAGCCAAGCTCTCCTGGTGCCATAACGAGGCTGCTCACCGGGACAGAGAGCAGCTGTGAAGTGACCTGAATGGGGCAAAAGAGACACTTTAATACATTTGGAAAATATGTTTCCATTTGTTATTATGCTACTCTTGAAGAAAACAGTATTTTAATTATATAACAATGACCTAAATGTACTTTTACAAAAATATACAAGAGATGTTTAGTCTTTGTACTCAGAGCCTCACATAAAATATATGTACTGTAAAATATAGAATAAAACCAAACATCTTTAAATGTGTGTGTGTTTGTGTGTATATTAAACATACCTTATCAGCTTTAGGCTTTAGAGCCAGAGTCCTCCTGGAGACAGACTGAGGTGGGACACAAGGCTCTGAGGACAAACCCAGGACAGGAGGAGCAGAGGGCTTCTGGACACGAGACAAGAGAAACACTATTGTTAATATTAGAATGTAAGATGAGATCTAAAGTAATACATTTTATAATCTGTATTATTTTGTCTACCTGCTCAGAGGGGTCCTGGGGCTCCAAAAAGGCGTCAAGCGACTGACCTGGCAAGACAACCTGGAAAACACACAACATTTTGTGTTACAATGTTAGTTTATTAACAGGAGTGAGGCAAGACACAAAACTGAGTCCACAAATTTATAAATGAATGTAGTATTTTTTTTTCTTTTTGCAATTACAGCTTTTAAAATGTGTTCTTCACCAGCGTTTGACTCCTTTTCTTGTTTCCAAGTCAAATTCAATCTCACTAAATCAACTTTTACTATAGCGTTACTAAACCATAGGCTATATAAAATGTGTAGAGCTGAACAAGTGATTGCATTTAAAACAATTTCAGATTTGTAGCTTATAAACTTGACAAGAAGTCACTAACAAAGAACAGCTTTAATTATGTTTAAAACGAATTTAATCCCTATTGCAACTCTGTGTGCTGAATAGGCTCATCATTTTGTTAAAATTAGCATAATTGTGCTACTCATTGAGCTAGCTAAGATGATAGCTAACTTACATGACAGCGTTGAGTCTTGTTTTCACGTGTGTAAAAGAGAGAACTGGCCTTAAACTTGCTTTTATTTTGCTTATTTAACAATATTTAATAAGTTAAAAACAAATATTGCTTCTGTCTGGGATGTTTCAGTGAAATAAAATCACAAATAAATGCTTTTTCAGTCATTGTAATGAAAGTCAATGGTAAACCCCGTGTATCCGGGGCGCGGTTAAATCTTACTTGTTCCATGTTGGAAACGATGTATTTCTGATCACTTGGAGTTGGACTTTCGTGATCTGGTGCAAAAACTCGTCTGGATTTCTGTATTTCAGAGAATCGTCGTGTGAAAAGTTGTAACGCAGCTTTTCTGTGGCTCAAAAGTGTCTGAATGATGTGGATTTTTGAACGTAAACACGTAACTTAGCAACAAGAGTCCAGACCATCCCGATCTGAACTGGACCATGGATCTGATATAAAAAAAAAGACTTTAATATGTATTTTAATAGATTAAATATCAAGCCAAGTCAAACATAAAAATACTGATAGATAGATAGATAAATAAATAAATAAATAAATAAATAAATAAATAAATAAATAATACGTGTTATCATTATGTAATTAAAAGGAATTCAATTATAAAAGTTCATTTTGGTATATTTTGTTATAATTAAAATGTTTTATTTGGATAAAATGTAATAAAATAAATTACACTGTTTACATAAGTTATTTTGTTTGGTTTATAACACGAGAATTCACGAGAACTTGAGAGACTATCAGGGCCTCACACACGCGCACTCACATCCTCAAAGACTTCAGAGCGAGAGCCACGCAGAAGGCACATAAGGTATTTGTTGTGTACATGTATAATATTGTATTTTTTCTTTTTCATGTTATACTAATTAGACAATGTTAGAGCTAAAAGGTGCACACGTTCATTGTTCTATTCGCCAAAGACCTCCGAAGTGCAGCGGCCACGAGGTTTGTTGTCTTTGTGTTAGCCAAAACCATAATGTCTAAATTGTACTGTGTTACTTGTCTTGTAGTTTTCACGGAGTTTCATGGCATTTGTGAAGGATATTAAATGCTCCCAGACGAGAAACCGTGTGCAGTGTTATCATTGAGGAGCTACAATTATTATTAATAATATTAACAATAAATAGGCCTAAGCAGGTCCAAAGCACCACGCACTTTTTTTTTTACTTTAGATATGTGTTTTTGTTTTTGAATAGTCTGCAATTTTAGTTTTAAGATTTTATTCTGTCTTCTTTTTTCTAGGATAAAATACAACAACATATCCACGATTAAACATGAGCTCTCAACCTCTGATAACCCAGAAAACTCTAAATATGTAAGTATAAATATCAACTTTGTAACTGTAACTACAGGTAATTTTATATATAGTATCACTTAAAGAGGAAGTTGAGGAGAACTCAAAAGGTTATGGTTCAATAAGCTTCAGTTTCACAGCGTTATTTTTACTTCACAGTTTATAAACTCAGACTCAAAAACATCTTAGTCACGTAACAAATACTGCCTACTTGTTTTCTATAATCCTGATTAAACTCTAGTCTATGAATCCAATCTAATCACAAACCCTACAGATCTGGTTTAGTCTTGCTCGGCCTGTTTGAATATAACACATTTGTGTTTTGAATGGCTCGACAAATCTGGCCCATAAATAATAGCCCTGTAATAAACTCTCCACAAAAACCCTTAGTCATTGTCCTAAAAAAAGTCACAAAATAAACACGTGAGCAGGGACATGATCAAATGGATCCCAAGGGACATTACCCAAAAGACTAACTGCTTTCAACAACCGCACAGTCAATAACACACTAAAACACAATAGAGTTTCTGCTAAGACGATGATCCAGAGCAAAGTAACACTAACCCTTCTTTAGGCCTGAGAACGGTGCAGTTAGACGAGTCAAGAACAAAAGGTATTGAAAGAACAGTCTTACAATACACATGCCACTTCTCTGTTGAAGGAGGAAGTGTCTTGGGTCTTTGCTTTTAGTTCAACAATTGTATAAATCAAATAGTTTGTTTAGAAAGAGCAGGAGAGAGAGAAAGAGAAAAGGGAGAGGAGAGAGTAAGAGAGAGGGTAGATAGAGTCAGAGTGGAAGAAAAGAGAGAGAGAGAGAGAGAGAGAGAAGGCTACTCACTTACATGAGTTAAATTGACAGAAAACTTTAAGGTAGAAATTATTCATTTTTTATAAACTGACCCACTGCTTTTCACAGTGCAGGACTTCTGTTCAAACATGCGGCCCTGGGGACAAATATGGCCCCTGAGATGATTTCATGGAGCCCCCAAGATGATTTTGTTATGTCGCCTATTGCCATATTTTAATATAACTTAAGTTGACCTATTTTACAATGTGGTCCATGATCAAATGTGACTCAGATCAACTGAACCCAAGCTTCATTTGAGTTTGACATCTTTGCTCTAAACTGTTCGGGCTTACATGTACTTAAGGATTGGGTATCTGATTTTTACACTGCAAACACCATGATTTAGGTTTAAAACTGTGTAAAATGCTCATAAATAAGACAATTTTTTTTTTTTTTTTTGCACGCGCAATTTAGCACCTGGGTTTGATAAATCAGGCCCATAGAGTTTAAGTTTGAATTTTGTCACAGATTTGGCACGCTGAATCAAATTAGGATATGATGAATATATTCATGAGCAGAACTAGAAAGGCTACATGTGCATCTTTACCAGGTTCATAAACAGACAATCTTTGATATTTTTTAACCAGCCTCACTATTTATTTATTTTTGTTTGTCCTACTTTTGTCAAAAGCAAACAGATTGACCGGCTGACTTTATGTTTAAACTTCCTATTTTCTGGCGCCATCAGCAAAAGCAAAAATAGTCCCTGCCCACTTTTGAGCAAATAAATCACAAGTGTTTCCATGAAGTGAAATAAAACCGGCTGATCCGTTAAGCTAGAGATTTGCTGCTGATTTCTTTGGATACATCATGTATCCAGACTTCTGTCTCTTTGACCTCAGAGCAAGAAGCAACCTTTACGCCAATACATGCATAACATTTGTCTATGTTACTTGGTGGGTCTGCAAGGGTAAATTTTTGTTTATCCATTGAGTCAAGAATAAGCCACAAGCACTGAGGGTTGCTTGCCTGAACTGGCAGAGTCTGCGTCACAAGTTGCTGTATGTGCAGCTGTGTGAGGCTGGTGAACCAGTGAATCTGGCACTGGTAACTCAAAAATGATGCATACGGAAAGAACAGTATGTATTCGATCATGGATTGCTGTTGTTTGCACAGATGTAGGTATGGAGAATAGCTACTATTTGGACAGGGGAACACAAAGAAGGAGAAGAGCTACAGCAGCTGCAACACACAATACGAACTCTGCTTTCTTGTCGCGGCTTAAGCCGGCTGCACGCTACAGGAGTTTTGGCCTGATTTTAAGCCCAATGTGCCCCTCTACAATCTTGTGTTTATTCCAATCTCTGTTTGACCGGTTGCAGGTACGAACCTGGAGCACTGGCTCAGATCTGGCCTCTGGATCATGTGACCGTCAGCCTTCACTCTCCGTTTGTGTCCAAACAAAGTGTGGCCTTTGCTGTGCTCCAAGACGTCTCCAGACCTGACACGAGACTGACTTTGGAAAACCTTTACCTGAACGACAACTGTTCTGTCCTTCCTCTCAAAGTTGTTGCCCAAAAAAGAGTCAGGTCTGTACATAATACAAAATATTTATGTAGACTGCTTAAAATACCTAGATTCAGTTTAACTGGTTACCAGCGACGTGCGGTCAGGTGAGGCAGGTGAGGCAGTGCCTCACCAGTCCAAATGGGGAAAAAATATTTGATGTCAATAAGACTAAATATTATATTTTTTGTATGTAAAATGTTTTGTTTTTGTCATGTTTAGTTGATTCTTGTGATTTTCATTGACTTTTGTGGTTTAAAACTCCAAAATCTATATAGACCTGCTTTATAACGAAGGTGTTTAGCTCAGATGGATGAGCGAGAGAGCCGCGGTGCGAAGGGTCTGGGGATCTAAACTCGCGTCAGTATATATATTTTTTCCTCATCTTTGATTTCGCGTGTAGAGACAAAATAGTCACGTGAGAGTATGTGCTTCTGTTTAATATATACTTATATGTCTGATAAAATATATATGTCTGATAAGTGAATAAAAAGACATTTTAAAGTGAAAGTAAGCAACTAGACCTGTGTGGTCCATAGTGTCTCACCAGTTGAAAATCTCACCACACGTCACTGCACTCAACGGTAACCATGACTCTATTTGAATATTTGCTTGCATTACAGGTGGGAGAATATTTTATGACCTCTATATTCCTGACAATTCGTAGAATTTTTTCTTCCAGACGAACAGTTTCAGTTACAAACATATTTTGTGAATGTCAAAAATGTTTGTAAGGAACCCTTAAAAACAATTAGTGTAGCTGCCCACTTGGAATAACCACACAGGATGCAGAGATTTTCGACGGGTGCACTTTTAATTGTCATCTTTCTTTTGTCACCGTCATGGCACCGTGAAAACTATGAAATGAACAAAAGCACAAATGCCATAATGAAGTATTGTCCACAAGTAATCCATAGAAATTACATTTTTCCCTTTACTTATTACAGACAATTTTCCTGAACATAAATAATGAATTTTACATTAAATAAAATACTGAAATGTACACTGAATTAACATTTGTTAACCAATGGGAGGCGCAGCTCTCAATAAAATAAAAATAAGTAAAGTTTCTTCAGTATAAATCACTTTTACAATCAATACACGTGAGTCACGTCATACCTCCTTCTGCTTTCCAAGGGCGCTAAAGTTTGAGCTCTGTCTGCTAGCAGCCTATCGTCCACATGCACCTCGTAATGACAGTCCTTTGAAATAGCACACAAAACACAAAGTGGACCACCATAAAATGACCTTTTACGAATAATACCACAGAGTTTTGACATGTTAAATTAATTTTTTTGTATGTTTTTACCGTCTCTGGAGCAACGTGTGCATGTCGTTTAGGGGAGACGTTAGCAGGAAGTCTGGCGTTAGCAAAACAGGAAGTGACAAAAAAGAGGTGCGCGATTTCAAAATAAAAGCACAAACTAATAAAACGTAACTGATTGTGAATAATTTTAGCTGCCATTTACACTCCCACCAAATCCTGCTACAATGAATGAACAAACTAATGAATGAGTTGTACAGGATTTCTTGACTGAATAAGTGAACAATTTACTTTGAACTATATTTGCAAAACAAAATGAAAGAGTATAATGATTGTCAGTCTGTTTGTTCTAATCAGTTTTCTAGCAGTAGTACTAGTTTTTGGACAGGTCTCTCAATGATTGAAGGTTTTGTGGGGTGATCTTGCTTTCCTTGAAGCTTCCTGTCTCCTATTTGTACTTTGACTCGACGGACTAAACCATCGCTGTCTTGAACAGTGTTCACCACTCGTCCTAACTGCCATTGAGCTCTTGGGAGATTGTCGTCCTTAATAATGACAATATCATCAACTTTGAGATTGCGTTGAGGTGAGTGCCATTTTTGTCTTGTCGATATGTTGAGCAAATATCTTTTTTCCAGCGTCCCCAGAACTGTTCAATGAGATACTGAACTCTCCTCCATCTCTTTGTAGCGTACAGATCTTCTTTCGCAAATGTACCAGGGGGTGGAAGAGCGACTTTAGATTTCATCATAATGAGGTGATTCGGTGTCAGGGGTTCCAGCGCCTGAGGATCATTGATTTCATTTACTGATAAAGGGCGACTGTTAACTATAGCCATGGCCTCATATAACAGTGTTCTGAGTGAGGCGTCATCAAGTCGGCCTGGGCACTGAGCGAAGGTAGCATTTAGGACATTTTTAACGGTTCTGATTTGTCGTTCCCAGACGCCGCCTGCGTGGCTGGCAGAGGGGGCGTTGAAGACAAATTCACACTGTTTTTCAGCCAGGAACACTTCCAATAACCTTTTGTCACATTGTTTGAGCGCTTCTTTAAACTCGTTTTTGGCGCCAACGAAGTTAGTACCTTGGTCGCAGTGTAATTGTCGGACGGCACCTCGGAGGCTTATGAAGCATCTCAATGCGTTGATGAATGAGTCTGTCGACAAATCTTCGAGCATTTCGATATGGACAGCTCTGGAATACAAACAAGTGAAAATAAGACCATATCGTTTGTGTTCTTTACGAGCTTTCTTTACGATAAATGGGCCAAAACAGTCCATGCCGCTATATGTAAAGGGTGCTGAGGCTTCAAGACGTTCTTTAGGAAGTTCAGCCATTCGTTGACTTTCAGTTGGTCGCCGAAGTTTCCTGCAAAGCACACAGTTGTGTATCAGTTTGGCAACTAGCTTGCTTCCGCCAATGACCCAGAACCCATTGCTTCTGAGCTCCATTTGTGTCTGACCTCGACCTTGATGGCATATTTTATTGTGGTAGTGGGACACAATCAGTTTAGTAATGTGGCTGTTGTTTGGTAAAATGACTGGATGTTTCACTTTGTTGCAAAGAGATGACTGTTTTAATCTCCCACCAACACGGAGAAGTCCATCTAACCAGATTGGATCGAGATTAAAGAGAGAGCTTGAGTTGGGGAGTTCTTTGTTACTTTGGAGCAACTTTATCTCTCTGTGGAAAGCTTGCTGCTGTACGATCTTAATCACTGCTTCAACAGCTTTCTCAGACTCTTCTACAGTCACATGTTCACTCTTTTGTTTTTGTTTAGACCCCAGTCTTTTGATTCTTGCCACCACCTTTACAAGCGCAGACCAGGAGGAAAACTGACTCAAACGGTTAAGGATGTCATTGCAGTTATTGGTTTCAGTTGCAAGAACCTGAATTGTCTTTACTTCAGGATCTCCGACAAGTAACTCAGCTGGAGTGCTGGAAGTTAAATGTAATTCACGCTCCCAGAGAAACTTTGGTCCTCGCAGCCAGTTTGTTGAGTTGATATCTGAAGCACAAAGACCTCGGGATGCATGATCGGCCGGATTTTCTGAAGTGTCCACATAATGCCACTGATTAGGATCACTAATGTTTCTGATTAGCTGGACACGATTTGCGACAAATATGTGGAACCGACGGGCATCGTTATTGATATATCCGAGCACGACTTGCGAATCAGTCCAGAAAACTTCTTGATCGATTTCCATGTCAAGTTCACATTTTAACAGTACACTGACTTTTGCAGAAATTACAGCTGCTGCAAGTTCTAATCTCGGAATACTTGTTACTTTAGAAGGTGCAACTCTCGCTTTTGCCATCACGAGACTGCAATGAACTTCATCTTTGTCGTTTTTGTACCTGAGATAAGAACAGGCTCCGTATCCCGTGCAGCTAGCATCAGAAAAGTGATGTAATTCTACTCTGACAATGTTGTGAAAGTTATGTGGATGGTAACATCTTGGGATTGAGATCTCTTTCAGCTTGAGAAGACCGTTTACCCACTCCTCCCACCTTGGCAGCATGTCATCTGGGAGTTGATCATCCCAACCGATGCCTCTGTGGCAAAGCTCTTGAAGGATCTGCTTTCCACTTAGACTGAATGGAGCTATAAATCCAAGTGGATCGTAAAGAGAGGCGATTACTGACAAACATCCACGGCGGGTTGCAGGCTGATCTTTGAGGTTGATGTTAAAGCTGAAGGTGTCATCCTTTATCGACCACCGAATGCCGAGAGCACATTCTTGTTGGGTTGGGTCGAACTCTAGAGGTTCAATGTTTGTTGCTCTTTCAGATGGGTCTAAGCAAGAGAGTGCTGCTTCCTGATTGGAGTTAAACTTGTGAAGGCGCAGGCCTCCCTTTTTGCACAACTCTTGAGCTTCGGAGATTAGTTTCTTGGCTTCATCAACTGATGAGACGCTGACCAACCCATCGTCAACATAAAAATTTTTCTCCACAAATGTTGAGGCGAGGGGATAGCTGTCTTTGTGTTGTCGTGCCAAATGCTTTAAACCAAAGTTTGCACATCCTGGAGACGAAGCCGCTCCGAAGAGGTGAACCGTCATTCTGTACTCCTGTGGTTCCTTCTCTAAATCTCCATCTTTCCACCAGAGGAACTTCAGATAATTTCGAGATTCAGGAGTGACAGAGAACTGATAAAACATTCTTTCAATGTCGCAAATAATGGCAACAGTTTCTTTCCTGAATCTGCAAAGTACTCCGACCAGAGGATTGATTAGATCAGGCCCTGTTAGTAATGTGTCGTTGAGAGAAATGCCGCGAAACTTGGCTGAACCATCGAAAACGACTCTGAGCTTATCCGGTTTTCTCGGGTGGTAGATGCCGTGATGTGGAAGGTACCACTCCGTTTCTCCCTCAGATGTCTTTGGGGCGGGTTCTGCGTCACCTTTGTTGATTGTTTCTTCCATGAATGTTTTGTATTGATCATAGTATTGTTTGTTGCTTTTTAGTTTTCTCTTGAGACACTGTAGACGAACTGTGGCTAACCTCTTGTTGTTTGGTAAGTTGGGTGGACTGTTGCCTTTAAAGGGAAGAGGCATCTCGTAATGTCCGTTCTCTTTCTGTGAGATGTTGTTACTAAGAAACTGTATGAAATGTACATCTTCTTGTGACACATATTTATCCTCGTAGGTTTTCTCTATGAAGTCAGATTCCAGTGCCTTTAGAATATCTGTCGTGGGTGGAACTGGAAGTTCTTTTACAGTGAGCCGATGCACAAAACTTTGACTTCCCTGTCTGTCTAGGTGGGGGTTTGGTGCACCTATTATACTCCATCCTAGTACTGATTTCTGTGCAAACGGTTGATTTTCTTTACCGAGGATGACTTCAAGAGGAGCAAGTGCCGAGGGACAGTCATATCCTATCAGGAGCCCTATATCACAGTCTTGGATTGGTGGTAACTTATCTGCCAAGGTTCTGAGATGAGGCCACAGTAATGCGGTTTCTTTTGTTGGAATGTAAGACTTGTCTACAGGAATGAAGTCACGGCTGTAGGCTTGCTGTAACTGGATGCAGCTCTCAGAGTAGAGTCCTCGAACTTGTAGACCTTTAATAGTTTTGCTTGATATGATTGTGTCAATGGCTGTCATTGTACTTAGTTTCAGCTTTACAGGTTGAGCATTCACGTTCAGTTTTTCAAGGACATCATCTAAGACAAATGTCGAGTCACTCTGTGTGTCCAGTATTGCGTATGTAAGCACTTCTCTTTGCGGTTCTTGTACTGAAGACACGAATACTGGGACAATGCTTGAGGTTGCGGAGGTGCGTTGCGTTGACATATGGGACACGGCCTTGTGTGTTTCCTGGCTTGCTTGTTTTTCTGTGGAGGTGGAGCTATTCGTTGTTGCTTCCACAGAATTTTGCCTTTTGTCTTCATGCAAGCAGGTTGGGTGACGGCGGCTGCATGTATTGCAGGTGTGTCGTCTCTTACAATCCTTAGTCACATGACCCTTTCTCAAGCATCCAAAGCAGAGCTTATTTTCATGGATGAATGCCTTTTTATCTTCAACACTCTTTGCTGCGAAAGCCGGGCACTTTGTGATGGCATGATCTTCGCTTTTACAGACAGTGCATGGAAACTTGGGTTTACTGCTGTTTGTCTCTTGTTTGTCTTGAGCAAAGCTCTTTGGTTGTGTGCTTGTATTGAAAGCTTTGGCTCTTTTTGGAATTCTATCATTTGTAATTTTGAAATTGAACAACATTGGAGAAGCTATAGGATTACAGGCTATTCTTGCCTCTTTGCTCAGGAACTTTGTGAAACATGCAAGATCTGGATAGTTGCCAGATGTGTCAAGTTCATCTACAACAATGCGACTCCACTTGCGCACGATCCATTCTGGTAGTTTTTTGAGCAATTTGTGATTTTCCTCACAATCATTTAGGATAGAGAGTCCTTTGACATGTGGGATTGCCTCGGTGCAGCTTTGGAGGAAGTCTGCTAGCTCACGTAGCGCTTGTGGGTCGTTTGTGCCGATCTTTGGCCATTTTGTGAGCTTGTCACGGAAAGCTTTTTGTATGCTGAATGGATTACCATATCTGTCTTGCAGGACTTTCCAAGCTCCTTTGTAAGCGTTCTCAGAATCTCGGTAAAAGAAGCCTTCTACAGCTTTGCGTGCCTCTCCTGTAAGATAGTTTTTGAGATAAAACATCTTCTCACTCGCTGGAAGTGGTTTTCTATCAATCAGAGTCATAAATGACATTTTCCAGTCAGTGAACATTAAAAGATCACCACTAAACGTGGTAGGTTGAGGGATCGGTAAACGATTCATGCTTAATGAGCTGGCGATTGCTTGAGCTAAACTGACTGATTCTGGTGTTGTTGGTGATTCAGAAGCTACTTGGTGAGATTGAAATGCAGCGGCATCTGGATTCAGCTGAGGTGTATTTTGTATTTTGAAGTAAACAGAGCTAAGTTTGTCGTCAATGTCATCATTGTTGTCTTCAAAACAGTCAAAACTATCATATGTTTTCACACGAGCTGTTGCTATAGCGACCTCTTTTGCTGTTTGTAACTGCTGCAATTTAGCTCTCTCCTGTTCCAACTGTTGTTGCATTTCCACCTCTCTTTGTTTAATTTCTGACAGCATTTTTGCCTCTTTGAGTTTCCACTCACACTCTAACTTGTGAAGATGTGCTTGTTGTGCTTGAATCTCTTCCATAGCCTTTGATTGTTCCAACTTAGCAGCGAGCTCAGCTTCGGCATCTACTCTACTACTGTGCGTACTAGTTGAGTTGGAACTTACAGTTTCAGTTGCGGTGTAACCAAAGACGGAACCATATTCCTTTTACTTAATATTTCTCGCACTCTTTCCTTTTCAAGCTGATCATTGTAATCTTCATCATTAGACTCTAAACGATTGCTTATGAGGTCACAAATCTCTTTTGTCAGAATACCACAGGCGTCCATTTTCTTGACTATCTGTGGTGCGGTGTCACTGTTACGTAGAACAGGTTCATACTGTAATCTTACAGCATCATACTTTGCTTGAATATCTTCCCTTAATTTACTGAGGTCTTCTAATGAGCAGAGTGTTTTTAGTTTGGTTCTAGTATCTCTTGCTACCAGTTTCCAGGAGTCATAGGCCTTGTTAAACGTTCGTTCACGTTTTTGGATTTCTTGGTTGTGCGCTTCTTGGCCTTTCTCTGTTAGCTTTCGCTCTCGTGAGCTGGACCTTACTGGTATCCCTATAGGATTGTCTGTTTTCTCTGTTGGAAGTGACATATTGTTTGTTTAATGCAATTGCTTTAAGTCTGATGTATCTTTGATTGTCTTATGCTTGAATTAACACTTATAAGCTGTAGTTATCTTTTACCACAGAGTAATACTTATGTCAAGCATTAGCGGATTATAGACGCTCAAAGAATATTGCATAAACAGTGACAGCAGAGATGTAAGCACTATAATAGGCACTGATAACTAAAGTGCTTTACCTTTTCATAAACAGACCCAAAAGTATTATCCCATAAACACATGTGTTACTCGTCATGAAATATTATTCAATTTCAGAAATGTTATGTGTCTGGAATCAGCTCATAAATTATTTAACCTCAAAATGTAGCGTTAGTATTCAAGGAACGTTGTTTATGCTGTATACTTGTGTAGATAGTTCCTTTGCATCTTGGTACTCAATGTCTCTTTTAGTATAGTTGTAAAGCATGCATTCTTTGCAGTCTATGTAGGATATGGATGCACGTGGAGCGAGATGGCTGGTATCAGGTGGGTTGACGAATCTCAGGCGAGATGGCATCAGCTTCTCTGCAGGGATGGCAGTCCGTTGCAGTCCAAGGAGTTTTCACTGTAGCTGCCCACTTGGAATAACCACACAGGATGCAGAGATTTTCGACGGGTGCACTTTTAATTGTCATCTTTCTTTTGTCACCGTCATGGCACCGTGAAAACTATGAAATGAACAAAAGCACAAATGCCATAATGAAGTATTGTCCACAAGTAATCCATAGAAATTACATTTTTCCCTTTACTTATTACAGACAATTTTCCTGAACATAAATAATGAATTTTACATTAAATAAAATACTGAAATGTACACTGAATTAACATTTGTTAACCAATGGGAGGCGCAGCTCTCAATAAAATAAAAATAAGTAAAGTTTCTTCAATATAAATCACTTTTACAATCAATACACGTGAGTCACGTCATACCTCCTTCTGCTTTCCAAGGGCGCTAAAGTTTGAGCTCTGTCTGCTAGCAGCCTATCGTCCACATGCACCTCGTAATGACAGTCCTTTGAAATAGCACACAAAACACAAAGTGGACCACCATAAAATGACCTTTTACGAATAATACCACAGAGTTTTGACATGTTAAATTAATTTTTTTGTATGTTTTTACCGTCTCTGGAGCAACGTGAGCATGTCGTTTAGGGGAGACGTTAGCAGGAAGTCTGGCGTTAGCAAAACAGGAAGTGACAAAAAAGAGGTGCGCGATTTCAAAATAAAAGCACAAACTAATAAAACGTAACTGATTGTGAATAATTTTAGCTGCCATTTACAATTAGTTTGTAAGAACGTGTCATGAATGAGGCCTTATGTTCCACCACTGCTAAAAATATTCTCAGAACTTCATCTGTCACGTCACACGTCTGGGAATTTCAGTGTTTCTGACGCTAGAAAATCTATTAAACAAACACATGAAGCTAAATATAGTTTGTTTTCAAAGAAAGAACAACGCTATAACAAGCTTAATATTTCAAAAAAGGTCAGGTTCCAGATAAAAGACAAAGACAGTTGTGTCGGCAGAAATTGTGCTACTTATTTTACAACAGATAATATTCATACTTCTTAGAATCTTGAATTGTGGTGTCATAAAACCAATGATATCATCTTTTGCAGACTTTTGTTTGAAGCGCGTCACAATGTCAGAATCTTCCATTGAACAGCACACAAAACGCCCACTCTAAAAATGAAAAGGATCTGATTTTTGGGATAAGAGCAGGAGAGAATATAAAGACAGAGGAGCTGGACACCTGCACAGTTCTTCTGCTCCAACAGTCGGACACAGGTGAGACTTACACTACGCTAACTTTATTTACAACGCTGTTTACAACTTGACTCATTTTACTGGACAATATTAGATATGTGGGATTTTACAGAAGGGATTTTGAATGTCTTATTTAGTATTTTAGGCAACTGAATTGAATGAAAATCTGCAACGTAATTCTCACACTATTTATAGACTTGAAATTTTAAAGCTGGGGAGCTGATTTTTAAACTGCAAATGACATTATATGTTTAAAATCTGACAACTTCCTCTCGTAAATCCTTAGACACATGGTTAATATCAACATGTATCTGGTTACAATTTACTTAAAAAAACACTTCTTACAAACAGAAAAGTGAAACTGAAGAGGACCACCCAAGCACAGCCAATCAGAGAGCTGCATTCAGCTCCTGATTAGAACTGGAATTCCTTTTTATTTTTTTCAGATAGTACTCAGTGGTCTCATTTTTTTTTTACAAGTGCAGCATTTATCTTATGCTTTTTAGTGGAAAAAACAAAGTTTTCTAATTTACAACTAAAAAAATTAGTTACCCCAACTTTAATATATCAGGCTTAGAGTAAGATAAAAAAAATCGTGCTTAGCCCAAGATTGTAAAGTTTAGAGCTACAGTACTGTACATGTGAGTGACTACATGCAAGAAAATACATTTTAAAGGAAATGATTTTTGAATTTATATTGTTCTATTTATTGAAATTCATTGATAAACCAGTTTTAGGAGCAGATTTGAAAATGGCATTGCTTCCACAAGCCTATATAACTATATAAGCATATTCCCTATCTCACATAATGTTTTTGCAATGTATTACCTTTATTTAGATTGCAAGTGCAAATGTCTGTCTTATAGAAATGGACTTAAAATAATAGAAATGTTGAGTGTTTTCTCTGTGTTTTTTTAAACCAGTCAACACATTAAGACAAACAGGTTCATCCTAAAGACAGAGAAACAGAGCAATGGAGTTTTTTCTATTTGGTGAAGTGAAACTAAACAGCCACTTGACAAAAGACGGTACCAACACAGAAGAGAAGCCATAAGTGGTCCCCAGTCAGTCCACTTCTTTATAGCGACCTTACACTTCCTTTTTTGGAAAGTCACTAGTGAATTTTGACGGCCGAGGGTTGTGCTTTTTGAGCTTGCTCTCGAGTGGCACTTTGACGTCATATACAACAGGATTTTTTTGCATTTTTCAGGTTTAGTTCATAAAAATCTACACACTAATGAGATAATTATGGACTTTTAGCATATTTTCATGTTTTTTAATAATCAAATACTATTTGAATAATAATTATCACAAAATCACTATCCATCGTTTTGCGGTAACACTTTATGTTTATTTTATCGATTATATTATTATTTTTATTATATTTTTTTTTACATTTTTTTGATGGTCTAAAGTCACTTGTTTTGGGCTTTTTTCAAAGGCTAGGTCGCTTGTTGCTCTGTAGTTTCAGGTCACTCTTTATAGCGACTTTGGGCTTTTTTTGTTTTTGTTTTCTTTTTTCAGGTTTAGTGCACAAAAATGTACCACTAATGACAGAAATATGGACTTTTCCGCACTTGTTTTGGGCTTTTAGGGTTAGGGCTTGCTGCTCTCTGATAATCTGACAACCCCAGTCACTTTCATCAGATTGAAAATTACTTTCGGATGAAAATCTTCAAAACACGCTGTCCAGATGACAACTTTGAAGTGGTTCTAAAATATTTTATAGGCTGCTTTTACCACTAGAGACAAGTCTGATATGTCCTGATTGATCAAGTTTAATAATCACGAGATGCTGATGTTGATACTGATTATACCAATATCAAAAAGATAATAAAAAGGTACAATTCTGATGAAAACTCAAAAAGTAAAAATAATTGTGGATATAATTCATGTAATAATCTTACTTTACATTTGCCTGGTTGAAATCTGTAAGGGCTTTGTTTGTAAATGTTTGTTTTGCAATAAAAAGGTAATGGGTCTAGTCACTTCAAAAATATCCACTTTTGAATTTTGTGAAATAAATATACTTTTATGACAGGTAGTAAGTTAGTATTTAAACTGCTCCTTGCCTCTTCTTTCTGCAGATCTCTTTTCTTTGCCAAAATGAGGATGCAGGTGTTGTACCTCGTGACCGTCCTGGTCCTGGTCGAATCTGCCCCAACAGATATGGGGACGCATTCTGGAGGAGCTGACATGGAGACTCATTCTGAAGGAGCTTGTCGTTGGCTCATTCAGAACATCACCAATCCAAACCCCAAGCAGTATCTCCCTCAGTGCGACGAAGACGGAAACTTCCGGCTGATGCAATGTTGGGATTTCGTTGACGTTTGTTGGTGTGTAAACCTCCTCACTGGTGAAGAGGTCCCAGGAACCAAGACCCATGGATCCGAAGATCTTGACTGTGAGGCTGTGCAAGAACATGAGTCTGAGCATAAAGACGGAGAAAAAGATGATGATGATGATGATGATGATGAAAAAGATGATGAAGAAAAAGATGATGATGATGATGATGATGATGATGATGATGAAAAAGATGATGATGGTGAAAAAGATGATGATGATGATGATGATAATGAAAAAGATGATGATGAAGAAAAAGATGATGATGATAAAAAAGATGATGATGAAAAAAGGATGATGATGATGATGATGAAGAAAAGATGATGATGAAAAAAAGATGATGAAGAAAAAGATGATGATGATAAAAAAATGATGAAGAAAAAGATGATGAAAAAAAAATATGATGATGATAATGATGATGAAAAAGATGATAATGAAAAAAAGATGATAACGACGACAATGAAAAAAAGATGATGATGAAAAAAAGAAAAAGATGATGAAAAAAAAAGATGATGATGATGATGACAAAAAAGATGATGATGATGATGATGACAAAAAAGATGATGGCGAAAAAGATGAAGATGATGATGACGACGGCGACAATGAAAAAAAAGATGATGATGACGACGGCGATGACGACGGCGATGACGACGGCGATGATGACGACGACGACGACAACGATGATGAGCATAAACACCAAGGTATGATTTCAGTCAAATCTAATGAAAAGTGCTCCCATGAATAAACTCCATACACATGCATCAGAACATTCTAGACAATCTCCATTAGGCTCTTTTCACAGTGCTGTGACTAGGCTAGTTCCTGTCTGAAAATACCAGAGAGACTTTCCCAATATACTCTTTCCCTATGGAGAATTAGCTTAGCCATCTTTAACATACAAGGTTATTCTTTCACTAGGAAAACCCATGTGTTTATAAAATGTGCTGTATGTGTCTCAAAGCTAAAGCTAACATATATTTAATTTAATTATTAAAGTTAAAAAACTCTACAAACTCAACTAGTTTTTAAAAAAAAACAATCGGCCTGGCATTTAATGTATTTTTAACATATTGTCTACTTTATGTTTAAGTGAATTTATGTGTTAGTATTTTAGCGATGTGCCAAGAATACGCACTTTTATAAACTTAGTCTTTCCCTGGTGTGGGGTTAGGGTTATAGGATCTGAGATCATGACATACAAATATGAATTCTGCCAACAACGCCAAAAAGGATGACCAGATGAGATAGTTCGAAATTCAGGACGCTGATTGTGGGGAGGGGTGTGAGTGACAAAGGTCTAGATGTCTGTATCATTTGCAGCACATAACGAATCAGAAATCCATCAAACACTTTTGACAAAAGAATAATGTTCAACACATGAGGAGGTATATTGGCTGAATAATGAGCAAAAACACTATCTAAACTATTAGATCTGCAGATTCAATCAGGAATCAAGTATTACCTCGCCCAAATACAGCAGCGGATTTCGTCATATTTCTGTTAAGTTCTTTTAGAAGCCACACAAAACAGGAGGCATTATCCAGTTTTGCTTTGTTGTGGGCATATTTTAAAGTTGTAATGTCATGTTAAGAGTAAAGAGTATTCATTAGGTGAAAACGAATCCTCAGTCAATATGTGTACATTGTGGAAGTTTGTGGTCCTGCTTTCTGTTAAACATGCATTTAAAACATGAATTGTCTTTGTTTTAGAGAAAAAGTCAGCCTGCCCTGAACACTGGACTCAGTTTCAAGATAACTGCTACATCTTCATCAACTCTCCAAAGACCTGGGTCCACGCTGAGGTCAGTACTTCATCTTACAACTATTAGGACTATCTATAACAACTAGTTTTTCACTTCTAACTGCACTACAAATACAGTTTACGTAATGACTCAAGCTACTGTTAAAATCTTCTTAGACTTGATAGAAACTAGCACGTGCAGGGAAATTGAGATAAGTTGTTGCTTGAAATGGTTATTTTTAAGTTTTAAACTTTCCTGTGAGGGATTTTATCCTCAGATGTGCTAAAATATGAATCCAGGAGTACTGGTAATAGCTCTACTCAAAATAAATAAAGAAAAATAATCTAAAAGATATTGAATTAAATAAAGTCAGACACCAGAAAACTATGAAAGTAAAAGGTATAAATGGGTAAATAAACCTGACACGACTAGAGAATTTGACGATACAGTAAATCTGTGCTGGGACGACCCTGATTTAAAAATGTTTAAATGAAAAAACAAAATGGATATTGTGCCAGTACTACTCCTACTTAATCAACAGTCTGTGTCTGTGTTTTCCAGAGCTACTGTCAGTTCGAAGAAGGACATCTGGCCTCGGTTCAATGCCCCAAAACCAACCACTTCCTCCAGGTCCTGACCAAAGGAAAGACACACCAATTCCCTGAGAGCTGGGTCGGAGGCACCAACACAGTCGAGGTACAGCCTGGGTTCAGATACAAAATATATATTTTTTAAAATGTTTCCAAAGCTATGGAACTGAACAGAAAATGTCCACTCCTTGGTTTAGGAAGTTTTATGTCTTGTCATGTAACATTCAAATTCTTTCATATTGTTTTTCTCATGTTTCAGACTTCAATTTGGATGTATTTCTGGTTTAATCCTGTTTTAGTCCTGACTCAGTCCCTGTGCTCTGTTACAGTCCTGTTTCTGGCTGTGGAGTGACGGCTCGCGCTTCGAGTTTGAGGACTGGCACAGCGACGAGTGCAAAAACCGAGACAGGAGCTGCCTCAAGATCAACCATGGATGTAATACAAGCAAATGTGTTTCTACTAGAGTTCTACTGGTTTAGTTAGAAACATACACTCAGAGAAAAAGAATAGTGTTAGTGTCCAGACATAACAGCAATAGCAATATTCTAACTTTGACTTAGTTTGGTGTGATAATCCTCGTGTTAAATATATATCATAGTTATAAGTTACAATTAATAAAGAAAGTGACAAATAAAAGTTATTGGGTTCTAAAACAGGATTGCTCCCAGTGGCAGCTCCTGACTAATTTCTTTGAGAGTGCTTTGGGTTCCAACAATTATATTTTTTAATCAATCAACATAGTTTAACTTTACACCACTAGGTGGCATTAATGTGCAATCAAATGACCTGTGGCCAACTTCTGTCAATAAAACAATAAAATCAGGAGCCAGACCAGTAAAATGCATAAGCTTCAAGAGCTTCATATTTATAAAAACATTTATTTCTGATTTTTAAGACAATAAAACCCTGGTTGAACGCAAGTGCAGAAAATACACAACTCTGAGTCCAACTTGGCAAAAATATACGATTATACATTCTCCTACATTTTGTTGTAACTTGGCTGGTGTTTAACTTTGGTCTCGGAGGTCATAGATGTTAAAAACAGATTGTTTTGGTGATGAATGTTCTGAGTTGGGTCACTAGCACTAGCTTCTAGATTCAGAATTGCACCAAAAAAGACGGGACTTTGTACTGGCAGCCGAAAATAAGCTCCTCTGATTGGACAAGGATGTGTTATGGCATTTTTACCAGGTTGTGATCCGTTTTGATGAACTTTCACTACACACTACAGTGACTACACACACTACATTTGTTTTCCTTTTTGTTGGCCTATCGCCATAGTGACGGGCCGCCCCTGGTCGCTCCACATATGTCATCATCAAAAAGCACCAAAACTGAACAACCCCTTTGTGTGACACTATATTATTATTTGTCAAATCTTAACGTCTGTGTCATTTATGAAGATTTTGGCCCATGGTTGCTAGGTAACAGTTGTGGAGTTACCTTTACATACATGTCAAATGTAGTGGAAAACAAACAATAATATTGCCAAGTTGGGTGAAATGTTCATCTATAAATCTGACATTCTTGTTTTTACTTTTCAATTATAATTTTGTTGCAGCTCCACTCACAAGATGGCTATCGCAAATACAATGGCAACAGAACCCCTTTTTTTTCTCTTGTCATTATTTTAATTCAATAGATCTACTCAAATGTTATTATTATTATGATGTTTTTTGTTTCATTGTATGAGATTTAAAAGTTCTTTCTCTTCCATTTCCAGACCAGCTGCACTGGAGCTCGAGCCGCTGTAGCGACGCTCTTCCGTTCGTCTGCTCCAAACCCATCGAGGGCGCTGGCGACCAGCAGAAGCCTCAAGATTAGATCAGACCGGCAAACTCAGCTCAATCTGACTGTGACGCTAAAGAAGCCGTCTATCTGTACTTTTAACAGTGAAATTGAGAAAAAAGCTGTTATAATAATCAAGATTGGAATTTAAAAGCAAATAAATGAATACAAATAATCATTTTCTGAGACTCAGTGCTTTTTAAAGATTTTTTAAAGGTCCCACATTACATAACATTGACTTCTGTAGAGCAGTATGTTAGAATCTTGTTACTTCACCAAAACCATCCACAAGCTTGTGTCCAGTTTCATTCTCAAATGCTTAAGTAATTCTGTATTGTTAAGATGTTCATATCTCCAAATGTGAAAAAGCTCTGCTTCATCTTGTGAAGTCATGAAGATTTGAAAAAAAATAAAATAAAAATAAAAAAAATGTGAAACTGAATTATGCAATTTTGCAAAAACTTTTCATGACACTTCAAAGAGGAACTATGTCACTTCTCTGGTGGAGTTGTTGTTTGCTTTTGTATTGCTTTGCTTGGATCGTTCCATTAAACATATTATTTATCTGAATAGAGAGAAGCATGTGACACAACAAAGCCCAGAGGTACAGGTCAGATCTATGGAGAGGGAACCTTGCTCACAATAAAATGGCATTTTCCTAAGATATTAACATCTTTAAATTATTCTTTAAATTTGTAAAAGGTGATTAGTTTTGCTTTCATTTTTGCTGTAAAAGGTTTTTTCAAACACTCCCAAATGGCAAATAATTTAATTAAATATAGTTAATGCAAATTCATAGTTTAAAGCCGACACATTTTTTCAAAACACCGAGTAGTATCTGAGGGCACACAAGTGTTTCCCTGCAAATGTGTAAAAAGCCAAATTATAATATAACTAAACAAGCGAGAGAGACAGCAAATGTAAAAGCCAATTTGTATAATTTATTTTGTTGTGGGCTTAATGGTGTTTAGTTTTAGCTTTATCTTCAGAATTTGGGAAGGGTCTTCAGATTTTGGACTTTCTTTCACAGATGTACATTGCACTCCTAAAAAAAGAAAATAAGGCGTCAGTTAAAGATATAATCATTCACTTTGAACAAATAAGGACACAAGAAACTTACTGCTTCCTCACAGCTGCTGGTTCATCTGTGTCCTTGGGGATGTTTCCTAATTTATTTTTGCCAGATTTGCGGTTGGTGAGTGAATGATCAGCATCTACATATTGTGCTTTTCTACCACTCGGCACTAAAAGCACTTTATGTCAAGCGTCACATTCACGAAGAGCTTGTCACAAATACACTGAGATGTGCCTAGTGTCTCTCTGAGGGGCCGTTCCTGTGAATACAAGAAGCAACAAGTATTAGTACAAATACTTTACAGGTTTAAGGGAGTTATTTGAGGCTAAAGGATTATATTGTGAAGGGTAAAAGAATGTATATTAAAAACACAAGATGATTTACCTTCTATGTGTCATGGCAGAGGTGCAAAGGCTGGAGAAACAGGGACTTGGTTCAGATCAGTAGGTCGGTGTAATCCTCATTCGTCCAGAAGTAGAAAGTCTTCAAAGTTGTCATCTGGACAGTGTTTCTGAAGATCAAGACGTTTGGACTCTCATCCGAAAGTCATTTTCAGTCTGATGGAAGTGATCTGAGGCTGAACTCAAATACAGCCAGTCTCAGATCACTTCTTCCATCAGATTGAAAATGACTTTCGGATGAGAGTCCAAACGTCTTGATCTTCAGAAACACTGTCCAGATGACAACTCTGAAGTCTTTCTACTCGGTTCAGATGTAAATCCTGTAACAGAGAAATAAAAGCAGTTTTGAAACATTTTGCTCTTCACTACATACAATTGTTTACTTTTATTGACTTGATGTTGACCTGATGTTACTGGTGTCTTGTGGAGCTGGAGGTTGATCCTGTGGCTGTTGGGTGTTGTGCTTGCCTTTATAGATGGTGATGGGAGACCTTAGGCAGTAGCATTAAGAGGACACGTACAGTATGCCCCTGTAGATTGGGGCAAACGTAGTGAAGGAGAGTCGATGGAGTGTCATGCCCCTGTGGGTGATGATGTAAGGCTGGGGCAGACTCGATGGTATCTTGGAGTGACATTCCCCTGTCGATGGAGGTGTTAGGCTGGGGCAAACTCCAGAATTTTTATGAATGGCCTGTTGATGTTAGTGTCAGGCTGGAGCAGATGGAGCTTGGGAGAAGATGTTAACGGAACCAAACTGCCTCTGTAGTTAGGGTTAGGGTTAGTGATATTAGGCTGGGGCAGGTGGAGCTTGGGAAAGTTGATGCTATAAGAGGACTGGCGTTCCCCTGTCGATGATGATGGTAGGCTGGGGCAAATGAAGCGTGGCAGAGATGATCATAACAGAACTAGTCTGCCCCTGTAGGTGGTGGTCTTAGGTTGGGGCAGATCTGAAGGTATTTTAGGATTGTCATGCCCCTGTAGGTGGTGTTGTTAGGCTGGAGCAAATGGAGCGGAGGAGAGTTGGAGGTTTTTAGGACTTGCATGCCCCTGATGATGGTGATGTTAGGCTGGGGCAGGTGAAGAATGGGAGTTTTGATGGCTTTTAGAACAGGTTTGCCCCTGTAGTTGGTGATATTAGGCTGGGGCAGATCTGACATCTTAAGAACTGGAATGCCCCTGTAGATGATGGTGTTAGGCTGGAGCAAATGAAGCATGGCAGAGATGATATTAGTAGGTCTGGCATGCCCCTGCTGATGGTGGTCTTAGGCTGGGGCAGATTCGTTGATTTTTAGGATTGTCATGCCCCTGTAGGTGGTGTTGTTAGGCTGGGGCAGATGGAGCAGAGGAGAGTTGGAGGTTTTTAGGACTTGTGTGCCCCTGATGATGGTGGTATTAGGCTGGGGCAGATGGAGCATGGGAGAGAGGATGTTAGACTGCCCCTGTAGTTGGTGTTGTTAAAGCTGGGGGAAGTTCGATGGTATCCCAGATTGTCATGCCCCTGTTGGTGATTTTAGACTGTTTTTTGGACTGGCTTGTTCCTTTTAATGGCGGTGTTAGACTGGTGTAGGCTCGATGGTGTTTCAGATTGTCATGCCCCTGTCGATGGTGGTGTTATGCTGGGGCAAGTGTAGTGGAGTAGAGTAGATGGTGGTTTGTTGTACTGCTTCAATGACTCAATTGAAACGTCAATTGAAAGTCAATAATCAAAAGTCTTAAAAAATATATCAAAAAATTCGACTAAACATACAATAATAAAAGTCAGTTCAACACTAAATATAAAATGTATTAAGTCTCAGAAAGAGACGGTGAACCCGAGTTAGGTTCAGGTCTTGGGTTGGAGGGTTGTAGAAGCCAAACCCAGGGCCTGGAGGATGTTTGGAGCAAGGTTTATAGTGCCAAGGGAGGAAGACTGGACCTAAAGGACCAAAAAGTAAATCAGGATCAGCAAACTTTGAATAGTGTGTAAGTGGGAACACAATGTCCTAAATATATCTAAATATATATATATATATATAAAACAATATCTAAATTCTTGACTCTTATCTCTGTAACTTAGTTCCAGGCAGCAGTGTATGTTTGCCGTAAGATAGAAGTAAATCCAGAACATATCACTCAACTAGGGCTGCACGATATTGAAAATTTATGCGATATGCGATATGGGCTCTGAGATTGCGATATCGATATTTTTGCGATATTTATTTTTCACTTAAGAAATTCTCTGTGCATTTATTTTAAATCGTTATTACACTATTAAAACAATGTGCATATAAACAGCACACGTTCTGTGGCTTAGTAATTGCTTAATTATGTTATGAACTTATTTTTATTGAAGCGCTGTCATGTTTTAGGATGCTTTTTTTCAAGGCTTAGTTGCTGGTTACTCTGAAAATCTGGCAACCACAGTTGCAACCTTTACACACGTTTCACGTCTGTCTGTGAAGTGAAGATGAGCTTGTGCGTCGTATTAAACGTGCCTGACAGGTCACAGTTTTATCACAAGTATAGTTTTTGAGCGTTTTAAACCATCACGAGCCACAAGAGTCGTTCTTTTAGAGAAAAAGAAGACGAGAACGCAGCGCTAAACACACAGGTACGCACACACGCCTGCTACACACACATAATTACAGATACACACGCAGGACTTACTTTTGAGATGATGCTGAGGCGAAGGAAAGTTGAACAGAGTGGCGTTTAATCCATTTGCTCCGTGGTTTATGGTTTGGTTGTGCTGTGTTGTTAGCAGCGATAATATGCTAACTCACAGCTAACATTAACTAAAGACATAACACGCTGGAATCAAAACGCCACAGCCTGTGAATTTTCCTTTGGTTTCCGGATTCTAGCGGATCAGTTTGAGGAGTTTGAAGAGTAAAGAAACTTTACGCTGGTCCTTGTGAGGTTGTTGGAAGCGGCTGCAGTTGTATTTCCCCTCAATGTAGCTTCTGTTTTGAGCAGTCGACATGATAGAAAAACACTTGTCTTGTAAAGAAATAGTCCAGAATTGTCGGGATGCAGTGGCTTTAGGAAAAGGAGTTTGCTGCTTTTGTCTGCGCTCATCTTTCATCTGTTTACAGTAGTAGTTGTTATCATTCACTGCGCCTCGCTCTAGCTAGCTAAGTGGCAGCAGCAGATTTAAGGTGGCGCGCTTAAGGTGGCGCCGGAGTCAAACCACTCTGCACTAAAAACGGATGAATAATGCATAAAAATGTAAGAAATGATCGCACATCCTTGCGATATGGATATCGCACGTGTCAATATCGCGATATCGATATTTTTTCGATATATTGTGCAGCCCTACACTCAACCCAACTATCATTTTTAAAAGCTCAAAATAGTTTACAGACATAATATGGAAGTGTTCATACCTGGCTGAGTTGGGACACATCTTCCACAGTGTATGTAGGCCGCCTGTTTCTCTTTGGACTTGTTTGAACTTAAGTACCAAAGACCTCTGGGACGGTGGTTCCTCGTGGCTCTGTGCAGCGACTACACTCTGGAACGGCCTCTTACATTGGGGTTCCTCCTCAGGCTTAGGGCTGGAGCTCCGGGGCTGAGAGGAGACAGGGGTGAGAAACAAGATTTAGTTAGATCAATTGTGTCATTAAAGTTGGTTATTTTGATTTTAACACTCTCTATATAACCTGGCTTTGACCTTATCTATACTTATTCAGAAGTTGCACACAGAAACTCAAATAAATAAAGCGTAAGTACCTTGAGAAACATTATTGCACAAACCCAAAAGTCTTTGTGTCTCTGTGTGTATGTGTGTGTGTGTTTTATGCATTACCTTTTCAGCTTTTCTTTTCAGAGCCAGAGTTCTCCTGGAGACAGTTGGAACAAAAGCCTCAGTGGACAGACTCTGGACTGGAGCAGGAGAGGGCTTCTGGACACAGGACAAGAAAAAACTATATAGTTTTAAAAAGTCAGACAAGATTTTAACATAAGATGAATTCTGAAGTAATACCATTTTTAGAATAAACTGTTTTGACCAAACAAATCAACACAAAGTACACAGATTGTGCTACTTTTATTCATGTATTTATCTCTATTTAACCAGGAAAGTCCAGTCTCGATCTGAATCTTTTTTCAGGGGCATCCTAGGATAAAAAGAAGCCTTATGTACATGTTTTTAGCAGTAGAGAAAACCAAAGCACCTGAATGAATCCTACGCAGACATGGGGATTGTATTTTATAGATGCTAAATTGTTTTCTATTCACAGAGGAGACTTAGATGTTCCTCTTGTCAAAATGTGCCACCAAAAACAAGAGAAACTCCTCCAAAATTGGTAATAAAAGTAACACAGTATTCTTGTGGTGCTGTCATACACATATAGAGTTAGAACAATTCTGTAATCAGTGCTTTTTGGTCAGGAAATACACACTCTTTGCTTTCATAATACACATATTATTTGCTTTCTATTTTCTATTTTTGTTGTGTGTTCATACCTGGTCGGCCTTGGACACATATTCCACCTGTATTTTGACTTTTGTCCTGGGACTTGGGTGAATTTCATCACCAAAGACCCGTGTGAAAGGGTCTCTTCAGGGTTCTGGGCAGGAACCTGAAACGGCCTCTTACGGCGGGGTTCGTCCTCAGGCTCAGGGCTGGAGCTCCGGGGCTGAAGGAGAAGAGACAAGGGTGAGTGATGAGTTTTTTCTAGAGTTGTAGAGTGTTTGTTTGTCAGGTACTTCGATGAGTAAAGTTCTTTTGAAAATACTGATCCCAATAGTCTTTATGTGTGTGGATGTGTCTGTTTGTTTACTATGCATCATACCTTATCAGCTT
Organism: Mugilogobius chulae; assembly: GCA_038363315.1. Lineage (NCBI taxonomy): Eukaryota > Metazoa > Chordata > Actinopteri > Gobiiformes > Gobiidae > Mugilogobius > Mugilogobius chulae. The sequence goes on from CM076404.1 coordinate 5,342,925, forward strand.
TTCTCTTCAATGCCAGTGTCCTCCTGGAGACAGTCTCAGGGGGACAAAGGTCTTAGAGGACAGACCCAGGACCGGAGAAGGAGAGGAATTCTGGACAAAAGTCAAAACAATCATGCAATCATTTAGCATAAGATGAAATCTTTAATTGATTCACTTTTTAAGTGAAAATCTTTTTAGAGGCATAATTCATTCCATTATGAGTCTTTGGTTTTAAAATAAACATATTATTAGTCTAGAGGAGAGGACAAGGTTTTGTCAGTTCTTCAGGGGCTACAGTTCAATAAAGTTTACTAATGACAACAAATGTTTTGGTCATCAAGTCTTTAGAGCTGAATGTAAGTGTTTCTTCACTATGGACTGTAAGTTCACAAAGCTCAGGGACTCTAATGACAAATCAAACTAAAATCTGGACTATTTACTTCACATGAGTCTCTTACCATAGTGGCTTTGTGTCTACGAGCCGGAGCCAGAGTTCTCCTGGTGCCATAAGAAGGCTGCTCAGTTGGGACAGAGAGCAGCTCTGAAGTGACCTGAATGGGTCAAAAGAGACACTTTAATACAGGTGGAAAATGTTTACAATTTCCTCAAATTATTGTTGAAATGTTTACACATTGTACTCAGTGCCTTGAATAAACTTTAAGTATCTTTAGGAAATACTGTTGCATTAAACCAAATGTGTTTCTGTGTGTAAGTTTTGGTTCTATACTGTGCATCATACCTTTGGTTTCAGAGCCAGAGTCCTCCTGGAGGCAGACACAGTCGGGACATTAGGCTCTGTGGTCGAACCCAGGACCAGAGGAGCAGAGGGCTTCTGGAAACGGGACAAGAAAAACTTTTCAAAAATGTCTGATATTATGGGGATGGCAAAGGAAATTCAGTGTTCATAAAGGCAGTTTCTAGCTTTGTAGCTCGAAGAATAGAGACGATTATTGAGAGAATTCTAAATCTAAAAGACAAACTTGAAACATAAAAAATAAAATATACATTAGACTGGGTCAGGTATTTACACACAATGAAAAGATAACATCTATTTTGTCTGTTTTCATACTAGTGTCAATAATTTGCTTTTGATTTTCAAACAGTAATAGTAATACAGTAGAACTTGAGGCGCCTCAGTCAGGCCTCCTTACCTGCTCTGCCTGAAGGCCTCTTGTCTGCTCTTGTTCTTGTTTCTGGACACATAATTTCTCAGGCTGAGGCTCTCCAGAAATGTCCACCTCAATGAACGGAGGAAAGGGCCCTTTGGCAGAGACCTGCTCGTACTGCAGGGGGTCTCCAACGCTCTTGATCACTGAGACCAGAGGCCGGTTCAGCTTCTCCCACAGGCGCTGTTTGATCTTACGACCCAAAGCCAGGCTGTAGGGACGGGGGCGACCATTGGGGTAACTGTGAAGAGACCCAACAGTGTTAACAATCATAGTAACTCACACAAGCTGTACAGAATGTAGTGTTTATCAGCAACTCAAATGTACAAGTATGATCAAATATAGTGGCTTTAAATGCAATCTTTCATGATGTAAATGTAAACCTAAAGTGAGGCTAACTCAAAGTTGTATTCTATACTAAACTAAGCAGCTACAGTAAAACAAAAACAGAAGTTAATCAAATGAAAAAGAAGTGTCTGCGCTCTAGGGACATACACTAACATGTCGTCCACTACAGAGTGGTAAATGTCCTGGTACTCCTCCACAGTGTAGCCATGGATGCGAAGTGGAGAGTCAGGGCAGCAGGACTGGGCTGGTCTATGGTCAGAGCAGAGGTCTGGGGACTGCTGGAGGTCTGGGTTTGGACCAGGTCTGGGATGATGGCCCGGTTAAACCTGCGAGGGAACGGGGACTTGCGAGTGGGTTGGGCTGAGTAGAGGGAGTGTGGACTGGGACGGACCTGTTCAATACAAGGGGTGCAATTGTTGAGAAAACACAGTCATTAGAAAAAAGGAAGTGGCTATAGTTCAATCTAACTTAGTAATGACAGAGATCTTTTGGTCAGGTCTTTGGAGGTGAAAGCAGGTGTTTCTCCACTGTTCACTGTTAGTTAGCAAAGGTCTCAGACTCTACTTGAAACTAAAATCTTGAATATTTGCTTCACACGAGTCTCTTACCATTCTGGCTTTGGGTCTCCAATTCGGAGCCAGAGCTCTCCTGGTGCCATAACGAGGCTGCTCATCCGGGACAGAGAGCTGCTCTGAAGTGACCTGAATGGGCCAAAAGAGACACTTTAATACATTTGGAAAATATGTTTCCATTTGTTATTATGCTACTCATGAAGAAAACAGTATTTTAATTATATAACAATGACCTAAATGTACTTTTACAAAAAGATACAAGAGATGTTTAGTCTTTGTACTCAGAGCCTCACATAAAAATATATGTACTGTAAAAATATTGAATAAAACCAAACATCTTTAAATATGTGTGTGTTTGTGTGTATATTAAACATACCTTATCAGCTTTAGGCTTTAGAGCCAGAGTCCTCCTGGAGACAGACTGAGGTGGGACACAAGGCTCTGAGGACAAACCCAGGACAGGAGGAGCAGAGGGCTTCTGGACACGAGACAAGAGAAACACTATTGTTAATATTAGAATGTAAGATGAAATCTGAAGTCATACATTTTATAATCCGTATTATTTTGTCTACCTGCTCAGAGGGGTCCTGGGGTGTCAAAAAGGCGTCAAGCGACTGACCTGGCAAGACAACCTGGAAAACACACAACATTTTGTGTTACAATGTTAGTTTATTAACAGGAGTGAGACAAGACACAAAACTGAGTCCACAAATTTATAAATGAATGTAGTATTTTTTTTTTCTTTTTGCAATTACAGCTTCTAAAATGTGTTCTTCACCAGCGTTTGACTCCTTTTCTTGTTTCCAAGTCAAATTCAATCTCACTAAATCAACTTTTACTATAGCGTTACTAAACCATAGGCTATAAAATGTGTAGAGGCTGAACAAGTGATTGCATTTAAAACAATTTCAGATTTGTGGCTTATAAACTTGACAAGAAGTCACTAACAAAGAACAGCTTTAATTATGTTTAAAACGAGTTTAATCCCTATTGCAACTTTGTGTGCTGAATAAGCTCATCATTTAGTTAAAATTAGCATAATTGTGCTACTCATTTAGCTAGCTAAGATGATAGCTACATGACAGCGTTGAGTCTTGTTTTCACGTGTGTAAAAGAGAGAACTGGCCTTAAACTTGGTCTTATTTTGCTTATTTAACAATATTTAATAAGTTACAAACAAATATTGCTTCTGTCTGGGATGTTTCAGTGAAATAAAATCACAAATAAATGCTTTTTTAGTAATTGTAATGAAAGTCAATGGTAAAACCACGTGTATCCGGGGCGCGGTTAAATCTTACTTGTTCCATGTTGGAAACGATGTATTTCTGATCACTTGGAGTTGGACTTTCGTGATCTGGTGGAAAAAGTCGTCGGGATTTCTGTATTTCAGGGAATCGTCGTGTGAAAAGTTGTAACGCAGCTTTTCTGTGGCTCAAAAGTGTCGGAATGATGTGGATTTTTGAACGTAAACACGTAACTTAGCAACAAGACCATCCCGATCTGAACTGGACCATGGATCTGATATAAAAAAAAAAGACTTTAATGTGTTTTTTAATTGATTAAATATCAAGCCAAGTCAAACATAAAAATACTGATAGATAAATAAATAATACGTGTTATCATTATGTCATTAAAAGGAATTCAATTATAAAAGTTCATTTTGGTATATTTTGTTATAATTAAAATTGGGAAAAAATGTTTTATTTGGATGAAATTTAATAAAATAAATTACACTGTTTACATAAGTTAATTCGTTTGGTTTATAACGAGAATTCACGAGAACTTGAGAGACTATCAGGGCCTCACACACGCGCACTCACATCCTCAAAGACTTCAGAGCGAGAGCCACGCGGAAGGCACACAAGGTATTTGTTTTGTACATGTATAATATTGTATTTTTTCTTTTTCATGTTATGCTAATTAGACAATGTTAGAGCTAAAAGGTGCACACGTTCATTGTTCTATTCGCTAAAGACCTCCGAAGTGCAGCGGCCACGAGGTTTGTTGTCTTTGTGTTAGCCAAAACCATAATGTCTAAATTGTACTGTGCTACCTTGTCTTGTAGTTTTCACGGAGTTTCATGGCATTTGTGAAGGATATTAAATGCTCCCAGAAGAGAAACCGTGTGAAGTGTTGTCATTGAGGAGCTAATTATTATTAATAATATTAACAATAAATAGGCCTAAGCAGGTCCAAAGCACCACGCACTTTTTTTTTTACTTTAGACATGTGTTTTATTTTTGAATAGGCTGCAATTTTAGTTTTAAGATGTTTTCTCTGTCTTCTTTTTTCTAGGATAAAACACAACAACATTCACGATTAAACATGAACTCTCACCTCTGATAACCTAGAAAACTCTAAATATGTAAGTATAAATATCAACTATGTAACTGTAATTACAGGTAATTTTATATATAGTTTCACTTAAAGAGGAAGTTGAGGAGAACTCAAAAGGTTATGGTTCAATAAGCTTCAGTTTCTCTCTGTTATTTTTACTTCACAGTTTATAAACTCAGACTCAAAAACGTCACGTAACAAATACTGCCTACTTGTTTTCTATAATCTTGGTTAAACTCTAGTCAATGATTCCAATCTAATAACAAACCCTACAGATCTGGTTTAGTCTTGCTCGGCCTGTTTGAATATAACACATTTGTGTTTTGAATGACTCGACAAATGTGGCCCACTGATAAATAATAGCCCTGTAATAAACTCTCCACAAAAAACCTTACTCATTGTCCTAAAAAAAGTCACAAAATAAACACGTGAGCAGGGACATGATCAAATGGATCCCAAGGGACATTACCCAAAAGACTAACTGCTTTCAACAACCGCACAGTCAATAACACACTAAAACACAATAGAGTTTATGCTAAGACGATTATCCAGAGCAAAGTAACACTAACCCTTCTTTAGGGCTGAGAACGGTGCAGTTAGACGAGTCAAGAACAAAAGGTATTGAAAGAACAGTCTTACAATACACATGCCACTTCTCTGTTGAAGGAGGAAGTGTCTTGGGTCTTGGCTTTTAGTTCAACAATTGTATAAATCAAATAGTTTGTTTAGAAAGAGCAGGAGAGAGAGAAAGAGAAAAGGGAGAGGAGAGAGTAAGAGAGAGGGTAGATAGAGTCAGAGAGGAAGAAAAAGAGGAGAGAGAGAGAGAGAGAGAAGGCTACTCACTTACATGAGTTAAATTGACAGAAAACTTTAAGGTAGAAATTATTCATTTTTTATAAACTGACCTACTGCTTTTCACAGTGCAGGACTTCTGTTCAAACATGCGGCCCTGGGGACAAATATGGCCCCCGAGATGATGTCATGGAGCCCCCAAGATGATTTTGTTATGTCGCCTATTGCCATATTTTAATATAACTTAAGTTGACCTATTTTACAACAATGTGGTCCATGATTAACTGTGACTCTGATCAATTGAACCCAAGCTTCATTTGAGTTTGACATCTTTGCTCTAAACTGTTCGGGCTTACATGTACTTAAGGGTTGGGTATCTGATTTTTACACTGCAAACACAATGATTTAGGTTTTAAATCTACCTCCTCATAAATCCATAAATGGCTGCAATTATGACTTCAAAAGGTCTTTTCACAAACAGCAAAGTGAAACTGGAGTGGACATTAGCATTGTTGTGATGAAACCAACAATTGTGCAGACATAGGGCCTGATTTATCAAGCATTTGCTCATGTGCAAAATAGGTTAGGGTAGGGCTGGGCGATTAATCGCATTTGCGATTATATCGCGATATGACAAGACGCGATTATGTAATCGCAGAGACGTGCGATTATTGGCCATGTGCGTTTTGTTTTGGAAGTAACTGAAGCGCCGCGTGTGAGTGCGGCCGTCTGACTGCAGCGCCTCCGGTCTGCAGCTTCATGTTACGCTCCACCGACACCTCCGTGTGTTTGTGCTTCACTTTTCTCTCTGTAATTCGTGTACTCACGAGATCAACGACATGTAATGACAATACCAGGCTCACCGGTGTAAAACTGTGCTCTTGTCAAAACTACAGCAAAGGATTTAGGCTTAAAGCGGCGGTGAACGAGGTGAGCCTGGAGCCAGTGCTGTACTGCCTTCTTTCTCTCTTTTCTCCACTCTCCCCGCGAACTCTCTTCGTTAGTGACACGAAACAAAGACATAATAGCTGTTTCAGGTGAATGTCTATCGCTTCTCTTTGCCTTTTAGCGCGTATGTGCGTGTGCCTCTGACTTCCAAATCCCACCGCGTTACGAGTCCGCCCCGCGCTGTAACATGAAGTGGTCCGCGGTGACGCGCTGCCAGACGAAGGATAAACTATTTAATTCCAAACACGGAGCACTCCGGTTCTCTGCGTGGACAGGGACAGGTAATCGTCCCGCCTTCTGTCCTGTCTGTGGAGCGGGGGATGAGCGAGCGAGGGACAGAGACGGAGAGGGGGAGAAGGAGAAGAAGCAGCAGCAGCAGCAGCAGCAGCCGAGAGACGTGTGCGTAAAGTTAAAGGGGAACACACTTAGTTTGGATATGAAAGCATATTTTACACTGAGTTGCTCTGGAATTAAATCTAAGTTACAGATATCACTTATTTGCACTTAAATAAAAATAAACAGTGAATGAAAATACAGTCAAGTTCAGTATAACTGGTTCATGTCTGTAAAAAGCAGAGCTGGTTAGGCTATAGCCTATAGTTTTATCCACCTTCACAATTAAACGAGTTAATTAATCTTGTTGATCTAATCAGTGTTGGGGGAAATGCATTGAAAAAGTAATTAGTTACTCATTACTTTTTACTTTTTGAAAATGTAATTAGTTAAACTATAGTTATTGCCTCAATAGTTTTGCCCCAACTTAGTTATGGATTACTTTGTGTGCATTATTGCAAACATCAATCAAAAATGGGATTTAAAATTGTATCATTGGCATTTAAACAAAGGCAGACAACAAAAGAGTTGCTTAGATTTAAATTCAGTAAAATCAATATTAAAAATTATTCTGTGCACTGTTCCAGCTGCAGATCTGTGTCTCTGAGTTGTTTTATCTCACACAATAAGTCACTTTTGTAGATTTATTTTTTTACTTAAAAGTGAATAAGAGTATTTTGTTAGTAACTGTAATTTAATTACAAGTCTTTTCACAGTAACTAAGTTACACTACTAGTTACTCAAACATGTAATTACAGTAACTAAGTTACACCCAACACTGGATCTAATTTAGCCAAAAACCATTTCACAGGTACATTTCTAGCAAAATGTTAAAATTCCTATAATAAACTGTTGATTTTGCGTTACTTTTGCTCATGTTTTTATGCTGTGGGAGAAAATCGCAAAAAAAATCGCAATCGCAATATTTCCTGGAAAAAATCGCAATTAGGATTTTTGGCTAAATCGCCCAGCCCTAGGTTAGGGGGAGCAAAACCTTGGCAGAGATGACATTTTTCTCTCACACACTCTCTAAATATGCAGATTTTTAGGTGGTTCATATCTGTTTTGTTTAGTATGTTGTTTTTGCATCTTCCAATATTAATGTTTGTGTAAAATGCTCATAAATAAGACAATTTTTTTATATATTTGCACGCGCAATTTAGCACCTGGCTTGATATATCAGGCCCATAGAGTACAAGTTTGAATTTTGTCACAGATTTGGCACGCTGAATCAAATTAGGATATGCTGAATATATTCATGAGCAGAACTAGAAAGGCTACATGTGCATCTTTACCAGGTTCATAAACAGACAATCTTTGATATTTTTTAACCGGCCTCATTATTTATTTATTTTTGTTTGTCCTACTTGTGTCAAAAGCAGATTGTCGAAGATTGACCGGCTGGCTTTCTCGTCACTGTGGAGTCTAAAAGAGCTTGACCTGTCCTAGAACCTCCTGACAGCTCTAGACCAACGCTGGTTCAACAAGCTGGGGGCGCTAGAGAGTCTCAAACTGCACGGCAATCAATACAAGTGAGTTGAGTTTTCCCAATGTTATTCTGATTCAGTTCTTGTTGTAAATCCTGTCTCAACGCTAGTTTATTTCAGCTATGGTATATTTTCTGTTTTTTTCACAGATACCTTGGCTCTCATCCTCCATTCCAGACCCTTTTCCGACTGCGGAGCCTGAGTTTTGGGGGAGAATGTTTGGAGGAGATTAAATCCTCTGACCTGAAAGGCCTGGGAGGACTGGAGCAGCTCCGCGTGGATGCCGACAATCTCACAAGGTGTGCAAATGTAGATGGACTTATTGAAAGCAAGTCTGATCTTTTGTGTGTTTAAGTCTTAAGCTTGCTAAAGAATTTCAGTAAATGTAAGACCAGTTTGTCGTAGGCATGAAGGACCTACCTAGTGTCTCCGCTCAGTTTCATTTTACATCAGGTACCAACCAGATCAAGTGTTGCAGAAGTGCAGACAGTTCTCCAAAGTACAATTCACCAATCAGTAAACAGGAACAAACTTGAGTTGATACAGCAGACTGTATACATACTGTATGTTCTCCTTGTTTGATATTGATTAACTTTGAATTGGATATTGTACCTTTTTATTTTGTAAGTTTACCTCACAGAACAATCGCTGACACATACAAATCTACATTATGTTTAAGCTTCCTATTTTCTGGCGCCATCAGCAAAAGCAAAAATAGTCCCTGCCCACTTTTGAGTAAATGAATTACAAGTGTTTCCATGAAGTGAAATAAAACCGGCTGATCCGTTAAGCTAGAGATTTGCTGCTGATTTCTTTGGATACATCATGTATCCAGACTTCTGTCTCTTGGACCTCAGAGCAAGAAGCAACCTTTACGCCAATACATGCATGACATTGGTCTATGTTACTTGGTGGGTCTGCAAGAGTAAATTTTTGTTTATCCATTGAGTCAAGAATAAGCCACAAGCACTGAGGGTTGCTGTATGTGCAGCTGTGTGAGGCTGGTGAACCAGTGAATCTGGCACTGGTAACTCAAAAATGATGCATACGGAAAGAACAGTATTTATTCGATCATGGATTGCTGTTATTTGCACGGATGTAGGTATGGAGAATAGCTACTATTTGGACAGGAGAACACAAAGAAGGAGAAGAGCTACAGCAGCTGCAACACACAATACGAACTCTTCTTTCTTGTTGCTGCCTAAGCCGGCTGCACACAACAGGAGTTTTGGCCTGATTTTAAGCCCAATGTGCCCCTCTACAATCTTGTGTTTATTCGTTCTTCTAATCTCTGTTTGACCGGTTGCAGGTATGAACCCGGAGCACTGGCTCAGATCTGGCCTCTGGATCATGTGACCGTCAGCCTTCACTCTCCGTTTATGTCCAACCAAAGTGTGGCCTTTGCTGTGCTCCAAGACCGTCTCCAGACCTGACACGAGACTGACTTTGGAAAACCTTTACCTGAACAACAACTGTTCTGTCCTGCCCCTTAAAGTAGTGGCCCAGAAAAGAGTCAGGTCTGTACATAATACAAAATACATATGAAGACTGCTTAAAATACCTAGATTTAATTTAACTGGTTACCAGCGATGTGCGGTCAGGGGAGGCAGGTGAGGCAGTACCTCACCAGTCCAAATGGGGAACAAAATATTTGATGTCAAGACTAAATATTATATTTTTTGTATGTAAAATGTTTCGTTTTTGTCATGTTTAGTTGATTTCTTGTGATTTTCATTGACTTTTGTGGCTTATAATAGCAAAATCTCCCGATACAACACAGGTCTACAGCGCTGAGGCTCGCCTCACTCAGATCTGTCCAGCCACATACACAATGAACAGGGCTCGTTCATGCAGCGCGTGCACTCACTGTTTCTCCACAAAAAGTGATACAATGTGTTTGTAGACTTACTTTTTTCGAGTGTTTTGTCTTCTAATAGTCAAGAAAGAGAATATTATGTAAAAGTGAGCGCAATTTAATTTGACAGTAAACGGAGTTTGTACAAAGCCCAGTCAAAATCTGCCTCCAGCTGCTTACGAGGGAAATCTGGCGAGTTTCTGCAGCCAAAATACGGTTATACTTTTAAATGTGTCTGTGTTAAACTTCACTGTGCGGTTAAATAAAGCCTTAAGCAACTATATAAATCCTCACAATCAAATATTTAACAGCAAAGGTTCAAAAAACCGTAATAATCTGTCCACAACTGTTGTATAGTAGCAGTCACTATGTCTCCTGCACCGTAGTGACGTCATCAGCCATTTAGCTCAGATGGATGAGTGAGAGAGCCGCTGTGCGAAGGGTCTGAGGATCGAAACTTGCATCAATATACAGGTATATATTTTGTCCTCATCTTTAATTTTGTGTGTAGAGACAAAATAGTCATGTGAGAGTATGCCCTTCTGTTTAAATATATATAGGTCTGATAATATATATACAGTATGTCTGATATGTGAATAAAAAGACATTTTAGACCTGTGTGGTCCACAGTGCCTCACCAGTTGGAAATCTCACCACACGTCACTGCACTCAACCATGACTCTATTTGAATATTTGCTTCCATTACAGGTGGGAGAATATTTTATGACCTCTGAATTCCTGACAATTAGAATTAGATAGAATTCTTTCTTTCAAATGAACAGTTTCAGTTCCAAACTAATTTTGTGAATGTCAAAAATGTTCGTAAGGAACCCTTAAAAGCAAATTTGTTTGTAAGAACGTGTCATGAATGAGGCCCAATGTTCCACCACTGCTAAAAATATTCTCAGAACTTCATCTGTCACGTCACACGTCTGGGAATTTCAGTGTTTCTGACGCTAGAAAATCTATTAAACAAACACATGAAGCTAAATATAGTTTGTTTTCAAAGAAAGAACAACGCTATAACAAGCTTAATATTTCAAAAAAGGCCAGGTTCCAGATAAAAGACAAAGACAGTTGCGTCGGCAGAAATTGTGCTACTTATTTTTCAACAGATAATATTCATACTTCTTAGAATCTTGAATTGTGAATTGTGGTGTCATAAAACCAATGATATCATCTTTTGCAGACTTTTGTTTGAAGCGCATCACAATGTCAGAATCTTCCATTGAACAGCACACAAAACGCCCACTCTAAAAATGAAAAGGAACTGATTTTTGGGATAAGAGCAGGAGAGAATATAAAGACAGAGGAGCTGGACACCTGCACAGTTCTGCTCCAACAGTCGGACACAGGTGAGACTTACACTACGCTAACTTTATTTACAACATGTTTAGTGTTTACAACTTGACTCATTTTACTGGGCAATATTAGATATGTGGGATTTTACAGAAGGGATTTTGAATGTCTTATTTAGTATTTTAGGCAACTGAATTGAATGAAAATCTGCAACGTAATTCTCACACTATTTATAGACTTGAAATTTTAAAGCTGAGGAGCTGATTTTTAAACTGCAAATGACATTATATGTTTAAAATCTGACAACTTCCTCTCGTAAATCCTTAGACACATGGTTAATATCAACATGTATCTGGTTACAATTTACTTAAAAAACACTTCTTACAAACAGAAAAGTGAAACTGAAGAGGACCACCCAAGCACAGCCAATCAGAGAGCTGCATTCAGCTCCTGATTAGAATTCTTTTTTATTCAATTCAGATAGTACTCAGTGGTCTCATTTTTTTTTACAAGTGCAGCATTTATCTTATACTTTTTAGTGGAAAAAAATGAGTTACCCCAACTTTAATATAACAGGCTTAGAGTAAGATTAACAAATATTTCTGTAAAAACCTTAAAAATCGTGCTTAGCCCAACATTGTAAAGTTTAGAGCTACTGTACATGTGAGTGACTACATGCAAGAAAATACATTTTAAAGGAAATGATTTTTGAATTTAACTTGTTCTATTGATTGAATTTCATTGATAAAACAGTTTTAGGAGCTGATTTGAAAATGGCATTGCTTCCACAAGTCTATATAACTATATAAGCATATTACCTCTCACATCTCACATCATGTTTTTGCAGTGTATTACTTTTATTTAGATTGCAAGTGCAAATGTCTGTCTTATAGAAATTGACTTAAAATAAGAGAAATGTTGAGTGTTTTCTCTGTGTTTTTTAAACCAGTCAACACATTAAGACAAACGGGTTCATCCTAAAGAGAGAAACAGAGCAATAAAGTTTTTTCTATTCTAAAAGCCACTTGGCAAAAGACTGGACCAACACAGAAGAGAAGCAAGTGGTCCCCAGTCAGTCCTCTTCTTTATCGCACTTTACACTTCCTTTTTTGGAAAGCAGCTTGTGAATTTTGACGGCCGCGGGACACTTTGACGTCATATACAACATGAATTTTTGCATTTTTCAGATTTAGGTCATAAAAATCTACCCACTAATGACATAATTATACTTTTAGCATATTTTCATGTTTTAATATTTTTTAATAATCAAATACTATTTGAAATATGCCAAAATCACTATCCATATTTTTTGCGGTAACACTTTGTTTATTTGATCAATTATATTATTATCTTTTTTTTTTTTTTTTTGAGGGTCTGAAGTCACTTGTTTTGGGCTTTTTTCAAAGGCTTGTTGCTCTCTGAAAATATGGCAACCGTAGTTTCAGTGACTTTCTTCACTTGTTTTGGGCTTTTAGGGGGTTAGGGCTTGCTGTTCTCTGAAAATTAGACTTTTACTTTCATCAGATTGAAAATTACTTTCGGATGAAAATCTTTAAAACACGCTGTCCAGATGACAACTTTGAAGTCGTTCTAAAATATTTTATAGGCTGCTTTTACCACTAGAGACAAGTCTGATATGTCCTGATTGATCAAGTTTCACGAGATGCTGATGTTGATACTGATTATACCAATATCAAAAAGATAATAAAAAGGTACAATTCAGATGAAAACTCAAAAAGTAAAAATAATTGTAGATATAATCCATGTAATAATCTTACTTTACATTTGCCTGGTTGAAATCTGTAAGGGCTTTGTTTGTAAATGCAGTTTGTTTTGCAATAAAAAGATAATGGGTCTAGTCACTTAAAAAATATCCACTTTTGAATTTTGTGAAATAAATATACTTTTATGACAGGTAGTAAGTTAGTATTTAAACTGCTCCTTGCCTCTTCTTTCTGCAGATCTCTTTTTTTTGCCAAAATGAGGATGCAGGTGTTGTACCTCGTGACCGTCCTGGTCCTGGTGGAATCTGCCCCAACGGATATGGGGACGCATTCTGGAGGAGCTGACATGGAGACTCATTCTGAAGGAGCTTGTCGTTGGCTAATTCAGAACATCACCAATCCAAACCCCAAGCAGTATCTCCCTCAGTGCGACGAAGACGGAAACTTCCGGCTGATGCAATGTTGGGATTTCGTTGACGTTTGTTGGTGTGTAAACCTCCTCACTGGTGAAGAGGTCCCAGGAACCAAGACCCATGGATCCGAAGATCTTGACTGTGAGGCTGTGCAAGAACATGAGTCTGAGCATAAAGACGGAGAAAAAGATGATAATGATGATGATGATGATGATGAAAAAGATGATGAAGAAAAAGATGATGATGGTGAAAAAGATGATGATGATGATGATGATAATGAAAAAGATGATGATGAAAAAAAGGATGATGATGAAGAAAAAGATGATGATGATAAAAAAGATGATGATGAAAAAAAGGATGATGATGATGATGAAGAAAAAGATGATGATGAAAAAAAAGATGATGATGAAGAAAAAGATGATGATAAAAAAATGATGAAGAAGAAAAAGATGATGAAAAAAAAATATGATGATGATAATGATGATGAAAAAGATGATGATGATGAAAAAAAAGATGATGACGACGACAATGAAAAAAAAGATGATGATGATGAAAAAAAGAAGAAAAAGATGATGAAAAAAAAGATGATGATGATGATGATGACAAAAAAGATGATGATCATGATGATGATGATGATGATAATGATGATGATGACAAAAAAGATGATGATCATGATGATGATGATGATGATGATGACAAAAAAGATGATCATGATGATGATGATGATGATGACAAAAAGATGATGATCATGATGATGATGATGATGATGATGATGACAAAAAAGATGATGGCGAAAAAGATGAAGATGATGACGACGGCGACAATGAAAAAAAAGATGACGATGATGACAATGACGATGACGACAATGACGATGACGACAATGACGATGACGACGACGACGACAACGATGATGAGCATAAACACCAAGGTATGATTTCAGTCAAATCTTCATGGAAAGTGCTCCCATGAATAAACTCCATACACATGCATCAGAACATTCTAGACAATCTTCATTAGGCTCTTTTCACAGTGCTGCGGCTAGGCTAGTTCTGGTCTGAAAATACCAGGGAGAGGAGAATTAGCTTAGCCATCTTTCACATACAAGGTTGATATTTCACCAGGAAAACCCATTTGTTTATAGAATGTGCTGTATGTGTCTCGATTCGAAGCTAAAGCCAACATATATTTAATTTAATTATTAAAGTTAAAAAACTCTACAATCTCAACTAGCTTTTTACAAAAACAATCGGCCTGGCATTTAATGTATTTTTAACATATTGTCTACTTTATGTTTAAGTGATCTTATTTGTTAGCATTTAGCGGCAAGAATACGTACTTTTATAAACTTAGTCTTTCCCTGGTGAAATATGTATCTTGTATGTGAAAGTCTAAACTCGCTGCCTGTAACAATCTAGATGGGTTCTCCTCTCTACCCCATAAGGAGTGAATGGAGTGAGAAGGAAGTAACCATAGGAGTATGCAAACCAGAACAAGCCTAGGCACAGCATGAAAAGGGCCTATACAGAGGCACTGCAGAGGAAGGTATACCTACAATCAGAAATAGTACACTAGGTTTAGGGTTATAGGATTTGAGATCATGACATACAAATGTGAATCCTGCCAACAACGCCAAAAAGGGTGACCATATGAGATAGTCCGAAATTCAGGACGCTGATTGTGGGGAGGGGTGTGAGTGACAAAGGTCTAGATTCTTGTATCAATTGCAGCATATAACGCAGAATCAGAAAAACATTTTTGACAAAAGAATAATGTTCTACACACGAGGGGGTATTGAACAGTCTTTAATCCGTGTCAATCCATCCCATATTGGCTGAATAATGAGCAAAAATCACTGTTGAACTAATAGATCTGCAGATTCAATCAAGAATTACAGCAGCGGATTTGCTTTGCTGTGGGCATATTTTAAAGTTGTAATGTCATGTGCCTCAGTCAATATTGTGATTATTGTGGTCCTTCTTTCTGTTAAACATGCATTACTATTGTCTTTGTTTTAGAGAAAAAGTCAGCCTGCCCTGAACGCTGGACTCAGTTTCAAGATAACTGCTACATCTTCATCAACTCTCCAAAGACCTGGGTCCACGCTGAGGTCAGTACTTCATCTTACAACTATTAGGACTATCTATAACAACTAGTCTTTTCACTACTGTTAAAATGGTTCTGAGACTTTAGAGAAACTAGCATGTGCAGGTAAATTGAGATAAGTTATTGCTTGATTAAAACCAGACTTTTGACCATAATAATTAATTTCCTGAGAGGCATTTTATTCTCAGATTTGCTAAAATATGAATCCAGGAGTACTGGAAAAAGCTTTATTCAAAATAAATACATTAAAAAATACATTAAAATTATCAAAAAATGTACTAAGATGTGTATTAAATAATCTCAGACACCAGAAAATTATGAAAATAAAAAGGTATAAATGGGAAAATGTTAAGGTCTTTTTGTGATTTTTTGTGTGAAAACATTTGAAAACACTTAAAGTGAGTTTCCAATTTGCAAAAATGTGTTTTGTTAAACATGATTCATGGATGTATGTGTTCAGTTTAGTGTTATATTCTTGCAATTCATACAACTTATAGAATCACCAAAAATGTTGCACCAAGTTTTTACTGAGTCAAAAACAAACACATTGAACTATTTCAATTAAAATGTTTTCCTTCAGTCTGTATGCTTTGCTTACTTAAATAATGCTTTCTGACCGGGGGCTGAATTGGTGGCTTTGCTAGCAAAAGTTTATATTTTAAAAAAAAAGGTATGCTAACCAGGAATAACTGCGCTGGGGAAACTAAAGATGCGTGCTGTCGAACACCAGTTTAGCGCTCAGAGGTTGTGTCCATCCGGACCGCGGGAATGTTCTCCACACGGGAATGTTCTCCGGACAGCTGGAGCGCTCCCGAGCCCTTTTAGTTAAAGTTGTGAAAACAAGACATGACGATCAGGAAACCAAGTGAGCATTGGTGAAGTGCTTCCAGTGATTTTCAAAATAAAATCATTACGCTATTACTACTAAAACAAATATGCACACTATTTAACACAGAGTATATAAATAAAGGTTGCGTGCTTATCCATTGTGAGCCGAAAAGTCAAACAGAAAATGAACTGATGTGAAATAAGCCCAAAACTCGACAAATGTACTACATGCACATGCATACTCTGGTGTTATTGTAATGGGCCACTGCACCCAGACAGACCAGGATCTGGATCTGGACTGGAGGCAGTGTGAGCCCGGTGTTTCTCAAACACTGGAGCTGGACAGGATGTAGTCTGTGAGCCTCCTAAGTCTTCCTGGTGAAGAAGAGTTTAGAAGTGCTTTTCACAACTTTCAAAAGCAAGAGTGAATTTAGAATTGTCGGCATCCTGAGCTAGAGAATTTGACAACACAATACATCTGTGCTGGGGCAAAATGGATTTAAAAATGTTTAAATGAAAGCAGTACCACTCTTACTTAATCACCAGTCTGTGTCTTTGTTTTCCAGAGCTACTGTCAGTTCGAAGAAGGACATCTGGCCTCAGTTCAATGCCCCAAAACCAACCACTTCCTCCAGGTCCTGACCAAAGGAAAGACACACCAATTCCCTGAGAGCTGGGTCGGAGGCACCAACACAGTCGAGGTAAAATATATATTTTTTAAAACATTTCCAAAGCTATGGAACTCAACAATCATCGCCCACTTCTTGGTTTAGAAAGTTTTATGTCTCATCATGTAACATTCAAATTCTTGACATTGTTTTTCTCACGTTTCAGACTTCAATTTGGATTTAGTTCTTGTTTAACCCTGTTTTAGTCTTGACTCAGTCCCTGTGCTCTGTTGCAGTCCTGTTTCTGGATGTGGAGTGACGGCTCTCTCTTCGAGTTTGAGGACTGGTACAGCGACGAGTGCAAAAACCGAGACAGGAGCTGCCTCAAGATCAACCATGGATGTAATACAAGCAAATGTGTTTCTTCTAGAGTCCTTGTTTAGTTAGAACCATACAGTAAGAGTAAAAGAATAGTGTTAAATAACCTTGGAGCAAACTACTGTCCAGACATAACAGCAATAGCAATATTCTAACTTTGACTTAGTTTGGTGTGATAATCCTCGCGGTAAATATATATCATAGTTATAAGTTACAATTAATAAAGAAAGTGACAAATAAAAGTTATTGGGTTCTAAAACAGGATCGCTCCCAGTGGCAGCTCCTGACTAATTTCTTTGAGGGTGCTTTGGGTGCCAACAATTATATTTTTCAATCAATCAACATAGTTTAACTTTACACCACTAGGTGGCATTAATGTGCAATCAAATGACCTGTGGCCAACTTCTGTCAATAAAACTATAAAATCAAGATCCAGACCAGTAAAATGCATAAGCTTCAAGAGCTTCATATTTATAAAAACATGTATTTCTGATTTTTAATACAATAAAACCCACAGGAAACACATGGTTGAACGCAAGTGCAGGAAATACACAACTTGGCAAAAATACACGATTATACATCCTCCCACATTTTGTTGTAACTTGGCTGGTGTTTAACTTTGGTCTCGGAGGTCATCGATGTTAAAAACAGCTTGTTTTGGTGACCAATGGTCTCAGTTGGGTCACTACTAGCACTAACCGCACAGTTTCGCTGTCCGACAGTTGAACGTGCCTTGTGTCGTCACGCACATGAGAGCGCGAGGTCCCATTAGTTTGCATTGTAAGGCTAAAATTTGTGAAAAAACATTACATTAGATTCAGTGGAAGCAGCGAGTGTGATTTTAAGCCAGCCTGAGATTGCACCAAAAGAGGCGGGACTTTGTACTGGCAGCTGAAAATAAGCTCCTCTGATTGGACAAGGATGTGTTATGGCATTTTTATCAGGTTGTGATCCGTTTTGATCAACTTTGACTACACACTACACACACTACATTTGTTTTCCTTTTTGTTGGCCTATCGCCATAGTGACGGGCCGCCCCTGGTCGCTCCACAGATGTCATCATCAAAAAGCACCAAAACTTAACAACCCCTTAGTGTGACACTATTTATTATTATTTGTCAAATCTTAACGTCTGTGTCATTTATGAAGATTTTGGCCCTATGGTTGCTTGGTAACAGTTGTGGAGTTACCTTTATATACATGTCAAATTTAGTGGACAACAAACAATAATACATTTCATCAAATTAGCCAAGTTGGGTGAAATGGTCATCTATAAATCTGACATCCTTGTTTTTACTTTTTAATTATATTTTTGTTGCAGCTCCACTCACAAAATGGCTGCCGTAAAGACCATGGCAACAGAACTCATTTTCTTTCTCTTGTCATTATTTTAACTCAATAGATCTACTCAATTGTTATTTTTATAATGCTCTTTTTTTCCATTGTATGAGATTTAAAAGTTCTTTCTCTTCCATTTCCAGACCAGCTGCACTGGAGCTCGAGCCGCTGTAGCGACGCTCTTCCGTTCGTCTGTTCCAAACCCATCGAGGGCGATGGCGACCAGCAGAAGCCTCAAGATTAGATCAGATCGGCAAACTCAGCTCAATCTGACTGTGACGCTAAAGAAGCCGTCTATCTGTACTTTTAACAGTGAAATTGGGAAAAAAAGCTGTTATAATAATCAAGATTGGAATTTAAAAGCAAATAAATGAATACAAAAAATCATTTTCTGAGACTCAGTGCTTTTTACGTATTTTTTTTTCAAAGGTTCCATATTACATAACATTGACTTCCAGTTTCATTCACATACGTTTAAGTAATCCTGTATTTTTAAGCTGTTCACATCTCTATATGTGAAAAATCTCTGCTCCATCTTGTGAGGTAATAAAATTTGAACAAACAAAATAATAATAATAATAATAATAAATAAAACATTGTGAAACTGTGGCGTGAGGCAATTAAAACATGATTAACAATAGCTTTATGTTCAAGTTTGTCAAATCCAAGGACAGAAAAAGTATTCAGCTGACTACTGAAAGTGTGTGAACACTTTACGGAAATGGCGACAAATGATTTATGACAACAACCATTTACTTCATGAAATGCTTGTTTTTTCGGTTTGTTATAACATGAATTAACGCTAGGTTACCTGAGCTGTGGCAGTGTAATTGTGGCTCCACGTCACGTTGTTGTGATCGTCAATCAGAATCACATCCACACAATTAGTTTACTTATTAAACAGCCGAAGTCTTTCTCTTTTAATCAATTTACGGTGGTTTAAGAATGAATTGTTTAAATGATGCATCTTATTTCACTTATTTCAAGACATTTCTGGTCTTTTTACGAGAATATTCAAATTCAAGGCCTTTTTAACTCATATGGAAATACAGTTTTTTCAGTATGTGACACATTTGTTCTCTTTGAGTCCCTACATTTCTTCACATTTCTCGTCGTGTTTGCGTTTGTGTGGTCACTGCTGGTAAAAGTGAGTCCAGCTTGTACTTTAAACTTGACTAAACAAACATCACAGCGATCAATAAGTCCGAATAAAACTTCCAAATGAGCCGGACTTGGAGCTAATCCGTCGTTCACTCTGGACAAGACAACATGAAGGTCTATGCTTTGCTGCTGCTGTGGATTTGTTCGGCCGCTGCACAGGTAAGAAGGCAGATTAGGATTAAGAACAGAATGTTTTGTGTGTAAACCTGCAAATGTTTAGGTTTGTTCATTTTATTTCAGGCACAGTATTTCTTAATACATTTAATTTAAGTTTAATGTGATAATATATATATTTTTAACCTTTATCAGCTTTTTGTAACATGCAACTGAAACTATTTGTTTTGACTAATGATACACCGGGACTAGACCAGGATGTAGACCAGACTATAACTGAACCAAAAAAGGACTTGAAATGGAATAAACCAGGACAATCAAGGCTAAAACTGGACAAAACGTGGACTATCGAGAATAAAACTGGACTAAACCAGCACTAGACTAAAACTAAATCTGCACTAAAGTAAGACTAAAAAGGACTAAAGATGGACTAAATTAGAACTAGACAGGAACTAAAACTGGACTAAACCAGGGCTAAAACTGGACTAAACCAGTACTAGACTAGGGCTGAAACTGAACTAGACTAGGACTAAAAGTGGACTAGACTGGGACAAAACTGAACTAAACCAGGACTAAAACTGGACTAAACCCAGGACTATTATGACTCAAATTGGACTAAACCAGGACTAGATTAGGACTAAAACTGGACTAAACCAGGATTTGATTAGGACTGAACTAACATGAGCAGTGTCTTAAAACAAAAACTCTAGATTTGAGAATATACACACATATACACTTGTTTTGAGTCGTATAAACTAGTTAATAACTACTTCAAGTTAGTTTTTTCAGCTTATTTCACGCTCTTAAGGACTGAGTCAAATAGTCCTATTTTAGGAATCATAAAAAGACTATATCTGTTTTTTTTACACTTGTTTCAAGTAATTCTTGACTTATTTTAAGTATTTTGTTATTTGTTTTAGGATGTTTTTTTCAGCATAATATCTAAAACTTAACGAGGTGCTTGAATAAAGTACAATTTCTCTTAATTTGAGTCTTAAGAAATCTGCAAAAGGAAGGAGCATAAAATATCTTGCGTTACTCAAAAAAACAAGCAAGTATTAAAACGTTTAAATAAACAGCTTGTTTTTATTGACAAACCTTATTTTATAGGAAATTATAATATCAAAATAGAAACCGTTTTTCAAGCGTTAACTTGTTCAAAATCAATGTTTAAATAACTTGGTTAAAATCCGTAAAAATTGTCACATTTTTTGGAAGTGCAGTAAGTGAAAAGTACGGTCTAAAATAAAATATAAAAGGCGAGAAATAATTTTCTCAATATATATATTTTTTTAAATAACTACAAGAAAAAAAATGTGCTTCCTATTCTAAAGCCCTTAGCCCATAAAAAAGCAAATACACCACAATGGTTCTTTTAATTTGAAAGTATTAAGACACTGTGAGTAACAGAAATAAAGACACTTATTGGTTATATTTACTTCTACTGTAATGAGCCTGTCATGCTAGTTCTTTGCTGGACTATATTTTCAATATTTACGCTCCCAGCAATGATTGAAAATGTTTTCTATCGGTTTTAGCGTAAACATTCCTACACCCAGGATATGACCAGGTGAATGATTTCAATCTAAACCTATGTGGAGGAGTGAACCAAAGTGAATCACATGGCAGCGCGTTGTGAATTCAGCAGAGAATTGGACATTCTACATGAGCATCACAGATACTGTAGTTGCAAGAATGTGACATAATGAACACTTGAATGCTTGATGTTGGTCATGATCTGTTTGCTGAAGTTTATTCGAAGCAAAGACAAACGTTGAGCTCATATTCAGCAAAGTCATTGTTGTTTGTCCTTGTATCTGTAACTAGAGTCAGAGACCAACATGTTTATTCTACGTTGTTGCCTGAAGCAGTGTCAGTTTAAATGCAATATTGATATAATAAATGTGGTTATTTTAATATTTTGTTGTTGTCTTGTTGAGGTTGATCCCAGAGGAGCACGGCCGGTCGTTCCAAACACCAGGTCTGAGAAATGTGCCACCCAAAAAGAATGGCCCTTCTGCACTGACGAAGAATGGGTATGAACATCTTTAGTCAAACCTTGTTCTAGAAACATTGGAACTTACATCAGAACTGATTATATTTGCTTACATTTCCCAAGGGTCCCAAGTGTCCTTCGGGCTGCAGGATGCAGGGTTTGTTGGAGAATTACGATCATGGTTTCCTGAAAAGAGTCGAGAGAATCCGCGGTCTTTTGGATCAGAGCACAAACAAACATCGCTCAGCCGACCAGGTCTCCAGACAGACCTTTGACTTCCTGCGCGAGAAGCTCACCATTGACTCAGGTGAGCAAAAGAGTCAAATAACAACTGCAACTCAGACTTTCAATTATGTATTTAATATGACAATGTGACTGAGAAGGGAAGGACATGCAAGTTGATCAACAGTGAAGGAAACTTAGAAGGTCAAAGCACACACAGTTCATTATTTATCTTTGTTGAAGATGTATTGTCTTCTGTGTTAAAGGTAATGACAACAACTACTTCGACATGGCGCAGACTCTGAGGCAGAGAATCACTGAGATGAAGATAAAGATCGACCAGCAGCTGCAGGTTCTTGGAGCTCTGAAGGAGAGAGTGAAAGAGCAGGTGGCAGACATGCAGAAGCTCGAGGTGAGGGGGACAGTCAGTACTAAATATAACATTTTTATATATTTGATTTACATTTGCAACACAGTTTTCACATTTCTCTGATCGAAGGTGGACATTGACATGAAGCTGCGCACCTGTAAGGGCTCTTGCAAGACCTACAACAGTTACAGTGTTGACCACGAGGAATACGTGGCTCTGGAGAAACAGGTGAGTTCTAAGACTCACAAACAAACACACACTGAAGTCTGCAAATTACACTGAAGGGTAAGGTCAAAATTCTGGTTTCTGAAACATTCAAAAAACATATTTACATGTGTGAGCAAAGAAAGTCACATGTCTCATAGTAGGTGTGATCAAATGGAATGTACAAAGAACATTATTAAAATGTTTACTGTTGTGTTTCAGATGAACCAATTGGACACACTGTCCAACCAGAACATCGAGTCAGTGGGAACTCTGCATGTGATGAAGAGCCGTCCACTGAAGGATGCTGTGGTCTCGAGCATTTACAAGTCCAAAGATGCAGCGGCTCAGCAGAAAACAGAGGACATGTTCCCACAGGTGAAGACTAACGTCAACATCATAAGCGTATCATGAGCACGCTTTGGAACCTTTTTTTGTGTTTATTATACAGTTTACACTTTTCACAGTATCAAATACTTTATTTTCTTAGCATTTTATAGACAGGTTGAAGCATTTAAATATGCAAACTGTTCTACGAACCTTAAGTCAGTCAATTCAAAGCAGCGTTTAAGTGGATTTTTTTCATGAAAACAAACAACAGACAAAAAATATTTGTAGGCACAATCATCTCTCTCAAAATAAAGAGAAAATGCAAGATACTGACACAGAAACTTTGAATAAAACATTTTGCTAAATCTGGAGTGGAATATTCAAATCAAACCATCAAATCATTCACAATTGCCAAATTTTGTATATATGTATATATTTTATGTGTAATTTTATGATAACTGCACTTGACTTGCTGAATCTCTACGATGGACTCAATAGACAGAAATACTGAAAGACTGAAACTTTTTAAGGACAAATAACCTCATGTTTTATGTGACTTCTGAAAGAATTCAACACAAATGTGCAGAAATCCATCGTATTTAGTATTAGTTCATCAGCTAATACTTGTCCTATTGGCGCAAAGTAAAGATTGGCTGATTACTTAAGAAATTTAGTTTTGTATTTGTTGTCCAAATTGTTCCCAATCCCAGAGTCTTTGATTTGCACTCTGTGGTGAGAATGATCTTCTGTCTGTCTTGAGCGTAGCAAAGAGGAAGAGACTATGTCCCTGCCGTGTCACAAGGACAGAAGAGGGGAGGGTTCATGACTTGCTTGGCAGATTGGTAAAACAGGGTAGGCTATATGTACAGTGCAAACTAGAGGTATGATGATTGATGGACTGACATAAACTAGAAAAACTATCAGTACTCAGAAAACACAGCCCTCCACAGATGCTGGGCCTACACAGCTTGGGTAGTCTGCGTATTGGAAGGTCTGGCTCTGAATTGGGCTCATACTGTATATCAGACTTGTATTTTAACAGTTCAGTTTAAAATGTGACATTGACCTTGTCTTTCAGGTGAACACCGTGCAGCTGTACTTGGAGGCGGAGGGTTCCAGCTCTTCGCCCGCCACCATCTCTAAAGTCCCAGGTACTTCCCTCTCCCCAGGCACAACTCCTTCTGACCCTTCTACATCTCACAAATCCATCACTGAGCTCGGAGGCGACGGTGGAGACCCCTTCACTTTGGGTGGAGGCTTCGATTCCCTCGGCCAACCCGCCATCAGCACCAAGAGCGTCTCCTGCACCAAACGCATCCGCACTGTTGTGGTAAATACCGACGACGGACCGGTGCAGAGAATGGAGGAATATATGGACGGCGGTCCGGAGTGCCAGTCGTTTACCAAAGGAGGAATGGGGTCGCTGTTTCCCTCGTTGACTTCAGGCACTAAAACGGTTCACTTCACGTCCAGCTCCAAAGGAAGTGTCGTCGATCCAGCGGGGCTGGATCTCGGGGCGTTCCTGACTGATAATGCTGAAGATGACCTTCCTGATTTCCATGCGCGGAGTGTGAAGAGTGCACGAGTCGAAAGACAAGCGGACTACGTGGGCAAAGGTACCAATGCAAAGGAAACAGAGTGACGACAATAGAAAGAAGTAGGGTTGAGATCTGTCTTAGAGGATATTTGGTTAAAACAGAACCAAAAAAGAAATATAAAGTGTTATTAGCAGTGTAAAATCTATTTGATGATTTAAGAATTTCGCAGTCAAAATTTCCAAATCTTATTTGTACCAAAATGAAGCAAAGGAAAACATCCAAACTATAGACAACCACAGAAGAAATAGGTTTCAAAGTTCTCAACTGGATGGCACTTTTGAAGCTCAAGATGGTTTGACCATCATCTGAAAATCTATTTCTCTTTCAAATGACAGTCAAAATGTCTCAATCTTTGAAAACACTTACCAATTGACAACTTAGCCTTTTTCCACAAATGAGGGATTACACTGTCATGTATATTCAACCACGCATACTTTTTTAGAACAAATATTACAACTTCTGTAAATAATAATTTATTGATAAGCATTCAAGATAGTTCATCTTATATTTGGTTGATATACAATAGTAATAATAATCTGATTAGTCCACTGCTACAATAATTGTTAGCAACTGGTTTCTTTTGTTGTATGCCATAATATTCTGTTTGCCCGATTCTCAACCAAACAAACAAACAAAAAAAACATGTTCTGGCAATAGCCGGGCCTTATGTACAAAAAATGAAGTGAAATGAGAAGTTTATTTTTGCAGCTCTTTTAAGGTAGCTAATATGATTGCTTGTCTGTTTTGTTGGGCAATCACAAACAGATATAATGATAACTAGGGCTGGACATAAACCCAGCAACTGAATTCTACAAGCTAACAACAGCTAAACTGGAAGTATGCTGCCAAGGAAAGTAGGCATGTTGGAATAAAATGGATAAAAGGTGCAACGTTCTCTAAAAAGCAAATGATAAAACATAGCACATGTTGCAGAAGTCAACAAACAGCTTAAAACATTTTAAATAAAATGACTCATGAAAACTTTATGAACTAATAGAAAAACATAAACTCAAAGTTTTAGTGTAGCAACAACTTACCAAATTCTAGTTCTTGTTTCATCTGAGGAAAGAACACAACTTTCTAGTACATTTAAAAAGGTTGCTGCTAGCTCGCTTCGCTAACTCCACTTTTGCGCTGTGTCCGCAGATTGCGTGGCGGCCCACCAATTCCACCTGAACGGAGAATCAAACGGCCTCTTTAAGATCCAAGCAGCTGCCACGGCTGCCGTTGTCACTGTTTACTGTCAGCAGGAGGGGCTAATGGGCGGCTGGCTATTAGCGCAGCAACGCGAAACTGGCGCAGTTAGCTTCAACCGCACCTGGGCTGAATATCGCAACGGATTTGGAAACGTTGATGCGCAAGGGTCCGGTGAATTTTGGCTAGGTAACGAAAATCTGCATCACGTGACCAATCAGGGCGAAACAATGTTAAAAATAGAGTTAGAAGATTGGGAAGGAGGCGTGGCTAGTGCGGAATATATAATAAAAGTTGGTTCGGAGACAGAGGGATATTCACTACATGTTTCGGGCTACACCGGAGACGCAGGAGACGCTCTCGTAAAGCAAAATGGAATGAAGTTTAGCACGTACGATCAGGATAATGATGCTGGACAGGAAAATTGTGCGTCCCTTTATGGAGGAGGCTGGTGGTACAATCAGTGCGAAACGGCTAATCTAAACGGCGTCTATTACAAAGGAGCTAACAGTGATGCGAAAAACGGAGTTGTGTGGTCGACTTATAAACCTCAAAGTCTGAAAAGAGTGAGGATGTTCATTCGCTCTGCAGCATTTTAGAGCAAAAATACAAACTATTAAAGACAATAGCTCTGTAGGTAAGCATTTAAAGGAGGTTGTATGAGGAATTCTATATGGCAGTTGCTAGCATTTGGTAATAGCTAAAAACTGTTTTTTAGCTATTACCATTTACTATTTTGGTAATAGCTTAACAGACAACTTGTCAATGCTCTTGCTAGCATTTTGTAGATGGTTATCTAATAGGCCTATATGCTTTGAACTATTAAAATAGTTGTTATCTTTAAACACTGGTAAGTGCAAATCTTAGAAACAAGAGCTAAAGAACACAAGAAATAACCTTATTTTAAAGCAATGCTAAGATAAACTCATTAGTGGAACAGAAAATCGAACATAGTCAAAATTTCTTCTAAAAGACCTGCTTTTTGCAATTTTTGAAGCCTAATAAAGTTATGCATAAGCTAACAACTGTTAACATGTTAACAGAGAACTTTTTGTTTTTTAGAGAATAAAGCACATACCATAATTGCTTTTGCCAAATGCCTACAGAAATTATATTTTTAATAGAAGTTACTGAAAAACTAGGCTACAAGATAAAAGTGCATTTAGTGTTGGCATTTGCTAGTCAGGAAACTAGATTTATGCTAAACTAATGCTTCAGAGGGTTAACAACATTATGTGCTGTCATTTTATTAATTTTGATTAGAAATTATGCATCTTGTTTGAATTTGTTGATAACATTAGTTTTGTTTTTCACATCATGTTTAAATTGTGTAACCTTAGAAATACAAACATTTGTTGAAGCATTGTTTTTCTGGTCAAAAGTCTGTCATGAACTCAAATATTTGTAAAGCTGCCCATTGATCTCTGTGTTTGTTCCGAAACAGCTCTGGACACGATCAATAAAGACTTTTTGTTCACTTCACTACTGCCTCTTCTCCATTTTTCTACCATCAATATTTGAAAATTGACCATGTGTTGAAAGCTGGCTAGCTCAAAGCTAAAGCTAAGTTAAATATTAGCTAAATATTAACTGAATGAAGTGAATTTTAGCTATAAAATAGCGGTAAGTAACTTTGTATAGCCTATTGCTTGTAGAGAAATTAGGCAAAAATATATTGAGATAGATTTGGACAGTTAGCTAGCCAGGCGCTTTTGTTCACAACATCTTTGAATAGAAGTGGATGTTTTTTTTCAATGTTGCAATGACAGTAGAGCTTCAAATTACGTAAGTTTACATTACATTAGTAGTCTAAAATGAACCTAAATTTTAGTCAAGAATTAGTCAATTAGTCAAACTATTTATATAAACTATAAACTATTTAGGAAGAAACAGCCTGGTTAGTACTTGGATGGGAGACCGTTAGAACCCCAGGTGCCACAGTGGGACGACAGGAGTAGATTGTCGTTGTGTCCTTGGGCAAGACTCTTAACCCACATTGCCTCAGGCCATTTACCATTTGAGTCATGTTAATGTATAACTGATTTAGTCTCCCATTTCAATGTTTAGTGTATTGACTTTATTTAATTTATTCACTTTTTTTTTTTTAACAAAGGACACGGTCATCACATTTTTAGATGAAAGGTGCAATCTGTAACTTTTCTGTTGGAAGGTATAGTGTTAACCTCAATACAAAGACACCTACTTATCGATGCATCAGTGAGATTTTCAAACTTATGCTATAAAATTTTGGATTTGTCCTGTTTAATCCATCTCATAGCCCTTTAAAGCCCCTTCCTGCAGCCTAGATACAGATTGCCCACTTTGTTCTACTTCAAATAAAAATGATGCAACATTTGAGTCCAAAAGTTGAGCAGTGAAGCAAATATTTGATGTACGAGTTGAACTGACCCGAGTGTTGTCCTGTGCTTTTGTTTGCCCACAGTTTGTCTGAGGTTGAATCAAAATGGCCCCCAGTCACTGAGTCATGACAGGAAGAGAAGCTACTGTAGAAGAAAAAGTCAACCCCCCATGTGCACTGACCATGACTGGGTAAATACAAATTATAATATTCAAAATTACAGTGCTTTTCCTACTACGTGTATCATGCGTCACTAAAAATGAAATGAAATGAAAAACGTTCCACAAATTAAGTGTTGGCAGAAGTATTTTTACTCAAATACTGTACCTAAGTAGTTTTTTGGAGTATGTATTCTGTACTTTACTTGAGTATAAAACAATTTGGTGACTTTTTACTTCTTACTTTTTTAAAGAAATATCTGTACTTTCTACTCCCTACATTTTAAAAGCCCACTAAAACTAGTGCAGAACAAGTTAACCAAAAATTGCCAAAAACCTGATCTTTTCTAAAAATCATGCATTTATCACATGATAAACATCAGATTAATTCTAAGTAATTAACTGTAAAGCCCATCTCAAACTCCCACACATTGCAAACCAACTTTGTGCACTGCAAAATTTTTTTATTTTTTTTTAAATCTGGATTTTAATCTTCATTTTTTGGTATTTGTTTCTAATTAAGATGGTTAAACTTGAGAAACCTAATGATAATTTAACTTATTTTAAGTTGTTTCTGCGTTGGTTCAATAAATTTGTTTTATTTTAAGCCAAATGATTTGCTAAAACAATTTTCCTCACCATATTCTTCAATTTAATTCAAGCTCAAATCTATTGAAAACAGAAATGTCTTGAAACAAGTAAAATATGCTACATTTTTTCAGAATATTTCTTATCCGCATAAACAACTAAAATTAAAATAAACATTCTGAATTCCAGTTGTTTTAACTGAGACTAGAGAACAACGTGGCAGTGATTTTACTTTAATTTTTTTTTTTTTTTTACTTAAGTAAATTTGCATAGGTCTACTTTTGCACTTTTGCACAAAAGCAGGACTTTTACTTTTACCAGAGTACTTTTTTTACACAAGTAACTGTACTTTTACTTGAATATTTACCTCTAATACTTTTGCCATCTCTGCGTTTTGATCACGTTCTAGTGTCAGGTAAAGTAGGTGGTTCAGGTGTGTTGGAGACGATGACGTGTGTAATGCTCGTACAAAAGAATCCCGCACTTTGCCTTGTTTGTACACTTCAGGTTTACAATCAGGTCAAAACTCCTGTAGTATGCAGAAGGCTTAAAAGTGAAATTTTGTTGAAATTGATTTGAGCAAATTACACAGAGGGCCTTCAGACCTGTCATGTAAAATTTACTTTGATACAACAGTGTTGTTGTTTTTTTGCGATTACGCTAAAATTCAGGTTCTGAGTAAAACATATAGGGTTCAAAAAGCACTTTCCAACAATAATAAATGGTAATCTGTAGCCTATTAAAGTGAAGTTTTACAATGAAGAGGCAGGCCTTATCAGTTCTGACTTTTTTTGAACAGGAAGTCAATAAACCTGCTTCTATTTCTAAGCTGTTTTAGATCCTTTTGATGTTTTACAATGAACAAAATGTGAACTATTGATCTGCACATGCCATAGTTTCTTACGAAAAAATAACAATAGGTCTCCTTTAAAGTGAAACTAAAAGCAGAATCAACTTTTTTCACTGTCAGGCACTGTGTATTAAGTCAAAATTGAATTATCTAATGTTTCTGGACCTTTTTTGGACAATTTTGTGCAAACTTTAAAAACTCAAGTATCTCTATATGTTGCAGACGTCGCGGTGCCCATCCGGCTGCAGAATCCAAGGTTTGATTTTGGAACATGAGAAGAAAGTGGAAAATAAACTGAGGAATGTTTGCAAAATGGCAAAGACTTATGAAGACACAGCGGAGAAGTCGATGTCTACAACGGCAAAGATTTACCACAAAAGCCGAGAAAACATCATAAACACAACCGGTATGAAAAAGACAATTACTATGCATGCACTGTATAACTTTTTTGTTAGAGAGGACACCAGACTGTAAGAAATATTTTGACAAAGTAAAACTATCATGCTTTTTATGTTCAGCTCTGCACGTGAGGTTTGTCAAAGGGGCAGAAGATTTGACTAAAAACTTAACGTCTTTACGGAACCAGTCCAAAAGTCTGGTGGTGAAGATGACAGAACTTAAAGAAAACATTCAGAAACAACTAGAAGATTTGCTGCGAACTGAGGTGAGAATTATGTCTTATGCCCTATGTCTTTCGCAAATATTCTTGACTTTTTAAAGGCTTCGTATGATGCTGGTTTTTGATCCATGTTTTAAACTTTTCTCATCAAAAACACTCCTAAAATTGTATTTTGTTTCATTCACACTTATCTGATACAAAACCCTGAATGTTCACTTGATTTGAAAACACCTTGTGATGTCATTATGTGGTATTATAAGATGTGCTTCACTGTGCTTTTATGCCATATTCACCTTCAGCAGAATCTTTTGAACTCGGTAATTGTCTTAATTGTAAGCTACAGCATATTGTGTTAGCCTTATTTAAACTTTTGCCACTCAATTCACTTGAACATTACTTTCTGTGGCAGTCTCAACTGAACAAAAGACAATTAAGTAGAGAAAGTTAACTTCAAAACTGCTACTTAACGATTGTAATGTGGAATAGACATGGTTTTAAAATTGTTCTCTCTTCAAGAACATGCCTGTGTATTTAGCTTCAGTCATGCTTGCTTGATTTATTTATCTTGTTTATGAACTTGTCTTCTTCAAGTCAAACAAATCACTCCATTTCACTCCTGCTGTGGTCAAATTGTGTTGACAACACACACATGACTATCAGTAGTAGTTATAGGAGGCCTATTGTGTTTTTTTTTTACATTTAGTAAGAAACTAGAACATGTGCAGATCAGTAATGGACCTTTAGTTCATTGTAAAACACAAAGTTGATCTAAAACGACTTGAAAATAGAAACAGCTCTATTGACTTCCTGTTCCAAACTGCAGAACTGATAAGCCCCGCCTCTTCATTTTAAAATGTGACTGTAAAAAGCAACAGACTTTAAATAACAAATTATTATTGCTGGAAAGTGACTATGGGACAGTTTTGAACCATTTATGCTTCACTTTGACTATTAATCTTTTGAATTATAACAAGTAAATCCAGACAAGTTGGAGGGGATAGGTGGTAGGTGAGAACGGGGATTTCTGAGCACTTGAGCTGCAGCTGAAGAACAATACAAGATTACTCCAACATGCAGGAATCAATCCAAATAGAACTTTGAGTAAACTGATGGTGAAGGAAGGCCAATATAACAAGGTTAAAATCTCAGAAAAATTAATTTGACATATTAGGTCCCCTTAATTCTTAATTTATTAATTTGTAGTTGTTCATTCTCCAACAACTTTTTAATGACACATTTATAAAACGCAGAGGAAAAAAAAGTGTTCATTAAATATAGCCTAGATTTTTTTTTTTTGAAAATGTGAAATACTAGAAAATCATTGGTTTTAGCGATCAAATCGAAAGGCCAGAATCGACTGACTTACACACACTGTAGTTGTACAGAACACACAACAACACAATAATAGCCACAATGTTTGACAAAGTGTGAACTTGTGCCAGACCTGACTGAATGTGCTTTATTAAGTTGAGTTAACAACTGACGATGGACCTCTAAATATGGACACTAGATATTACATTTCTGCCCTATTAAGCGCACCTGAATATAAGCCACACCCACTAGATTTAAGTAAGAAAAATGATAAAGTACATGTATAGGCCGCACTTGTTAATAGTAAGTCTATGCGAATCTATAATTTTGCTGCATTGCCTTATAAGCCGCATAGTTCAATGCTCATGAAAAAAGTAGCGGCTATAATCCAGAAATTACGGTAACTTTTTTAGTTGTAAATTAGTAAACTTTGTGCTTTCCACAAAAAAGTATATAGTAAATGCAGCACTTTGTGAAGAAAATGAGACCTCTAAGTACTGTCTGAACTGAATAATAAAGAACTTCAGTTCTAATCAAGAGCTGAATTGGCTGATTGGCTGATTTGGGGTGGTCCTCTCCAGTTTCACTTTGTTGTTTGTAAAAAGAAGTTTATAAGCCATAAATGCAACCAAAATAAATACACGTGGATACTAACCATGTGTTGAGGGTTTTATGAGAGAAAGTTGTCAAATTTAAAACCTAAATAATTTTTGCAGTGTAAAAATCAGCTACCCCACCTTTAAATATGACTGCTTACTGTTCAAATGTCTGTTAAAAAACATGTTCTGAGGACTAACAACTACGTTTTAAATGTAATTTATTATAGATTTTTTTTGTGTCTCAAGGTAAAAAAAAAAAAAAAAGTTATTAGATAAACTAACCAAATTGAACAAAATCAAAAATTGTGTCTGCAAAATCGAATACTGAATCGAATCGTGAATTAAGTGAATCGTCCCACCCCTAACTTATACTAAAGCATGTAGCCAAAAGCTATTTTACGATGTGATTTAAAAGTGTGATTAAAATCTAGTCCAATTTAAGGAAAAAAACTATGACTTTTGCCCGAGAAGACATAACAAAATTATGTATTTTTTGCGTACTTTACAGCAATGTTTTGTTTTTTCTTTACTCTATATTCAGTTTTTATGTTTTTTTTTTTTTGTATAGACAGTGAATGATACCGGTGCCGCTAACTGTTATATCAAATGGCTTCATCATCTACTATTTCTTTCTAAAATCCATTTGTTCTTGTTCAAGGTGGAGGTGGACATGCGGCTGCGATCCTGTCTCGGCTCCTGTCAGTCTGGGTTTCCGTTTTCGGTGAATCTGGAAGACTACGTGACACTCCGATCTCAGACGGAACAAATGAATAACGGAGAGAGAAAATCAGATGATGCGAAACTTAGAACGATTCCACAAATTCGCACTTCACCTGTGGACTTTGGGCCAGAACCGAGCCCTGTTTATAAAACCCTCAAAACAGTTCTGGATGAAGGATTGAACTTGTTTGAAGATCTGCGTCCACAACGTCTTAAGCTTGACATTTTGGATTTGTCTGAACTTGAAGAAAATTAGGTTTTCTTTTCCTTTCCGTACAGTTTACAAGAGGGTTGAGTGACAGCAAAGCAACAGACCAAAACTGTAAAAACATGCCACTCCTGGAGCTCTGGAGGTTGGGAGTAACTGGACCAACAGATAATTGTGATGCTGGTTATTTTTGTGAATTTTGATGTTTACTTTTGTGGAAGTTTTTGTGTGTGCATGAGCAGAGACAGCAAACAGTGTGAAAGAAAAGGCTGGTTCACATCTAATCCATTATCCGAGAGCCCACAATCTTTTTCACCCAGAAAGTTCCTTTAATATGGGTCCTGTACAACTTCTATATGGAATCTAGGACTACACGCATATTAAAAAAAAATAAAAATTATGAATAAATATGATCATAGTAATAATATTAACACTATATCATGGAACGCTCAACAATTATTGTATTTTTAATCTATTCTCCCTTTTTTTTGTAAGCTCTATTTGTTTTCATTTAATCTGTATGAACCATACACCCTAAGGTTTTGTTACATCAACACATTCTGGAGCTGCAATGAGAACCACTGAAACAGAACTTGGACACAATCAGTATATTTGTTCTAAAAAAACAAACAAACAAACATAGCTTTGTCTAATAAACAACTAGCGTTTTCTAATTTGAAATGTAGATTTTGTCAATTAAATAAACAACTACTTTAGCCAAAATCTCCATGGGGATAACCCCAGACACCCCCAATATTTTATTATTTTGCAGTGGAAATTAAAAATTATACTCAACATTGGAACATGTGCTGTTTATTTAACAATATATTGAGAACAAGCCACATCTTTGGGGGATGTGGCCCCATGGGTGTTTCTGTACTGTTAATACCACAATTTTCCTCTATTCACTTCCTTACACTTTACATTTGGTTTGTACAAAGTCTTGCAGGAAGAAGTGTTGTTGCAAATATAAAAAAAATATTTTAAAAAATACATATTCCTCAATTCATTTTTAGTACAAAGCACATTGATTTTAAACAATATAGGAAAATGTCCTTTTTTGTTGTTTGAGCATCAGCCCCTCAGAATGTGTTTGCACCCCTTTAGTTCACAAGACACCACAACATTCTTTTCCCCAATAATATTTATACCACTAAAATTAAAGACTAACTAAAATTTCTGCCAGACTGTAAATTCCAGTTGTCTAGATTAAGACCCAATGGGAATCTCGATAAAGCAAAATTCACACTAAACTTTTACTGTGCAATGTACAAATGAAATTAAGCAGAATGTTTTTTAGAATTTTTTGTACCTAAAAGATTAGTCATTACACAGTCAGTGCACAAAGTTATCCCGATTAGTTTGCTTTCTTTGTTTGATGTGTCAACTCCTTGTCATGTGGTGCGAAATCAAACTGTGTGATACTGCTGTGGAACAGTATAGTACATTTTTGGTTAAGAGGTCAACTATGCATTAATGTGTACATTTAGTTTTTTATAGTTAGTGCTGAACCTTGTTTACAGACTCTCTGAATGTAACAAAATAAAGACTGAGGTCAATATGAAATACTTTGACCACCTTTAGACTGACTGTTATTATTATTTTATTGGTTTAAGCAACAACCAACAAACAAAAAGACATGTACAACATGTAAATAAATATTCCCACACCACTTTAAGACAGGTCTTTTATTTTGAAAGTCCTGAGGTTCTTCTTGTTACACTGCAAAAAACACATCTACACATGAAATAAAATGAAAACAATTGACCCAGTTATTTTGTATCAAACGTCAGAATAAATAAACCAACAATGTATATGTATTTCTATTGCTTTTGTTGGTTCTTTTAGTTATTTGTGACAAAATGGCTAGCTTGCTTTAGTACGTTTTTTTTTTTTTTATTTTGTTCAACTAAATCACAAATAAAGTTAAAATGCATGTCAAGTTTTTGCAGATGTTATGTGTAAACAATTTTCACAAAAACTAGCATAGGCCAAAATATTTTCTACACAAAAAGTATTCGGTATTGTCCAACGATTGCTAGCAGCGCACTTCCGGTTTAGCTGAAGTTAGCTTTAGCTACTTTAGCCACATTTAAACATCAAATATTGTAATGATCACATACCCTGCATAAACATGAATTGTGTTTGAAAGCTTAGGTCTTGTAGAATTCAGTCACTAAACTCAATTTCACTGACGTTACATTTATTTGTGATCGCTACGCAAGACAGATAAGCTAACTTAGCTAGCTACCTAGCTTAGCTTCCTCCAATAAGAAGTGAGCTGCCAACAATAGTGTCCAAACGGAATAGGATGAATAGAAAAATGCATAGAAAATACCATATTTAATGTTATTTAAAACCACAAAATAATTCATAAAATAGGACAATATTGCAGCTCATTTCAGATCATGTACATTATATTTAGTGCAGTGTTTTTCCCGTGTTTACTGAGGCGGGAAATATGGCCGTATCTTCATGCTGATGGCTTTGAGCGAGTACCAGCTGCCCTTCCAGTTCATCCACACCACGCCATCGTCTGTGCCGTGCCGCGCCATCTGCTTGGTGTAAGGTCCGCCAATGTAGTATCGGCCGTTTGGATTGGCCGAGTGGCAGCGGTTGTACCACCAGCCCCCGCCGTCCTCCCGCGAGCACTGTTTGGTCGGGTCTCCAGGGTTCCTACGCAGAAGAAGAAGTTAATGAATTAAGACTAATGAATTGCTGCTCATATTGCAAACATTACACATCAAGGCAAAACTACTTTAATTTTCCAATAATTGATAAAACTTCTGCTTCTAGTTTCAAAGTATTTTTTGGATGTGCTCACCAGTTGTCATTATCGCGGTCGTAGGTGCTGAACATCATGCCGTTGTGGATGGTCATAGTTCTGTTGATGCCGAACAGTTCCGTAGAACCTTCCAGGAAACAGTTCCCTGCAGTTCCGCTGTACACATCCACTGCCAGCACGTAGTTTGTGGTGTCAGACTGAACCGTGAACTGCTGGTACTTGGCGTGCACCTGAAACACAGCGTGGATTACCATTTACTAGTTATAAAGGTAGGCATTGTATATCTTTGCATATTTCTGGTCATTTTCTTGTCTAACTTTATTTTGGCATGTTATGTGTTAGAACTACTGGTTGCAAAAGAAATTACATTGAGCAAAACCATCAAGCCCATCTTTCCTGATATGCTAACACTGCATAAATGGTCAAAGCAAGTCTGAACAATTTATGACTTAAAATCAGTGCGGAAGAGCTCAGAAATCTACATTTGACATAACAGAACTGGAAAATTTGGAACTGTGTTTTCTGAGGCCCAGAGGAGAAAGAACAGGCAGAACTCCAGCTCTGATGAGAAAACAAGATAATATAAAACAAAAAAGGGAATTGGCATAATATGTTTTCAGGTGTAAGGTTTTCTTTATAGATAGACAGACTTTTACATTCTATTTTTTTACTGGTGTGTGCTAGCATGTCTGTAAATATTTTTGCATGAAAAAGAGAATTTCTGATGTTTTACCTTGGCTCCGCTCCAGTCCTCCATCTCCACCAGCAGCTCAGTGGGACCCAGTTTAGAGATCTGACTGATTTTGTCGTTCCCAATCCAGTATTCACCTGCGCAAATCAGAGAGTATTTAAAGGTTCTATATGACATAAATTTGACTCCTTTCAACATACTCGGAGTTCTTTCATTCACAAAGGTTTGCTAAATCCTACCATCTCTATCTGCTAAGCTCAAAATGCTTCATTTTACTTTGAGATGTCATTATGTGGTTGGCATCAGAGGCCTTGCCCACTATCAGACCTCCGCGGGGGAAACTTGACATTGAGAATGAATCAGAACTACAGCTTTATCGCTCACTGGTCAACAACTACAACAGCAAATGTGGACTTAAAAAAGCAATGTGTAACTTTACTACTCCATTCAATT
Source organism: Mugilogobius chulae (assembly GCA_038363315.1). Classification (NCBI taxonomy): domain Eukaryota; kingdom Metazoa; phylum Chordata; class Actinopteri; order Gobiiformes; family Gobiidae; genus Mugilogobius; species Mugilogobius chulae. The sequence goes on from CM076404.1 coordinate 5,379,963, forward strand.
TGGGACATTCTCAATGAGAATATATATCTTTTTTTTTTCTTTTTTTTTTTACCATAATATGAAAAGACACAGCTAAAGGAATATCTTTTCCATGGAAACATACAGGAAGAGGCCCTTCAATGGGTCAAATAACAGTCGATTTTGTGGCAATGCAAGCTGCACTTAAAGTGAAAACACAGATTTTTTATTATTTATTTAGTGCAACTAAGACATATAAATAACAAAAACTTGCATTTGTTCAAGTCTATTTTTGGTCAAAAACTTACACATTGCACTTTTAAGTAAATATTTTGTGTCAAATATTGTTATAAAGACATGGAGTTGACTAAAGTGATCCAACTGTCCAACAATGTAAATATATCAATGGTAGCTGTGAACTGAATGCTAACATGATGCTGGCATGTTTTATCATCTTTCTTTAACTTTCTGTTTAGTTTTCCTACCTAACGCCGCTACCCTCCATGTTTGTGACTGGACTTGTATTAGCTGTGCCAAAAATACACTTAGTTATTTCCACAGAAAACGTCTTTAAAGAGGTAAAAAGTTTAGCGTCCTATGCCGTAGCTATATATTTTCAACACAATTTCTCCTCTCAGCAAGCCACAATCCAAAATACCTGCCGCCATACCTGCTGCCATACCGTATCAGCCATTTTCGCCATATTCGACTGGATTAATGCTGCAAAACACTGAAGATTTTTGTCTTTTTTGTTTTAAACAGTGGGTTTCTTTTTTTGTTTGCTTGTTGATTACCACAAAACATCTTTAATATTTTCTGCTACAACATCCAATAAAGCAAGGTAAACAAAGCTAAAACATTAGCTAGCAGCAAAATTACTCAATTTCAATGCTGAAATCATCCAAATCTTCATTAGAATATTTGAATCATCGCAAATATTTTCTTGTTAATCATCCTTCCCTACATCTTTTATCTCAGTTTTAAAATACCTACACTAAATATCAGCCTTTTTTTCCTACAAAAACTCAGTTGATACCAATACTGAAATGATATATTGTCCTTTTCTGGTTTTCATAGAGTGAACTAAAAAGGCAATTTTTTATTATTCGTTTGTTTTTACGATTATATTGATAACTGATAATCACAATCAGCTTAACTAAAAAAAATCATCCCTAAGTCTGAAAAGATTTGAACTGGTTTTAAGATTGCTTAAAATCCTACCTGGAGTTTCGCAGTGTCCCTTCCCGACGTCAAAAGCGACATTTCCGAAACCTCTTCTGTATTCGTCCCAGCGTCGCCCAAAGTCCACACTGCCGTCCAACCGGTTCTGAATCACCAGCCAGCCTTGAAAAACGCAAACAATTACCCGCTATTCAAACAAACTGCTAAAATGCTAACGGATGCTAACTATATCCACCTCCGTTCTGCGTTTCCTGGTCGCAGAAGACTCTATAAGCCGGAGACAGAGGATCAGGACGAACCAGGTACATCTGAGAGTCCAGACCTCCTCGACGGTAGATGTCCTCACATTCTTTACCTGAAAAAACAAAACAAAATACAAAGAGTTAATGAAAGAGGAACATAGCTGGAAGAAGAAAGATAGTTCAGTTGGTTGCAAATTGTCGCAAATGAACCATATAAGTTCTTTAAGGCATCCAAATCAATGCATTATATAAAGGAAGATTCAATAGATGTGGAGAAAGGCAGGAACATGATGCTTCTAGCTTTAGCAAACTTGGTATTTCTAGACCTCTCCCATCACAAAACAGGGCAGCTGAAACATGGAATAAGACGGAGTTTTTGAAGCAAAGCTGCAAAGGGGAGAAATGGGTTTCTCACCGGACACCACAGGGATGGGACACTTGGTCGTGCATGGCTCTTGGCAGGACTTGGTCTGAGTCTGAATGGCCTTCTCCAGTCTTTGGATCTTCTGTCTGATCTTCTCCAGCACGCCCTGTCGTTACATGATAACAGCATTAAAGCGGAAATGTTAAGTAAAATACACATAACTGAGTGTTAACCATATTGTATGTGTGTTCTATCTTCATTAGTTTAGTCAAAGTTGTATTTGGATTGATTGAGTAATCCAATATTGTCCTGCAGCAGATCTGTTTGTACCTACCAACTATCCCCTGTACCTGCAACTGCTGCACCTATTGACCATTTGCACTTATGTCACTTGATCACGTGGCTGCGCCATGCTGGAGGGCAGAAGTGTGTGTACGCAGCATTACAGGGAGCGCAAAACACAAATTTTGCGCTCAAATTCTCACATAAAGAAAGCAGTGGATGCTTCTAGTGCATGTTCAGTGCATTTGTCTGTGGAAGTAGGACGTCTTTTAGACGCACACAAAACAAGGTATTTGGAAAAGCTAATGAATGCAGCTGATCCATGCTCTCTTCCTCCTGCTGAGTTTGCCGAATAAATAAAATTTACAAGTTTGCCTGACTCCTCATGATTTGCACCATTCTGTGGTAAACAGGGTTTTGTCGTACACTGGAGCAGATTTAAAAGCAACAAGAGGTTGGTTTTCAGTAACTTAGCTGTATATCATGTGAGGCTAGTGTTAGCCATGTATAATGCAGGCTGTTTCAGATATTCATTGCATTTTTTTTTCCTCATTGGCATTGGCTTACCTTGTTTAAAGTGTTCACTGCAAATCCGTAGTGACTTAGAGGGATTTAGGTCTTTTGATTTATTGCTGTCATCCACAAGTGTTTTCTATCTTTATCAAAATGTAAACGAAAAAGCTACAGGTTTATGCTTACAACCTCCTGCCTGTTAGTTCAGCGTGTTCCACGAGATACAGCCATTTTACAATTGAAATCAATTAAAATTACTTACAAACGAGCAAGTTTTCGGCAAAGTTTCCATTGCTGTAATGCGCACAGACAGCGCTTTTCTCCAGCATGGAGAAGTGGGCGCTCCCTCGAGGAGCGCGACGACACGTTCAAAGGGTCAATACCACTGACAAATTAAACAACTTAGGCACAAATGCCTCCCACAATAAAAACATATTCTGCAGATTACAGACTGCAAATAGTGAATATGCAGCCGAAAACTTTAATCAAGCAGCAGAAAGAAGGTTTGGAGTGAATGAAAAACTCTAAATGCAATGAAGAAAATAAAAAAGCTAATCGAGGGCTAAATGTTAAAGAAAATGTCTGTTCTTGGTGTCAGATTTTAGGACTTAACCGCTTTTTAAAAACCTTGATCTCGGTGCAAACTCGAGCATATTTGGACTCAGTATTGTCTTGGTCTTAATCTTGGACTGGGCCTTGTTTTGGACACCAAGACCACATTTCATTACCACCATGCAATGAACTTTACAATAAGCACTGCACAATGATCATGCAGACACTGATACGCAGGAATTGTACGGTCTTCGTCTCGGTCAACCTATAAAAGTCTAAGTATTGTCTTGGCCTTAGTCTTCAATGGTCTTGGTCTCTTGGGTTTCTCTGGTTTTAAACAAGAAATCAATGGATCTACTGCGTTTATATTTCTAAACTAATGAAGATGTTTAGTTTTTAAATGGACATAATGCACATCTAAATATGGTCTAGTGCATTACGTGACATACCTGCATGACTCTGATGTTGGACGGCAGCAGAGTGTCCACGGTGTCTTTGATGTAAGCGTGCTGCTCCTCCACTCGGTCTGTGTACTGGCCCACCACGTTGTTGTTCTCTACGAAAAACAAACAAATACTGTATATACACACTGTAAAAAGAAACAGGGCAGTTTAACTTAAAAATCGATATATCTCTCCCCTCTTTCTCTCTTGATCCTTCTCTTTCTTCCCTCTCTCTTGATCTCTCTCAATTTTTTTTATTCCTCCTCTCTGTCTTTTACCTCTCTGTTGCTTCTCTCTCTTGTCCTCCTCTCTCTGTCTCTCATCTGTCTTGCTCTCTCTCCCTCTCTTTTCTCTTTTTCTTCACTCTTAATCTAAGGCTTTCTCTCTCTCCTCTTTCTGTCTCTTCTCTTTCTTTTTTCTCCTTTCTCTCTTTCTCTTTCACCTTCTCTCTCTCTCTTTTCTTTCTCCTCTCTCTCACCTTCTCCCTCTCTCTTCTCCTTCTCTCTCTCCTCTTGCTTTCCTCACTCTTACTCACAAACTCCTTCTCTTCTCTCTTTTCTTTCTTTCTTTCTTTCTTTCTCTCCCTCTCTCTCTCACCTTTTTCACCTCTCTCTCCTCTTTCTGTCTCTTCTCTTTTTTCTCTCTCTCTTTCTCTTTCTGTCTCCTCTCTCTCATTCTCTCTCTCACCTTCTTCCTCTCTCTTCTCTCTCTCGCTTTTCTCACTCTTACACGTTCTCTTTCTCTCGCTACCCTCTTTTTCTTTCTTCTCTCTCTCCCTTCTCTTTTTCTCTCTCATTATTTTTCTCTCTCTCCTTTCTTTCTCTCTCACTCTCTCCGTTTTCACTTCTCTCTCTCCGCTTTCGCTTTCTGTCTCTTCTCTTTCCTCTCTCTCATTCTCTATCTCTCACCTTCTCCCTCTCTCTTCGCTTTCTCTCTCCTCTCTCACTTTTACACACTCTCTTTCTCTCTCTACCCTCTCTTTTTCTTTCTCCTCTCTCTACCTTCTCTTTTTCTCTCCTTCTCTACTCTCTCTCTTTTTCTCTCTTTCATTCTTTTTCTCTCGTTCTCTCTCTCTCTCTTTCTCACCTTCTCTCCTTTTTTCTCTCTCTTTTTTTCTCTTTCATTCTTTTTCTCTTGCTCTCTCTTCTCTTTCTCTCTCTCTCTTTCTCTCTCTCTCTTTCTCTCTCTCTCTCCTGTCTCTCTGTCTTTTTACAGTGTGTGTTTTTACAAAAGAATTCCTCCTACATATGTAAGCGTCACCCTGACTCACCATTCATGACCCTCTGTCTCTCTCTCAGGTTGTTATTCATGCTGCTCACGTATTTCAGAACGTTATTGGACGCTCGCGACAGATCCTCCACTTGGGGGCGCAGTTCATTGATGCTCTGCCACAAGCACACAAAATGGCATTGTTTAAAAAAAAAAAAAAAAAACGTATTGGGGTAAAAAATTAAAATCAGTTGAATGTTCTTACAGTTTTGACGTTTCGTTCTTGTTTCAGGAGCATGGTTTTCAGCTCACAGCCGTTCGGACACAAGACGCCCTGAAAATTAAGAACATATTTTTTATCATTTTTTTTAACATATAGGGATGTTCGCCGAGCCGATAGATGACGTCAAATTGGTTGGCAAAACCAGCTAGCTTCCGGCTAGCTCTTATTGCTTTTCCCATTAAAGAAATTAAAAGCTTTTTTTTGGTGTAGGCTTTTTCTGAACACGGTAGGAGCTCTATGGATTGCTCTTATCAAACCTGTTAGCTCACCGAGTCACACAGCAAGAGACAAACATTGTCTTTTTTCGTGTTTGTTCAGCTTGCCGCCAATACGTTTTAACTACTTCTGCCAACCAGCGCGTCACGTGATCGCCATTTTGACGTCACGGCGAACATCCTATAGATGCAGTCTTGGTTCAGTCAATGTTCTATCTTAGTTTAGTTCTCATGTAGTGCGAGAATTGTTAGCACTTTTGTCATAGCATAGTGTTCGGCTTCCACATGGCAAGAGCAGTCGAACTTTTTAAAGCAACTACGTCCTAGCTCTCATAAATTCTTCGGGACGTGGTTATTATAATCATGTATCATTGTTAGCTGCATTTATGGCGTCACACTAAAGTGAAACTTAACCAAGCACAGCCAATGGGAGGGCTGCTTTCGACTAGCTAAAGTACTTTGATTCCATTTTGATAGTGCAGACAGATTTTGTCACAAAATGTTGCTTTTGATGGGACAAGACAAAGCTTACAAACTTACAATGACAAAAAAAGTAAGGTACCTCAGCTTTAATTAAAAGTTAGAAATAAAACTACATACTACTACTACTACTAGAGTTACTGTGGAAATCTAAAGTATTCACTTTTTTGTAGGTGAGAACAAGCTAAAAAAAAAAAAGGAAAAAAATCTAGCATAGTTCACTCTTCACTGGAATATACAAGCATTTTCTAACATGAAATAAGAAAAATGCCACTGGACTTTAAATATCGTATGAAGTGAACCATATTTAATAAAATAAAATTTACCAAATTTAGGTTAAACTCATTTTCTTCCTTTTATCTGGTTTAAGTCTTTTTTCAGTTCTGGCTTAGTCAAAGTGTCGTCCTGGTTCTGTGGTAGTTTTAGTCTGGTTCAGTCCTTGTTCTGTACCATCTCCTCCATGGCGTGGGTACATCCTCCGCTCTCTGGCTGCTCCACTTTCTCCTGCTCCTGTGGGGCGGTCACTGTGGTGCTCCCAGGACGCCCGCGGTACCTTGACAACATAGAAATAAATGCTATTTAGAAGTTATACCGCTAAGAAACGAGGCTCAGCTTTATAAAAAGACTAAGCTTGTCACATTAAAGCCCACTTCGCACCTGCAATGCAAAAAAGTTGAGCATGTGTATTATTTTCTATGATCGTGTCATTCTTTTGGCAGAGCTCGACCTCAGAACTTGATTTTGGGTGAGGTGCCACACCTGAAAAATACCCTGCCATCACCAGTAGTTTCTTTTTCCAAGAGTGAATGAGCACAGTTATTGGCTTGTACAAAAAATATATGTTACCTAATTTTCTAAAACACCTTTTAGAAAATCTTCTTTATTCTAAATTTACTGCAGCTTGTTGAAAAATGGTGTCGAGCCTAATTGAAGGCCAGTTTAATCTTCCAATTCCGATCTACATGGAAGTTCTGCACCAAAGCTCCTATGTCTCTTTTAAGAAGCAGTAGTTCTATTATTCTTACCTTCCCGTGCCGGTGATGGTGGGAGGGTTGTAGCGGTTGGTCATATAAAGCTCTCGTCCTTTGACCAGAGGACGATGACCGCGAGCGTCCACTGTCGCAGAGGCATTCTAAAGTTAACACAAAGTATACTTTATAACTCAATTTGTAAAAGGTAAAGATGATAACAAAATTTAAAAAAAATTACAAACCGTGGAGGCTGCTTTCTTTGCGTCCTGTTGGAAGACAAAAACATCAAAATCATGCAGGGTCAGTCTGTATCTAGTAATAAAAGACTACTAGTTTATTCATGGTGTTATAAAACGTTTTTTGTATAGTAAAAATGTTAGGCAAAGGTGTAAAGTCCAACTCTAGCTAAGTTCTTACTGGCTTTGTTTGAAATTTGACTTGTCCAATTATTTAAGTCAAATATTTAAGTTTATAACTTTAACTTTCTTAAAAGTTAACCTTAAATAGATTTTAAAGTGCGTAAAAAAAAAAAAAAGTCAAATGCAGCAACATAGAGGGTTTGATTGACAGGTTAACAGGTCTATACACAATGAGATCCCTCATTTTCTATTGGCCTCACCATGTGCACAGTTTATTTTTATTAATTTTCTGCTTCCCACAAGTACAATTGTGCAACAAATAGTTGCACATTTACATAACATTTTTGACCAAGATTGAACAATGCGTGGGAAGCTAATCAGCATGTTTTTAATGAATAATGTTTTAACAATGAATTAGTACAGGAAAAAAAAGTTTTTTAAACTTATATTGTATGAAGAGTGCCTTGGGTCCCCTTTTTATTTGTAATTGTTTTCCAAATCACTAATGAGCACCTTCAACTATCACCAAATGTAACATTTCCATGAGCATTTTTGGAATTTTCTTTTTTCAAGATTGAACAACCTTTAGCTTGAAACAAGATCATGCTTGTGATGAAAATCTTAAAAATAAGTTGAAAATAAAAGGAAGTAGGACAAATTTCTAAACTGACATTCCATTAGGGAGATAGGTGCGTTCTCAAAGACAATAAATGATGAAATGTGTCTTTGATGTATTTGATCTTAACTGCCTTTTTGTCAAATAGGTAGCTCAACACAGTGAAGAGTACAACACTATAAATGCAAGACAAAACACTATTATAACAATGATCTAAATGAGTGTAAGCCGTTTCTTTGGGTTGGAGAAGTGCGTTCTTACCGCATCATAATCGTCATAATCCAGAGTGTCCTGAGCTCGGACTCCACAGCCCAGCAAAACCAGCAGCAGGAACAGCTTCATTCTCTCGTGTGGTGCTTCTCTTGAATCTGAACCGGTTTTCCTTTGGTTTTTATCCCCTCCGTTTGGACTTGGGACCCAGACTTGGACTTGAACCGGGTCTCCATCGATCCCCAGGGACGGGATTCGGGGACGGTTTACTCAGTCCGGCCTCCGCAAAGAACAAAAGTCCAGAGTGTTGACCTGGAGTTTGTTTGCGCTGAGTTCACGCTTTTGGGAAAATGCGAAAGACTTTTTGTCAAATTGTGTAAATGTACAAAATAAACAGATGGAACAAGAAATGACACACTGTGGTTGTAATCTTTCGGTTGTTCAGTTCTTGTTACTGTCTTTATGTCCTTGGGCAAGACACACACAAATTTTTTAATCACAAACTGAGCCATTCTGTACACAGTCGATCAGCTTTTGTCCCAAAGAGTAAAATAGTTCAATAACCAATAGATTGCTTAAAGGATGCTCTATAACGTTTCACTAGAAAGTTAGAGCAATGGGTCTAAATACAGTTTATGCCATAATGTGTGAAGTTACAGCTCCAGCTCCACTTTTCTATATAAACAAAGATGATCCAGGACAATAACAGTCCATTTTGTGACCACGCAAGCCTGTTCACACTAAAGAAACAGATTTGTATTATTTATTTAGTGCAACAAAGAAATCTATAAATAACAAAGACATGATTTATTCAAGTCTGTTTTTGGTCAAAGAGTTACACAGTGCACCTTTAATTATTTGCTGCTTTTATGAGAAAACATAATGTACAAATTATTTTGAGATGTGTTTGCACAGCCATCGTCACTGGACCAAGGAGACGGTGGAGGACACTACCCCACTGCCTGTTTTTATCTTACCTGGCAAGAACAAACACATTTACTGTAAATTTTGAATTGTGAAATATACTGTATTTCATAAATCTAGATATTTACACTTTGCTGAAGATAGTTGAGACACGTCAAACAGAAACACACAAGGTCACACAATTACATTGCAAAAATGTTTAGTTTATTTTCTCCTACAGTCTGTGTTTTCTGCTCAGACATTGTCCTGTTTCATTCTTTGTTGTTTTATCTTTCTGCTCATGTGATTTTACATTTTGCTGTGATGTGTGAGTTTGTAGGGAAAAAAAAAAGTGTAATGACAAAAGTCCTTTATCGTCTGTGAACAGGTCTTTAGTGTTGGAAGAATCCAATGAACATGAGAGTTTGTGAATGAGAGCTGTGTGAGCTGAAAGAGTCTGAAAACTGTGGAAATGAATGAAAAATGTTGAAAATGTTCTGACCGCCTCTGCGTTTGTTCATATAAATGTTGGGATCAAGTGATCAAACTAAACCAAGTTTTAAAAAATGTGTCAAAGCCATTGAGAAAAACTGTAAAGAGTCTTGTGAATGGGGTTGTCGAGGGTCAGAGGTCACAGAGCCGGTCGTGGAGGCGAGGTTTTGAAGACTTGCTTGTAGAGTCTGCGTACACAGTTGCCACATAACAGTTGATTGGCCCGTGGCTACAGGACCAGCAAATCAGTGCACAGGAAAATCATACGAAAAACTGAAAATGACGCTTACGGAAAAACAGATTTAGCCGGGCATGGATTGTTATTTACACGTGTTCAATCGGGACGCAAGCATTCACACCAAACACACGAGAAGAAGCATGTTTAAAACACAGAAGTTGCCAGACCGGTTCGGACAGGCGACCCTCGGCTTGGTGTGAAGGAGAGGTTTTGCAGATCTTTCCTTCCTGCTGCAGTCAGACTGTACGATGAACACTGTTTCATGTGTCCTCCACCTTTAATTTTGTGCAATACTGTGATGCACGTGACTCATCTCTGGTACAACTACTGAAGTCACTTTACTTGGCTTTACTCATATGTTTTTTTTTTTATGCTCTTTACCTGCTATTTTAGTCGGTTTTAAGAATGAACCTATAAAAGGATGGGACAGAAAAAAAAATGTACATAGACAACAACAACAGAACCATTTTGCATAATCACACTTTTTATTTTATAATATTAACAATTTATTTTACTATTTACACTTTTTCCACTCGATGATGCAATGGAACTGAATACATGGTGAAGATCACCTGTTTATACAATAGGAAACAATCTCCTCTTCATGTTTTCTTTTGTCTCTTTTGTCATGAAGAAATACTCACTTCATGTTTTTGTTAAGAATAGGGTTGGGGTTAGGTTAAGTAAACTTTGGAATACAATTGAAGAAAAATATTATGCATTATTTCTGTCATTTTGGAATTTCTCGTTTCAAAACAAAAAATACATATAATTCCAAAGACCAAGTCACATGTGGCGTTTCTAATGCTAACAAGAGGTTTCTGTCTCCATCTACTGGCAGCAGGTGGAACTTCCCTTCTAGACTTTGAATGTAATTTGGGAGCAAGTCTGGTGATGATTTATGGCTCAAAAACAATCTCAAACTTGACCATTGACGTCTACAAGCACATGATGAGCCACAATGATAAAGCTAAACATTGCGTAACTTGAGCCTCTTCTTTGCGTTGTTCTTTGTGTTTTAAACATGCTTCTGAGAATCGTTATATTGGCACAACTTAGATAAACAAATGAGTGAGAGCTCCATCTACTGGCTGCAAAAGAAATGGCACAAGGGGAAAACAATCAAACTGATCTCATCTGATATGCTAATGCTGAGGTGCTCTATATGTATTGCTGGGTTTAACTCACATGACCTGGATGAGACGCAAAATACAAACTTGGGGCAGGAAGTGAATTGCTCTGTTCAACACAGTGCAGTAAATGACAACGAGTACTTTAAAGCTTTAAATGGAGCAGGACAAACACGACTGTACTGACTGTCCTGAAAAAGGTAGACTTTCATATAATCTGGTGTATTTACCTGGTGTTTATGATGGATATAATAAATGATCTTGTGCTGCATTCACTCTACTACACTGAGCCAAATGAAAGCCTTCAAAAGACCTAAAGCTCACAATTATATTGTTTCTGCTTGAGTCAATCACAAGGCTGGGCGATAAATCGATATATGTCGTATATTGAGATATTTACTGGACAAGATATGACTTTTGGCCATGAGGTTGGGTCTTCTGGGTAAAAAGAACTCATAAAACCGATGAAAAGCAGATATACTTCCAGAGAAATGTGATTGCAAGAATGAGAAGATCAATTACATGTTCTATTTTTTGTATTAAACTAATTATGTTAAAAGTAAATTTACATTTCTACTCTACTCTATAATTAGCAGGCTATAGGCTTAGAAGAAAAACATTCAAACTATTTTATGACCCCTGTTGCGCTGTTAATAATTGCGATCAATTATTGTCTGTTTGAGGTGACCAGGATGTGCTGGGGCCACAGATCCAGCTGCCTTCTGTGCCCTGACTCCGCTCCAACTGGCCACGCTACCCGCCTGCCACTTTAGCACAATTTACCACAGCTTACGCTCTCAGAATTTGTTTTTACTTTTGTTTTTTTTTTTGGCCTAATGCTATTGCAAATACAGTACATGGGACGGGCTGCATGTACTTCCTGCCCTTAGTCAGCACCACAGCAGTTTCCATGACGTCATCTCAAACCCAACAATAGAAACACCCAATGGGCTTTGGGGTTTTGAGGGCATGGTTTGTTCTTTGCAATATAAATAAGATTGTTGAAGAGCTATTTTGGATTCTTCTAAACTTCTCATCTGATCATTTCCATCTTCTTCTGACTGACAGATTGTGCTGGTCGTTTTGTAACAACCAGATAAACACATTTGAGTTTCAGGTCAAATTTGGTTGATTTTAAGCTATAAAACCATCTCACTAACACTCTCCTTATCTCTCCTCATCTGCCACATTTGCACATTTCTGTTTTCTGCTGACCAGGCCGAGAAGAAGTCCTGCCTTTTCGTCTCTTTCCTCTAGAACCTGAAACAAAAAGATCAATATTTACATGTTAGAATAGTTTTTGCAATGTTTTCTAACATATAGACATCTATTTGTAGTCTTGCATATCTCTGTAAACATATCTACAAATTGTTACACATGAATAATGATTAAGTATGTTCAATAAGTATGTAATATGCTGTCTCATTTACTTAGCATTATTGTGCAATAGGGGTAGGAGCCTATAAGTTTATACTTCTTCCTACTCCTTTTTGAGCATTTATTCAATGTTATTGCCAAGATATTCACCTGTATGATGTTATAATTGGATTGACTGCTCAAATAAACTTGATTGATTGATTGATTACAGCGCTAAAACTCATCATTATTAGGCATTATTGACATTGTTTATTGTTATGCCTTTATTGTTATCTTTTCTGGTTAAGACTCTGCTCCATGTCTGACTTGCTTTTGTAATGTTATTGGTCACAAATACAAGGAAAAACATGTTTCATTGGTGGTGGCGCTTCTCTATAGATCTGACTTTTAACAAAGCTTAGTAGAACTGTCTGCCCATCTCTATGACATATAAGTGTGAAGCCATAGTGTGGAACATTCTTTAGGTGATGTATTATGATCTGAAATGTTGATTATAGACAGTCTACCTTTTGCATCTAAAGGTATATAAGATTTATTGGTTGATGTCACTTTTTGCTCTGAGGAAACTTTTTTGATAAAAACAACTAAACGGGATGAGGGCTAGCTGTTTGGGATCAGGTATGAACCGGTCTGACAGACATCCAGCTCCTGAAGCTTGAGACTGTGCTTTTCTTGCTGTTTTTCCCTCACCTATTCTAACATCTATGAGTGGTAAAGACAAATTTCGTTCACAAATGTTGATTTAACTTTTGTTCTCACACACTGATAAACTCTTGTAGTTAGGGGACAACAGCGCTGGCTAGTGTTGCTGCTACAGCTTGTGTCAATCAGCTGCGGCTTTTTCTGTTATCCAAGTACGCAGGCATCCCCTGCGTTGATAAACATATAATCCAAATATATATTCCCTTATCATTCCGGCCTATTTTCCTTAGAACGCCTGACCAAAATTTACTACAATTTCAACTGAAACAGTTTCAGAACCCTTTGGGGCAAAAACAAATGTCTGAAGTTTTTGTGAACCCTTTAACGTCTGAATACTGACACTTGCAAGTTTCTTGAAGTGCTTTGTACCCCAGCTCCAGACCACTACGGTACATATTTGCCCAAAGTTGCGAGGATTCACGTGGATTCTCGCGAGAATGCTCGTATTATGACTTGAAAGTTGCATCAGACCACTGCGACCTTCAGGAAAAGTAGACTCTATACGGACACTCACTCGCTCACACTACTCCGAGGTTTGTGTACAAGAGCACTTTGATTTTAAGCACTTTCTAAGTCTTGCAGGCAGGGGTAAGTCATAAGCTTTGCACAAAACGAAAATAGAATCTAATCTAAACTTTTTTTTTTTTTTGGTAAATATAAGGAGCAGTAGTGTTTACAATTGAGGCCTGAATGATTTGGCACTTTTGGGGTTTTGCCAATTTCTTTTCAAAAGCAGAACATAATACAACTTTAATTGAGTGTTAAGGATCTACAATAACTTAAAAAGCTTTAGGTGGAACTCATATTCAAAAGTCCTTTTTTGGGGGGGTAGCAATTCTGCACCAAGCCATTTCAGCCTCTCTGAATTAGACCTCAGATTCTCTGGTTGTGATCAGTTTAAGAAGCTTGAAAAATACCAAACACAACTCTGTACCAGCAGTTTTTGATAAAAGAACAAATAGCATATTTTAAGTACTGAATCTAACCTTTAGTTTTACTGCACCTGCTCCGTTTCACCAGAAGAACCACCAACACCAAAATGATGATAAGTACCACACTCACTACGGAGCCCACCACCGAAAAGACAAGGACAGATGAGGAGGAGGACTCTGGGACTGGTGTAGCAGGATGAGCAGGAGAAGGAGCCGAGGTCACTGTAGGAGCTGGGGTGGACATCACTGGAACATGTGAAGAAGAAACACAGGTCGGGCATTTGTTTCAAGTGTTGACTTTCAGCGGATTAAGATAGTGTATTTATAATGCTGTTTGTTATGTACAACAGTCTTTTCTGACTTATGTTAAAAGTAGATATATGTGATAAAAACAGAGGAGGAACTGCAGTGCGTCACGTTTGATCAAAGCCAATGTGTTTACTGTACTACATTACCCAGCATGCATCATGGTTTTGTAGACATCGAGGCAGTGAAGTCGAGCTGCAGTTTGTTTTTTCTCACCTTACCTTCTTGCCTCTCATCATTTGCTTACTCAAATTTGTAGTGGATTTATTAATGCATGCTTGGGTAATCTCGTATTGTCCCGCAACTAATCTGTATTCATCTACCACCTATCCCCACCCACTTGTCTGTATTTGCTTGTGATTTCTGAAAAATGAAGACTCTAAGTAACCAGAAGTGGACATGTTTCTAAATTCTTTTACATATATATTTTTTGTGTGTTTCACAATGGAAAAACAAAAAGAGGTTTATTGAATTACGTATGTCATACATTCAGGCCAGTCTACGAAGAAAACATAGACATTCAATGAAATGTCAAAAGGGTACGATGACCATGTTTTCACACACTTTTTTTTTACATAAATATGTTCCCAAAAGCCAAAACGTAAAAGAACCACAAATTTTGTTTGAAGCCACTTGGCAACATTTTCTTTGGGTTTAATGAGTAAATCTTAACCTACCCCAAGCCTCAGTTATAAACTTACCCATTTTAGTAACTTGAAGCCTAAGCTTACCCTTTAAACCCAAAGAAAATGTCACCTTTGTTGCTTCAACCAAAAATTGTGGTTATGTAACATTTTGGTATTTTGTAGCATATTTACGTAAAAAAAAGGCGTGCTTATTGTGCATTTTTTACATTTTGTATTATTTCTACATTTTCTTCGTAGACTGTGGCTGTGTCTGAACGTCCACACTCGTTCCCTTTCTACTCAATCACTAGTCCTGCCCTGTTCAGTGGACTGGTCAGTGCACTCATTCATCTGGTCTTTCGAACACAAAGCGCGCTACAGGTTGTTTCCAAAATGTGTAGAAGTATTTCTATTATCAGAAATTTTAGACGTTTTTTAACTGAAAACAGTACAAAACTTGTCACACAAGCTTTGGCTTTAACTCATTTGGACTATTGTCCATTAACCTGGTCGTCTGCCTCTAAACTAAATATTAATAAAATTCAACTAGTACAAAATAGAGCTGCGAGACTGGTGCTGAACTGCTCCATGAGAGAAAATGTAGAGAGGATGCACACTCAGCTCTCTTGGCTGACAGTAGAACAGAAAATAAACTGCAAATTAGCGCAATTTTTAAGAAAACTTTCTTTGTCTAAAGAACCTGTCAGACTTTATAATCAGCTGACTTTGACAAAAGATCGACATGAGCATGAAACAAGACACTCCACTCTAATGCACTACTCACTGCCTTTACCTAAGACTAACGCCTTAAAGAAATGTGTCCTATACAGAGCTATGTCTGTTTGAAATAGTCTGCCTCAATTTTTAACAGAGATCACAAAAGAGGATCTGTTTAAAAGAAAACTAAGGAAGGCTGTACTTAAAAAACAAATTCTCATTACATAGATTTTGCCTGTTAAATGTGTGACATTAGTTTTTGCAAACTTGCATGTATCTTAATAGTTGTTAAACTTGACAAAAACTGTATGTATAGAATTAACAAACTGTACGTATAAAATTAAGAAACTGTATGTATGAAATGTCATGTGAATTCTAATGTTATTTCTGTGTGTTGTGTGGACCCCAGGAAGAATAGTTATTGCCGCGGTAATAACTAATGGATCCAAAATAAAATAAAATAAAATAAATACTTTCAGCTGACCGCGGGTCACGTGACTCTCCCCCTTGAGTTAAAATAACGGCCGGCAAAAAAGTGTAGGGTTAACTTTTGTAATAAATACAGGTCTTTTGACACGCACATAATTATGGACTACTAATCATAATACAAGTCCGGTTTAACTTGGACTAAACATTTAATCACAAATGGACTGGATACTTCATTTTTTACAGCCCAAACTAAAGTAAGCAGCTAATGTAAGCGTTGTTTTTCTAGATTCAACTTGTGGTCTATATTGATCGTTCTAGTGATAATCGATGCTCACTACTTTTCCAGATGCATTGTGGGAAATTTTGAGTGCACTACTTTTTCACCTTCTGGACATTCGGACATCACTACAAAATGGTGTGACCCCTGAATAGTGAACTATATAGTGAATAGTTCGGACACAGCCTGTGTTGCATACTTTCTTCCTAAATACATGTAAAAAACACAAGATGATTCCTTTAAACCAGCACTACCATATTCAGATACGTAATAAACAGTTCAAACCTGCTTTGACGCGGAGCTGACTTTGCAGCGATGTCTCTCCTTCTATCTCACAGTGATACATGCCTTCATCAGACATGGACACTCGTTGGAGGGTCGTGCTTCTTTCTGGAAGCTTCATTAGGAACTGTGTGCCTTTGTAGAAACCTGCTGGTTTGTCAGTGTATCTGTTGTGTTTACACTGCAGTCTGACAGACTGTCCGGCAGACACGGGGAGCACAGGCATCTCCAGAATCACATCGTTGTCTGAAAAAGAAAGTAGAGATGTTGAGTAAGGTGAGTAAGCCAAAAGCAAGAAAGATTGTGTAAAGATTGAGAAAGGTTAGTGTTAGATAGCCCATTCTGGAGAGATAGAAATGACCTGGTTGCCATGGTAATGAGCTTACTTCTCTTGCTAAACTGTCCTGAACTTTTTTTTTTACCTTACCCATTACCCAAACCCTTTTTCTAATTTTTACTCTAATACTTTTTGGAATTTATTAAAAGAAAACTAGACCTGGGATTTTGCGGGTGGGTCTACAAACTCTGGAGCTACCGTCAGGACTTTCAGGGGACAAAGCAGAAAGAGATCTGTGTTTAGAGGCAGTCTGAGGAGGTTTGTGTTTAGTGCATGAGGTACTAGGGCTGGGCGATATAGACAAAAATGTTTATCTCGATATATTTTGTTCCTTCCTCGATATACGATATATATATCGATATCTTTGAAATACATTTTTTTATTTTTTTTTTCTAAACCTACAGTCTGCTAACTAGAAAGTAGAAATGCAAATTATTATTGAAAAAAAAAAAAAAATTTTGTCGAGCCTTTTGCTGAGTGAAACTAAATTATAGTTTAGTTAAGTTTATAATTTGACTATTGCAACAAAAATAAAATTTAACTAATCCTATTCTTGTCACTTTTCTCTAACTTTAACTGCTTTTCGTTAGTTTTAGGAATTCTTTTTCACCAGTGATACAATATCCCAATATTTATGATATGGCCCAATTCATATTTTGTCCAATCTTGATATGCGATATAGTAGATCGCCCAGCCGAGGTACATGACTTTAGTTCATATTTCCAAAAAATTTAACGACTTTATTTAATCACAACTACTTTGTGGGAATTGAAAATAGTGTTTTGTAGCTCAAGTGATGTCTTAGAGAAACCATGCGTCTTTCTTGCTTCACTCGCTGCCCCTCTGCTCATCCTCACGTGTCACATAAACAGCACATCCTAATCTCTCATCAGCTTGCATGTGAAATATTATATACCATTGTTGTGCAAGCCTTAACAGTAAAGCACAGTTTTAAACTGAAGTCATCACATAACAGGCTGATATGTTTGTCAGACAAGACTTTGTCCCTACGTACTTTTTCACGCTCTGTTTTATAAATGAGACCCCTGATCCCCTAAACTTCATCACTGTTCAGACATTGTAGCATTAACTGTTGAGAAAGCTTATAACAGACTGGGAATAAATAGTCTAAGAACAAAAAAATAATTACTTGTGACAGAAATCTGATAGGTTTCTGAAGTGATGCTGGTTGGAGACTGACACCAGTATGTCCCAGTGTCCTTCAGATTTAATTGTTTGATTATACAGTAGGAGCCACTGTACACGCCCCAAGTCCCTCCACCACACTGTCCACCGCTGCTTCTCCACACTTTCCATTTCAAGTCAAGACATCGGATTTTGAGCGCTGCACCTGGGACCAACTGGGACTGGTCTGGAAGGAACGAGATGGAACCTGGAGAAGAGGAAAGACACATACAAGATGATATTTATTTTTGAGCACATTTCATTGGTTCACTGTTGATGTTAACTCTTTCCCAGCCAATGACGAAAATATCCATCATTGTGCGTCTAACCGTAGCCTGCCGTCCAACCGTAGCCTTTTTAATATAAGATGATGTCGGGCTCTTTGATGCACGTGCTGACTTTGTCTACAATCAAATACATGATGCAGTTTCACAGATTCACCAGCAGAGGGCGGAATTGGGTGAGCACGAGGACCCAGAGGAGGTTGAGAAATCACAGCTGTTGTTGGTTTAAAGATTAAAAAAGACACTCGTTCTTATTGTTTTAACATAAACCACATATTTTTATCCTAAAGACATTGAATCATTGGAGTAGCTCATATTCTTTCACCAAAAACACTGACATGAAGTTTGATTTTTTCAGTGACAGAGTTAAAACAAGACCCAGTCAGGTACTCTTTCAATATGGTATTGTACGATTGACTATGAATTACTGTGTTCTTAAAAAAAAAAAAAAAAAAAAAAAATGCAGTTTAAGAGAACACTCTTTCCAGTTGCATTACATTAATTGTATGTATCTGGTGTAATGTTCTGTGTTGTATTAAATAAGAAGCATTTTCGGAGAGTTCTTGATCACTTTGACATAGCCTTGAACGGAATGCGCCTCGCTATCATACCATCATGCATCAGTGTCAAACTACGGTAAGCATCAAAGTACACAAAGCCTGAGTTGACAACAAAACATATCTATATCTATATCTATTGACCATTTGCACGTGTCGTCACGCTCCTCGAGGGAACGCCCACTTCTCCATGCTGGATGGCAAAAGCTCTGTCTGTGCGCATTACAGCAATGGAAACTTTGCCTAAAACTTGCTCGTTTCTAAGTCATTTTAATTGGTTTCAATTGTAAAATGGCTGTTTTTCGTGGAACACGCTGCACTAACAAGATAGGAGGTTTAAGCCTGGAGCTTTTTCGTTTACATTTTGATGAAGATAGAAAAAATCCCTCTAAGTCACTACAGATTTGCAGTGAACGCTTTAAACAAGGTAAGTCAATGCTAATGAGAAAAAAAAGTATGACATTTAAAAAAAAAAAAAAAATGCAATGAATATCTGAATCAGCCTGCATTATGCGTGGCTAACATAGCCTCACAGCTAAGTTACTGAAAACCAACCTCTTGTAGCTTTTAAATCTGCTTCAGTGCAAGACAAAACCCTGTTTACCACAGAATGGTGCAAATCATGAGGAGTAAAGTCAGGCAAACTTGTAAATGTTATTTATTTGGCAAACTCAGCAGGAGGAAGAGAGCATGGATCAGCTGCATTTATTAGCTTTTCCAAATACCTTGTTTTGTGTGCGTCTAAAAGACGTCCTACTTCCACAGACAAATGTACTGAACATGCACTAGAAGCATTCACTGCTTTGTTTACGGAAAAATAAGGAAATATGTGAGAATTTGTCAGTTTTGCGCTCCCTGTAATGCTGCATACACGCACTTCTGCCCTCCAGCATGGCACAGCCACGTGATCAAGTGACGTAGGTGCAAATGGTCAATATCTATATATGTATATATATATATACTGTATATTTCAAGTCCAAAAATGTTTTATTCTTCATTAGGTGTACTGTATAAGTAATTATGTTTTGCAGGATTTTGTGCTTCTTGTGTTTTTGAAATAGTGCTTGTATTTTAAAATTTGTGTTTTATTATTGTGCTTGCATTTTTTTGAATTTCTCCTTTTGAATTTGTACTTGTTTTTTATATTGTTTTTGTGTCTTGAATTTATGCTTGTAATTTTTTTTTTTAATTTTCTGTTTTAAAAATTTTTATTGTGTTTTTGAATTTGTGTTTCTGAATTTGTGTTTGTGTACAGTATTTCTGATTGTGTTTTTTACATTGTTTTTTAAATTTATGCTTGTTTTTTTATTTTGTTTTTTAATTTTTGTTTGTTTTTTAATTTGGTGTGTTTATGAATTTGTGTTTCTGTTCTTAAATTCAAAGGCTTTTTGTGAGACCTTGAATTTAAATTTTTTTAAACTATTGACCCTAATTTGTCCCGCCCACTTTTCTAGGAAATGCACTTCCTGTTTAGCTTTGTTAAGGAAGCTAACATGTTTGTTTGTCTGTCTTGTGAGGCAATTTCAAACAGATGTAATGATTAAAATAAACCCATCGACTGAAATCTACAAGTTAAATTAAGCTAAACAGGAAGTGCACTTCCTAGAAAAGTGGGCGGGACAAAATAGGGTCAATAACGTCCTGACTTTTGCTATGCTTACAGTATATTTCATTTTTTAAATGTGGCTTATTTTATTCTTCTATTCTTCTTCCATTGAATAACAAGATTGATTGTTTGTTGGCTGCATGACTGGTGTTGACAAGAAAAGAGATGAAGTGTCCAATGAGAATGAATAAAGGTTAATTGGGGGTTGTTTTTTCGGCGTTCTCATTGGACACTTCATCTCTCTTCGCGTCACCGCCGATGACTGACTGTGGCTCTGAAGGGCAAAACATGCACACAAAATAAAACACACACACACACACACGTAAAATCAAAAAACTCAAATGCAAAAAGACAAACACGAATGAGTAGTCTTCTGATTTTGTCCTCCCGCTTTGGGGAAATGATACGAACGTGGTTTATGAGTACACATGACCGTGACCCTGAAGGTCAAAGCACGCACACAATTTTAGAAACACAAAAACAAATTCAGGAAGACAAACACATTCAAAAACACAAGTTCAAAACCACAAACATGTTCAAAAACATAAATTCACAAACACAAAGTCAAAAAACACAAACACATTCAAAAACACAAGTTCAAAACCACAAACATAAAAACACAAAACAAATTCAAAAACATAAACGCAAATTCAAAAACACAAACACATTCAAAAACACATTCAAAAACACAAATTCAAGAACACAAACACAAATCATAAACACACACAAATTCAAAACAAACACAAATTCAAGAACACAAATTCCAAAATATAAAAATTTCAAAGACACAAATTAAAAACACTGAGTCTACGTGAGATAAGTTACAAGTCTATGATTTACAAAAACATGTTTGCAATAATGATCATTGCTAAACCAATGACATTCCACACTTATCGGGCTTCAAGTATGGCTCACAGAAAAAAATAATTGCCCAGGCCATGTTATAAATGCTTTAATAGGCATTGATTAAATGTCACTCATTACTGCTAATGGTTTTGAATTTCCAATATGTGCAAATATACTGTATATTTCTACAATAGCGTGCATGCAAGACCAAAGCAACCCTGCTAAACCATTGTATTGAATAAGAACGTTCTTGAATCAGTTGTGTGATGTGGCTCTTAAAAGTAAATCCAGGTTACTTGACATTTACTTTAATTTTGTGAGACATTGCTGTAGTGGGGTGGGCGCTATGGCAAAAATGTATATCCCGATTTGGTTGGAGCCCCTGCCAGTTCGTGATTTGTGAAGTAAACTAAGTGACCTGTTTCATCTGAAAGTGATAGTATTTCCCCAGCTGTTACTCACTGATCCTGGTCAACAGAACAAGTGGGAGGGGAATGTCTGAACAGAAGCAGTGAATCACCATTTCACCGAAAAGCCCAACACCTCAGGGATGAGTACGTGATTAGGTTTGTGTTCTGTGATATTTTCTGTGCTGTAGTGTGAGTGAACTGACTTTGGAGTGTGACGTCCATCAGCAGCGAGGTCCACAGCACTGAAACACAAACAAACACACACACAGAATATTCAATACAACTCATTGCAATTTCAAGATTCAGACTTAAC
Organism: Mugilogobius chulae; assembly: GCA_038363315.1. Classification (NCBI taxonomy): domain Eukaryota; kingdom Metazoa; phylum Chordata; class Actinopteri; order Gobiiformes; family Gobiidae; genus Mugilogobius; species Mugilogobius chulae. The sequence continues at coordinate 5,401,791 of CM076404.1, forward strand.
TTTCTGGAAGTAAAAAGTCAACTGTACATTTCGGTAGAAATAGAAAAACAAAAATAATTCTATAGAACATTTTTAAAAGAGATAAATATGGTTCATAATATCAAAAAAATATAGCTATAGGAACCGCTTTTCCATGAAAATATACAGAAGTTGGTCCTCCTTTTAGTCAAATAATAGTTCACTTTGTGAATAAAAGCTGGCTCAGAGTAAAGAAATCCATTTATATGATTTATTGTACAGAAAAGAGCTCTTCGTGTTATCAGTGGGAGTGGTTACAGAGCGCACACAAATCCAATATTTATGCAATTAGAAACGTTGAAATTCAATGAATTGGTAGAATATAACCTCCTCAAAACCATGTATAAAGCTCATCAAGAGCTGTTACCAGATAGACTGCAAAAACAATTCAAAAAGAGAGAAAGTAAATATAATTTAAGAGGAACTAATCTTTTTGCTAAGCCAATGTTTAGAACAAAACCAAAGGAAAGGTGTATTTCAATTCAAGGAGTTAGTCTGTGGAACAACCTGGAGTGCAAAATTAAATCCTCCAAGTCCATTAATATCTTTAAGAAAAGTAATAAACAATTGTTAGTGGGAAGATACAAAAGTGTTGTGTAGCAGGACATCTTAAGTTGTCTTTTGTGTTATGTAGCTGAAAATCTTTTTTACTTTTTGTTTTGTAGCGCATCGCCCTGGAAGAATACAATTGCTGTTGATAAGGGGCAGATATTATAAGCTTTTGCTTCTTTCTGTGCTCTTTCATTCATTATCTGTACTGAAAATATTCAAGATGCATCTGTTTTGTTCTGTTGCTTTGAATGAAATGAATAAATATAATGAAAAAAAAAAAAGAAAAATGAAAATATTTAGTACCATAAAAATATACAAACTAGAAAAACGTGGTTTTATTTCAGTTTAATTTTTGGTCAAAAAGTTACACAGAGCACCTTTAAAGTTTAGATTTTTATATTCAGACCTAACAACTAGGGGTGTCAAATAGTGCATTAATTGTGATTAATTAATTACAGACATGTTAATCAAATACATTTTTTTAATCGCATTAATCTATTTTGAAATCTTTAACTTCATTGTTTCCATATGCGAGTTGAAAAGTGGACATAAGGGTTGTTCGACTTGACAACTTAGTAACAAAAGACTTCTAAAGTCTTCATTTTTTGCAATATATTAATATTTCCATCTGCAACAATAATGTAATTAATTCAATTGGATAAAAACAAAACAAAAACACTGACGTTGAATGTTTTTCTCAGCAATTTTTAGGTGAGATTAAAACTAGATTAATTAGACTAATTAATTACAGATCATAATTAATTAATCTCTTCAATTTTTTAATCGCTTGACATCACTACAAACAACGGGCTCTTATGACTTGTGTGTCTATACCACGCCATGACAAATTGCGCGTCTTCTGCCCTTTTTTGTGTGTTCATTACACGCCCGTTTTCTTGGTGTATAGACACACGATGTGGTTGAAAACAAAAAGGAGGTTTTATTTAGGGTCAACGACTAAGTTTAGGTCTGAAGTTACAAAAAGTAAGTAAGTTAAGTTTGGGTCTGAGGCTTGAAATTGATTAAGATTAGGATTGTGTTAGTCTTAATGAATAATAACACATCTTTACATTCAACATGCAAATGAACTGGTGCAGCGATACATGAAATACAAACGCAAAAAATAGAAATGAACCTCAACTTATCCATGAACCTAAACTTAGACAAAAATACTGCATCATTTCAACACATTTAATAAAGTGCCAACTCGACCGTGGTGTGGTTACATGCTGTAGTGTAGGGCACATTCAATGACATGACATATTCTGCTCAGGTAAAAGAAAGTCACTAGCTGGATATTACTCAAATAAAAGTAAGAAGCATGTATATCTAGGCATACATAAAGTCATAAACAGGATTTAGCAAAGCAAATGATCTGTTGTTGCTGCAGTTGGTCAGGTCTAGGTTCAGTAACAATTTGTTCACCTGACCACCTGAATGACCAGATTACTCCATCCATGGATTTTCACTTCCCTGATGCGGGCAAATTCCAAGATAACAATGCAAGGATTCATCGAGCTCATATTGTGGCAATAGGCATTATTTTCACTCACCCTAACCCAACCCCAAGTGCATACCTGGTAAGATTTTATTGTATATTTTAATGTGTAATAGTCCTTTGTAGTGTGTGTGTGTGTGTGAGTGTGCTACTGTAATCTGGCTTGCTTACATTCTTTATTGTAGCTCTCACCTGCTCAGGACTGCAGATGGAGAGCTATGGCAAAGCATCTTTAATGTTTTTGCACATTGTCACTGTCATGCAACACACTTCCATTTTTAGTTTTTTTTTTTTTTTTTTAACCTTTTTGCAGTTTTCTCTCTCAGTTAAGTGTCTAGTCGGCTTGGAAAGACGTTTTATATCAAGAGGAATGCATGTTAAAGGTGGAGCAGCTGATTTTTGCAAATACAATTTATAGGTTTTAAATCTGACAACTTCCACTCGTAAATCTTTTGACACGGTTAATATCAACATATATTCATTTTGGGTGCAATTGTGGCTTACAAATGTCTTTTTACAAAAATGTAAAGGTGCACTGACTAAAAACAGACTCAAAACAAGGCTAGTTTTTGTCATTTAGATTTCTTTGTTGCACTAATCAAACAATAAAAATCTACGTCTATTAGGAGTGTGTTTGCATGCCCACAAAATAGACCATTATTTGGCTTTGAAGAGGGCCTCCACTGGTGTGTTTCCACAAACCTGGTTCCTTCACTTGCATTTTGTCACATTGTAGCATAACATCTCCGATCAGAATGTCCCAGAGTAAGGTTTTAACTTTCTGATTTCAACTGAATTGTATAGTTCAATTTTCACATCCAAAAAGTTACACTAGTGCACCTTTAAGTCTCCTCCTAAATGTACGCTCTGAGAGAAAAGGAACCAAAACTTTTACTCATGTAAAATATTTTTACTTTAATCAAAATTATAAAGCTGGAAGGAAAAGCCCCAAAAAATGACTTAAGTAGCAATTTCACAAAATATTTTCTTCTCCCGCTCTTGAACAAACGTAGCTTGTCAAAAATCAGTCAAAGTTTGTTTTGGAGACAAAAAAATGTGTGTAGATATAGTCCAGATTTTACGTTTTGTGTTCAGTCCTGGTCTTTGTTCCAGTTTTGATGTGGTCAATGTGAAAGTGTCAACGCACGCCTAGTTCTTTTTTGGTCAAATTTCCACTCAACAGTCAATCAAGAAAACTAAACGTGTAAATCTTCAATGGCTAAAATACACTGAATGACTTGAGAAGCTGCGTCCACACTTGAATGAAAAAGTCAATGTCGAAAACTAAATCTTGAGACAAAACGATGACCAAATGGAATTACGGCGAAACCACCATCAAACATAATTTCAACAACAAAGTGAACATTGCAGTACTTACAACGGAGCAGAAGTCGCATGGTCTTGTTTCCACTGACGCTGAGCCTGTGGTCTGCCTCGGTGCTTCTGTCATCAGAAGGTCTACAAAATGGCCGTACGGTGCATACACGTCTTTTTCCTGTCACTCTCTGCAGAAGTCTGTGGTTTTTAGGTTTCTTCTGTGACCACAAAGTTGAGCAACAAAAAAGCTTGCATTGAGTGGAAAATGCACAATTCACACATATTTTTTGAAAGCAGGTGTGACGAAAATAATTAGAAAGAAAAGTCACTGTTCTATGACATAAATTCAACTAGTCCTACAACAGAAAAACTAAAGTAATAAATACATAAATAAAAAAAATAAAAATAAATACATAAATAAAAAAATAAATAAACTGACCTTTTAACCACCATCCAGTAATTCATGTTGAAGTCTATTAAAAATAGTGGTATGATATTTGGTGGTTAATAATGAAAAATAATTATTATACATTTCTTGTTTAATGTATTTATTTATATTTTTGTTAAGTGAATCATTTTAAATTATTTCCCCCAGAACACATACATATTGTTAACGAAACTCTGCCTAATATTGTACTATTTGTCCACTAAAATCAGTTCAAGTTATTGTTGGGTACTATAAATTATGAAAAGTGTTCAAAACTCGCTGAATAATTTGCAGGCTCAGAATACATTGAGCAAATGAGCCAAGCATTTGGACTGATGTTCAAGCTACGCTAGCTCAGGTGTGCATTATACCTGTGGCTAGTTCTTTCTTGTTCAATTAATTCCTTATGAGAAATTTGTCAAGATGCGCTAAATCCTATAAATATTTAAAATACTCAAAGCAGAGAGATGATTTTAGCTAGATAACCACCACGAGTTCAGACCTTCACATACAAAGTAAATGCTTCAACAGGGAAAGCCTGTGTTTATAAAAGTGCGTAATTTTTGAGCAATGCTAAATGCTAACAAATAAATTTGCATAAATATAAAGCAGACGATTTGATATAAATACATTGCATCCTAGGCCGAGTGTTTTTGTAAAAAGTTAGTTCAGGTTGTAAAGTTATTTTAACATTAATAAGTTACGTAAATACAGGTTAGCACTAGCTTCAGAGACAGAACAGCACATTTTATAAACACATGGGGTTTTCTATGGTAAAGTATTTACCTCGTATGTGAAGGTCTGAACATGCTACAGATGATTTTCTGGCTGTAGGCTAACTTGTTATCCCTTTTGTGTCAATTAAATATTTAATTAGCATTTGAGCTAGCCTCCTGAGGAAATGAATTAACCGTAAACAACTATCCATTGATATAATCAGACCAAGGGCCTATAATCCCATTTGTTCACCAAACTCCACTAAGTTTGTCTGTTGTTGTTAGCATTGTGGCTAACTACTGTTAGCATACCAGCATGCCTTGCTCCAAACAGCTGTGAAAAAAGTTCAAAACATATCTCGGTGTACAATTTAAATGCATTAGGTAAGTGAGCAAACTGTAGACTGATATAGAAAGTTTAAAATTTATTGTTTTACTTTGCTTACATTTTTAACAAAGCAAAAATACGGTTTAGCATCTTTAATCAAGCAAGTAATTCACTAGTTTTGTCTTTACGCTAGTTTGTTCTTTTTTTCTTTGGACCCTTGTGGACTCACTTAAGAATTTTAGTTTGGAAATTAATTATAAAATCCTGTGTATGATTAGTTGTGCTGTTGAGCGCCCCTCAGCGTGTGACAAAGTGTTATCTTACTCTGGATCAGCAGCACAGTTTCAGTGGTGGCACAAGCTCCAGTGTCGCAGCTCAACCGCAGGTGTTGGTCCATTGCTTTGGGTCGTGTCTGTCTCTATTCCAGATTAACATTTGATTATCTCTCTAGACGGAAACTGAATCAGGTCGACAACAACCACTGGCTTAAAACAAAGACAAACAGGAAGACGACAACGGACAAGTGAAGGTACGAAAATCATAATTCTCAAATAGAATTACAAAGTAGCGGTTCTGAAATCACGGATCAGCATTAAAATGTAGCCTATAATTTGTTCAGTTGGTGTTGAATTTTATAACAAAAAAGACAAATTTAACACTTTTTTCTTAATTTTAAGATTACAGCAGCAGACCTCGTTAAATGTTGGTGGTTACATTTATATGTCGGCTCTCTCAGGTGCTTCCATCAGTTAAATACGGCAACTACAACTTTTCTGTCTTGCCCCTTTGCCAACCTGATTTATTTTTTGTAAAATGTGCTAAATGTGCTGTTTTTGCTACCTTATTTCATGAAAAAATAAAAAGGCTTAAAGGTTGTAAGGAGGATTTTCAAAAAATTGTTTGTTGTCATTCTTGGTGAAAAAAACAGTTGCATAGATTTGTAACAGCCTTGTACTTATGCTAAACAAAAAAAAAGAATTATAAAAATATACAGTATGAATTGTGGACATGATGAGGCCAGTAAAACGTTGACCAATAGATAACGAGGTACCTCGTTATCTATTGGCCTGTGAACCTGTCAAGAAAACCCTCAGTGTTCCTAAGTAACTCATTGGCCCAGTTGCAGTGAAGGGTGTGGCCCTGGGAGGAAACACATGTGCATCATTTGAAAAACAGCAAGCAGTTGTTGGATTTGAAAATTCCTCCATACAACCTTTAAATAATGTTTTAGTAGGTTAGTTTATTACCCAACAGATGTTGCTTAGTTCTGCTTTAAATTGATAAATTTATTTATTTTTTGATGTTTTTCATTTTCTATCTCAAAATTGAGGAAAAAATATATATAAATACATATTGAAATGTGACATAAGATCTTAGTTTCTTTATTTAATTTTCCTTTGTTGTTTTGGGCAAAACAGAATTGGTTCTGGCACAAGTCCAAAGATCCTCGCACTGGGACAATCATCTTACAGAGGTCAGACACCAAAGCTGTGTCAGTCGCGGACACATCCAGAGATCTGGGAGTGTCTACTTTGACGTTTTTTCTCAAAGTAACTTTATAAGCACAAATACATGCGCTCAAGGTTCACTCTTTTCAATGTTATAGCTACTGGAGTAATGACATCCCTCATGGTGTCCTGTGAGGAGTACTCAGAAGGTATAGGCTCTGCGGTCCTTTGCTCAGAGCTGTTTCATTTCATGGATAAACGAAACATGAGCTGTGTTCACATTGTTGCTAAGTCCTGTTCTCAGTGCATGTACGGTAGTACTCTGTCAGGGCTGCCCTTTGTCACAAGGCAAAAAAAAAAAAAGACCATATTTCAGTTACAAGATCATTATCTACACTCTGAGCATGTTTTTGTGGCTCTAACCTAGAAAAACGTCCAAAAATTATCTACTTTATGGCATAAAAGGAGCAAAAACAAAACAAACAAACAAAATAGTCCAAATCCACAAGAAAAAAGAAGCTCAAAGTTGTTGTAAGCACATGGCATTCTTGATAAATGAGGCACTTTCTCTTTTTACTAAAAAAAGCACACCACCTTTTATGCATGTCTGTCTATTTCCACGCCAAAGAGACCTACACAAAACCTGTGAGTAATCATAAAAACTGTCTGGCTTTCAACTTACTTAATCATCTTATTTGCTACTGAATTGTGAAAATGGCATTACAGTGGCATATTTTGTGAATTTGGACTTCTTGTGGTCATGAACAGGAGTATGAGCTGCCTGTGGTTAAACTGATGATGTAATAAGAGACCTTCTGTGCATGTGTAGGCGTTTGGTCCACTTTGATGTTCTCAACGGCATATCGAAGAGACAAGAATCATGCAAAGACATCATGTGTCCTTTAAAGGGCAGATACTGTATGATGCATCACTTTCGTTGTTCCCGTTCTTCAGACATAGTCATGAGCGCCCTCTCTTTGAAATCCCATGCACCAGTGGCTTTGCTCACTTGAGTTCGCTGCCATGTTGGCTGTTAGCTTTAGTCAACTACTTATACGTAGAGCAAAATTACATCTTTTAAAACCATTTTTGTAAGTGTATGATTAAAAAAACTGGAATGCGGTTTGATTTATTGCTGCCACCCAATGGCGTCTTCTGTTCTCATCAAAAGGTAAACGATGAAAAGCTACTCTTACCTTGGCTGCAGCTAATCACACAACAAGCTGTAACCAATGTACAATTTAAATTGCTAAAAATAACTTTGATGTGGGCAGGTTTTTGGCAATGTTTTCATAGTTGTAACACACATAGTCAAATATTGCAAGAGAAAATATGATTTAGCAATTATTCACAATTACAATGACCACGCATTACAACTTCTCAATTTTGTGGTCAACTTTATGAAATCAAACTTTGATGCATTTAGTTTGACACTTTATAAAAATATATTTCAGAAATAAGTAGCATCTAAAATAGTATTTCTTTCTATATGTTGAAAGAGAATTTAGCTTCTATAAAATTGGCCCAATTAGGTTTTTTTAGAGACAGATTTTCCAAAATAATTGCTAAAACTGATATTTGGAATTTTATATCCATAATAAGGCTCACAAAATCACAAATGTACCGTTAACGATAGCAAAAAGTACACACAGCTAGAAAACCATTCCAAAAGAATACAGAATTAACTCAAAATTCTAACATCATCATGTTAATTTTTTGCTTATTCTTGCTATTAAATTGTCATTTGAAAAAACAGTCAAAGTTCTTAAAAATTTTAATAAATAAAAGTCGAGCAGCAGTTGTGAAAACACTTGTGGCAGCATTTTGGCAAAATGTATAGCTCTGTTTGATAATACTTAAATTTAGTGCAAAAAAACTAAAACAAATGTCAATAATACAAACATGATGACCCCAGATTAAAACACCACTGACCACATTTAAATAGCAAAAACAATAGACGTCCAACACTCATTTATCATAAGCAGTCATAAGTGTTAGTTTCACTTTTAACTATTTCCTCTCAGAGCAGTGTTTTCTCCTGAACTTAGGTCATTCGAACAACAAACATAAATGTGTTTGAACTATATTTAGAGGATATGTTTGTAGCTCAGTTTGTGAAAGCTGCAATTTGTAACTTTTTTGCAGGATCTCTCTTTTCAAGTAGAGTGCTTTTCCAGAAGCTACATAGTTCAATGTTAATCTTGGCTTTAAAATGCAGGAAAAACATACTACATTAAAGGTGCTATACCGAATGTTCCTTACAAATTTAAAGAAACAGAAATAATTAATTTTAAACTTCCTACATCAGTCTACATGTTTTGCTCGCTTATCTAATGCATTCTGAGCCTCTGAATTGTTCAGCACAGTGTGTTTTAAACTTTTTTCACAGCTGTTAAGACAGACATGTGTTTCTCCTCGAGGTTCTCCTCAAGGTTTCTTTTTTTCCCTTAGGATTTTTTTTTGTTTTTCCTTGCCGAGAAGGAGGGTCTAAGGACAGAAGGAGGGTCTAAGGACAGAAGGAGGGTCTAAGGACAGAAGGAGGGTCTAAGGACAGGGGATGCTCTGGACAATCATTCATTTGCTCTACTAATAATCTGCATTGACATGCTTGATCAAATGTTTCATTGAATGTGTATTGTTTCATTGAATATGTGTGACCGGTTGGGTTTTGTCTCTCTGCGTTGTGTTGTGTCCTGAGCGGGAGTCGAACCCGGGTCTCCCGCGGGGCAGTCGACCGACAAACTCAATGAGCTAAAGGGAACACTCCCCTTAGCTCAGTTTGTTTGTGGCTTCTTATACCTGAGGGGAGTGAGTTTATCCCATACCACCACACACTTCTCCATCCTGGTACCTCGTGTGGGCCTACACCGGTTACATATGTAATGTTTTATTTTGATTTCCTATTATTCATATTTGCTAAAATTAATAATCTTGGGAAGTCCTCAGAGACGACTGTTGTTGTGATTTTGGGCTATACAAAAATAAATTGATTTGATTTGATATGTTGTTATGATAACAACAACAACAACAACAAACGAACTTTGTGGATTTTGGGGAACAAACGGAACATTATCAGACGTAGTCATCACAGTGCAGACTGATTTACACTGAAATAGATACATTAACAAGTGATCTGTGTTGGTGGAAATGTATTTTAAATAATTTTACTGCACAAAAACAAAAACTAAATAAAATAAAAAATAGGTATAGCGCCTTTAAGGATTCTATTCTGAGACTTCTTTAAAGTTTGTCATTTTGTGCTCCACTTGCATTCCAGGGTCCAAAAGCTCTAATCTTTACTAAATGAATAATACATAAACCAAACTGTAATCCTAGCCCCAATTGTACCTTAGAAATAATTTAGTCTTTATAAAAACATTTGTCAAAGAAACAAAGATACAAAAACCAAAAACATTCCATGTGCTCCAATTTCAACTCTAATCTTAACTCTAAAAAAATGCTAATAAAAATGCATCAAAAATGGAAAGAGTCCCATTCTATTCCAGAATTAAACGATGGTGTGTAAAATGAGACAATGGCAGTGGTTAATTGCACACAAAAATTATATTATCATCCTATTTCTTAAGAGTTCAAAGATTACTCAAATGATATGCAATATTTCGTTTTGGTGATTCCTACTCATGACACACATTAGATTTTGAGGTGTGCATGTGCTTTAAATAGTCTTAAAGGCCCGGTGACGACCTAATGATCAAAAATGATACAGAAACTTGACACAGTTGAGTCGCAAAAGAGTAAAATAAGTAAAACAAAAATAAACGTAGACTAAACAGGGTGATGTTGTTGCCGTGGTGGCGTGTTCTATTCCAGGCCGAGGGTGAAGTTGATGCCGTGGACCACACCGATTATTATAGGTTGCCAGGCAACGAGGTATCGGAGCCAGTCCAAAAGTTGACCGTACAAAACGTGGGTCTTCTCCCAACTGAGAGAGACAGCTTAGGAAAAAGTACCACAAGAGCAGGATGCAGGAACAAATAAACTAGCAGAGAAAAAAATAGATTAAAAGGTGTCTAACACTCAGAAAACTAATCAAGAATAAAATGGATGAAGCCAAAGATTTGAGAAGAAAAACATGAATAAAATAAAAAAAAATATGTCAACCAGAACTAGGTCTAAACTATCAAATTATATCTAGGAGTAAATTATGTTTAAGTCATGACTAAATTAGGAGTAACCTAAGACTAAGTTAAGTCTAACCTAAGATAAAAAAACCCCGTTGGAGAACCCTGCCTTAGATAACTGCATCATCTCACACAATTTGTCTAAGATAGATGAAACCATAACGAATAATATTGCTAAATTGGGACTTTAAGGATACGGGTTGTTCATCATCCTCTTCAGATCCACCTTCTCGTTGCAGTAGGGACACGTCTGCTTCTTCCCCACAATGCACCAGCCCCGGATACAGAACTCGTGGAATCTGCAGTGAGTGGTTAAAGAAAAAAACTAACAAAAACAAGGAGGAAGGAAATTTAGGACTATAGCAACCTTTATTATTATTTTTTTCCTTTTAGTGTTACTATATTATCATAGTCTGCTTGAATATATATACACAGTGAGTTTTCCAATTGTAAGCCTTATTTATAATAATTATTTTGACTTTTACCCGCTATGTCCTGCACGCTGTTTAAAAGCTCGCATGTGCGTGTTTTTTTCATTTTTCAACATTAACTTAAGGTTTCCCGTCCCATCAATTTTTATCTTTTCACAACATTTTCATGACCTTGTGTTCACACAGAAATGATTTGTTTTCAAAAACTAAGACTAAAAGCGATAATTTAGTTTCAAACCATTAAGTTACTACATCATTTCAAATTCAGTGTTTTAATCCCATTTCTTCATTTGGACCAAAGGATACATGTGTCCACAGGAGAGCTGGAATGTGTCCTCGACGAAGCCCTCCTCGTCCACCTCCACCAGGATCTTCTGTCCGCACACCGCACAGATGTCCCCCCGAGAGTGCGACTGGGCATGCCGCCTTTACTGTAGTACTGAGGACAAGAACACGATTAAACCAGGACAGAAACCAGGGATTGAACCAGCGATAGTTAAGTACCCCGATGGTGGAGGCCATGTAGTCCGAGCAGATCTCAGCAAAGTCTCGGCCCATGACTCCGTAGTAGAGCCCGTAGAAGAGCAAGATCACTCCTACGTCCATGGAGTCCTCCGCCTTTATCCTGCAAGACCACAACCCAGGACTAAACTAGGGACAATAATAGTGCCATGTAGAGGACTTGAAAAATTGAACAAATATTTAGTTGTAGTAAATGTGCAGACTAAGGTTGCAACAAGTTAATTGATTCATCGCAGCTAGGTAATCGATTATTGAATGAAATGGTCAACTATTTTAGTAATCAAATAATCGTTAACTGGTTTGATTTAGGTGTCAAAACATGCCATGTACTGAAGAAAACTCATACGATGAGCAAGAAAAATTGTGTTTATACTGTATATAGTTTTTGTGATGTAAACACTAGTTTCTACAATGTTGTTGTTAGACTGGGAAAAATGCAGATGTAAATAAGCTGATATTAAAAAAGTGCCTGAATCAGATAAAACACATTTTGTTTAAGACGTATTTTGACTTTCTTACGCTAAGATCTGCGAATAGAACAAGCAAATGTCATTCTTATTTGAAGTGAAATGACTTTTTTGACTGTTTTCAAGTGAGAAATAAAGTAAAAGTACATGTTTTATACATCTTGTTCCATCTGCAAATCATATCTTAAGACAGTCCAAACCCACTCAAAACGAGAAAACATTTCAAGCACTTGTTATCTTATTAAAAAATGATACATTTTTCTAGAATAATCCCTCAACTAATCGATTAGCAAAATAATCATTAGTTGCAGACTTGAGGCATTTTGCAACATTTTCTCACACTTGCACAAAGGGCAGCATCAACACAGGAAACACTCAAGAAGGCCTAAAAGCAATGAACCACAAAATGTGACACAATATTAAATGGGTCATTGTGAAAACAAACTCATTAGAGTATGTAGTGGTAAATGGTAAATGGTCTCTATTTATATAGCGCTTTTCCACCTTACAAGGCACTCAAAGCACTTTTACAATCAGGGATCCACTCACCCAGTGTACGCAGACACTGAGGCAATGTAGATTAAGTGTCTTGCCCAAGGACACAACGACAATCCACTTTTGTCGTCCCACTGTGGCACTTGGTGTTCCAGCGGTCTCCCATCTAAGTACTAACCAGGCCCTTTCTTGCTTAGCTTCTGAGATCTGACGGGATCAGGCTTTGACAAACAGGTATGGCCACAATGAGTGGAACGCTACATGCTTCTTCACAGCAAAATATATTATTAAAAAAAATATATATTATATGATAGGTATTTGGATTAAACCGTGTTTGTCACATTTCCACTGGAGGCAAGGAGCCTGTTACAGTCACTGTAGCAGTAATGATAAAATTAAAATATAAGCAAAAACTCCATACTTGAGAAACACTTGTTTAATGCCACAAGATTCACTTTAATGCTATTGCAGAAGAAACAAAAAGACAAGATGAACACATTTTTTGTTATAAGAACGTGTTAAGTTGAATTATCTGTAGTGATAGTCCGGGGGTCGGCAACCCGCGGCTCTAGAGCCGCATGCGGCTCTTTGGCGCCCCCCTTGTGGCTCCCTGGAGCTTGTCCAAAAATATAAAAGTGGTAAATTGTGTGAACATAATTTTGTTTTAATATAATTTGTGTAGGAGGAAAAATATGTCAAACACTTACAAAGTGTTCCGATGCTGATTAACGTATAGAATACATTTTTAATTTCAACATTTCTGTCAACAAAGGTTTACGTCATAGCCAGGCGACACGTGTTTCTATCAGGTCCGCGGGTCTACGCGCTGCTGTAAACAAACAGCCAGGTGCGTCAGGCCATGGCTCCAAAGGCGAAAAAGAGAGAGACTGAACAGCGGATTCAACAGTTTTTGGACCAAATCATTTGCTTTAATTGGAAATGTGGAAGTTTTATCGCAACCAGGAAGGTAACAAGCGAGGAAGCTGGCTGTTCATTGACGATGAGGACTCGAGATCAACAACAAGCAGCGCGGAAGAAAAGTTACCCAAAGAATGAATGAAGAACTGTTTTTAATGCACGAAGACACAAATAACACATGGAGTTCGTGGAAAATAAACTGGATTTAGCGGAAAGAGATGTGTGGGACTGTGCGTCAGGTAAGAGGCTACACTCCAGTTACATCACGCATTGTTGAACGTCAAATGGACACAATACTTATTGCAGATGATTTAGTGACACTTCAAGAGCTGATTTATGCAGAGTTTAGTCATGTTTTGATCTGCGTCGTGTAGTTTTACCTCATATCAGCGCAGCGCAGCCCTTCGCCTCTGCGTAATCTTAAACAGGAGCGGGGTGGACAAACGTGTCCCGCGTCTGTTCGTGGGGTCGAATTATGTAATTAATTACACCCAAAAACTGCCACTTGTAGTCCGCGGTGCGATCTATACGTGTTTTTTCCCTCCTAACATATGTATTTTGGCTTGTGCGACTTACATTTTGGAGCAACTTGTACGCTAATCTTGAATGTTTATTTTGTTACATTTTGATAACAGGTTGATAAAGCTAATAGACACTTACAGCATGTGTTGTATTTATTGTAAGGCTTATATAAGGCTTTTAATTTTTTGCGGCTCCAGTCCAGACAGATTCAGTTTTTGTTTTTTTGGTCCAAAATGGCTCTTTGAGCATTTTGGGTTGCCGACCCCTGTGATAGTCGAAGTTTTGGAGCTGATATTTGGCATTTTATGCATATCCGCTATAGGTCTTAATTTTTGATCAGGCAGGGATGAGTTGAGTTCTCAAACAGCTTTAGTAAGAAACGGTAGGACTTCTTTATCTCTCCATTCATATGTGTGCAGCTTTGATTTTGAACAAGTATTTAGGTAAAGTTTTATTCTTGTTTTATGATTTTGGCTACAAACACAAGCTTGGATAAGTGTTTGTTTGTTTGTCAATATGAGCTCATGAGCTTTAAGGTAAAGAAAGCTTACGGTTGTAGTGACATAAATGTAGTGTCATGTGTTACTGTGTGTGGAAAAGGAGCACTTTCTTGAATTGCTTTCTTAAAAATGCTATGTGATGTGTATAAACATGTTTTATTCATTAAACAACGAGACAAAATAATAGTTTAGATTAAACTTCTTTTTGATTATGCTATCTGATCCTCGCTATGCTTTTCTAAAACTAAGACCTTGTCCACACAAAGCCAGGCTCAGGCGTTTCAGAATAAATATTTGACCTAAACCACACATTATTCACGTGAAGTAGGAGTTTCAAGACACTGAAAACAAATCTTTTAGAAACCATGTTCCAGAGTGAAAAGATTTCAAAACTTTGGTTTAAAGCAGAACTAAGTAACATGTTCTTCTAAGCCTTCGTGATGATGGTTACAGATGTATTTTGGGGCATTTGAAGCATGTGTCGGCTCTCACAGGTGCGACCCACATCAAGTACAGTAATTGTGTCTTGTCTGTGTTGCCACCGTGCTGACCAGAATTTCTGTCTTGAGAAACTCTGGCTCTTTGTTTTTGGTATTTAGCAGTGTAAACTGTGCTAACACGTATTTCTGCTGCCCTATTCCAACCCTAAAGTTATGCAAAAATGAGAAAATAAATAAATAATGATAAGCTTCATTTCAGTTTGGCTAGTCTAATTACACAAGAGAGCAGTAGGGGGAGCACTACCGCTGAAGTTACTCAGTTCTGTTTTAAGGTCTCCGCAGTTACGCTGCATCCGCAACTTTTGTTTTCCATGATGACACTGCCCCAGAGTCACGTCTCATCTGCAGAATGTACTGACCTTTATATGAGGTTCACTATTGCACCGTAAACCACAGAAGACATGGAAAGATTTTAAAAATCCACAACATTTTCAAAAGAATCAGAACCATAAATCCACTTTCTGTGTTTCTTCCATCGGTTTTAAATCAAGGTTGTTCATTCTGAATGTTTGATCAGTTTAAAAGAATTCTCTGTGAACTTTCTGTTTACATTCAGCACCTTTTCTGCGCATGCTCAGTGTCAAGTCTTCCTCTAGTTTTGTGACTTTCTGTGCCAGTGTCACAGCGCCACACTCTGGTCAGCTACTGGCATTACACCAGCTTAAGGCTGGTTTACTGATTCATGAGGACGCTCCAAAATCTTAAGTCAACCCCACGTTTATGCAAATAGTTTTTAATTTATGATTGTTTTGTCTTTGTGTTCTAAATTTGTTTTTAGAAAGGCCTAAATGAAAATGTAGTCAATATCTATTTAAAAGTGGACATAAATAGGCATAAATATACTTTGAGTGATAAAGCATATTTTGTACAATTCTAAAATCCTTTGGCGAGCTACATGGAAGATGGTGGCGAGCTACTGATAGTTTTTGAGTAACAGGTTGGAGATCCCTGATCTAGGCTTATGGCTTCAAAATAATATCAAACAATAAACTAAATAGTACTTCATCCCACTGCAGGAAGCCTACATTTTGGTGATCACGACCAAAAAAGGTTTAGACTCGCTGATTTAGTCAATAACTCAGTGGTGTTCAGAATATGAATTTTTGGAGGAATAAGAAAGAATTTAACAGGAAAATTTGGTCAAATCATCAAGGTATTACTAGTTTTGAAAAGGTGGCATGTCCTTTTTTTGTCGACTAATCAATTAGTAGAACGTGTTTTTCTTATGTCCAATAGAGTCTTATTTGATAATTAAACCTAAATGCAATTACAGACATGTTTGAACATTTTTCTGTTGGATTGATATACTCTATTATCGTCTGAATATTGTAACCGAGATATGCCAAAAAATTATCAAGAAACGTTTTTAAATTGAATTAAACTAGAACAAAAGTAGAAAAAGATGAAATGGAAACAATAGCAGAATAACTGACTAAATGAACTCACCTGAAGAAGACGTTGAAGCCGAACATGGTGAACATTATGGCCATGTATCCGAGGACTCCCACAGCGTAGCTCAGTTTGTAAATCAGAAGGAACCATTTGTAAACCATCCTAAAGCAGAGAGAGACGTATCAGCTGCAGGTCTGTGGACGTTTGATGGCATGTGCGTTACCTGGGCGTCCTGCAGGAGAGCGGTTTGCGTGTGGCTCTGAAGATGATGTAGCTGGTGATGACCGAAAACATACTCCACATGGACAGGAACCTCCACCAGTAAAGTTTGACTGTGAAGTAGACCGGCACCACCCACATCTGGATCAGAGTTACCAACTGGAGAAAAAAAAACGATTATTTAGAACCTTTGGCTGTTCCATCAGTCACATAACAGTAGAAGAAACTAATGATGTGACGTTTGTGAACGATCCAATTCTTTTGATAGACTCCTCACTATTAAGATTGAGTCATGATGGTGAACAATTCATTCCTTCATTGGTGAGGAAACACATGGAAAAACAATGACAGAAAGGTTGTTTTCACTCAAATGTGTGTGTGCAGTGAACACAAAACCCTCATGTTCTCCAGCTGATTGTGCACTTAACTAAATAGTGTGGACTGAGGTGGGTTAAAAAATAGAATTAAAAAATCAATGTGTCGAAAAACCTATAACTAGAATAAACACATCAAATGCGTTATATTATTTTATATATATTTTTTATAATTTTGCGATAAGTAAAGCCTCAGAAGTGTGAAATGATTGAATGGCAAACTGACAGAAAAAAATTAAGACCTGTGCAAATGTAAGACTTTTTAAGGCCTTAAATTCAAACTTTTTTCTACTTTATAAGAGCTACCAGTAAGCCAGAAACAATCTTTAGTTTATTCACAGTCCATTTGGATTGATTTCTGCTTGTTTGAATAATCTCGTATTTTTTTGCAGCTAAGGTTAGAATGTTCAGAAAATCCAATTTTCACTTGCCACCTATCCCACCCACTTGGCTAAATTTTATTTATTTATTTATTTCGGACATGCATTGGATGCTGAGCTTAATAACCCAAACATACAAAAGTAAAATTAAAGCACATAGTTAATAAAAGTGAACAAATAAAATGTAAACATGTTCGAAAGGGAGTAGGAGGAAGTCAAACTTATTGAATCCTACCCCCGTTCTCAGGCAAGTGCTACATCATGTCTCTCTCTGTGATATTCAATCTTTATCAATAACAAAAGCATAAACGTTAACATTCTTTATATTATATATTTACATCAACATTTCTTCATATTTTTTGAAGATCATCAGTTTACATTCCCTTTTAAATTGTTTAATGCTTGGACATTGTTTTATTTCTGTACCAAGTTTGTGCCATAATTTCACTCCT
The DNA here is from genome assembly GCA_038363315.1 of Mugilogobius chulae. NCBI lineage: Eukaryota > Metazoa > Chordata > Actinopteri > Gobiiformes > Gobiidae > Mugilogobius > Mugilogobius chulae. The sequence goes on from CM076404.1 coordinate 5,419,409, forward strand.
TTGAATCTTATGCACATTTGTCTCATCGTTGTTCTGTGTCTCTCAGTTTTGAAGTTTAAATTGTCTCTTGAATTATATTTATTGTCTCTGTCACTGAACATATTTACTAAATGGTGTGGTAATAATTTTTGTCTAATTTTATACATGTATTGCAATATTTTAAATTACACTATATCTAAAAAAAATTGTATATTTTTGACTTTAAAGGGACTGTACTCGATTTTTTTGCAACAAGATAACTTAAAAACAATTTCCCCCTAGCACTGATGCCTTGTTAATGTATCTAATCAGGTGGAAATTAGTCCCCAAAGTCCTGTCTATGGGGGTATTCCATGAAAGTGGCTTAACAAGTCTAGGCTTATCCTAAAATCCTGAGCTGAAACCAGCTTCATCTCCAACTTAAGCCTCAAGTCGTTCCATAAAAGAAACAAGCCTGGGTCTGAGCAACGCTAATTCAAGCCTGATGCTTAATCTGGGCTCTGAGCGCGCTCCCGCTGAATGTGACGAGACCAGATCAATGGAGCAAAGACATCACTGAGAATGAGAGAGAAAAACGCTTATTTTACATAATCTAACTGAAACACGTGAGGAGCCAAAGTGCACACGGACTACAGTTTGATTTGCATCGCAAAAGTTTTCAGTTTATAGTGGTTTATTCTGATGCGGGGAGCGAGAGGCAGCCCCTCCCCTCCTGTTCACTGCTGGAGAAAGACGAGGCGGAGATCCAGAGGATTTATCATTGTATTTGTAGGCTTACCGTTTTATAATGCAATGCACAGTTTTCCACTCCGCATGTGGGACTAGTCCCGCTGCGTAAAATTGTCACAAAGTTGTATCGTAACTCTTCACAACCAGAACTGACCAATCAGAGCAGAGGATGTGCGTCCGTGGTGTGACAGGGTCAGAGACGAGGGAAAGAGGTGCGATGAAGCGCTTCTGTGCGTAAAAGCAGCAGCACGACTCCACGGCTCTCACAATTTAGTCATGCTTTCATTGCTTCATGCTTTAGAGAAATAGCTGCATGTCTGTGGGAAATCTTACGTAGTTCAGATGCACGTAGGAGTAGCCTACAAGTTAATTTTTCAGTTAAATATGTGGCTCTTTGTGCTGCCAATTTGATGTTTGCTCTTACAAACGAGTCTCAAAAAAGGATGAAAAGAAACGGTCAGAGCGGCTCTTTGGTGCCAATGCCAAGTAAATAAAAGTGAATAAAAAGTGACTTTATAAGTTGTGTTGTGACAGACAGAGAGATTTCACACAGTTGTGGAAGTGTATGGGGATAAACATGTGATTTAAGTCTTTCTTTAGACATTTTTTGAGACAAAGCTAAAATAATCTTGGCTGTTAGCCTGGTCCCGACCAGGTTTATGTCTGTGCACTTGTTACTGCGGCAACTCAGCGTCACCTCTGGTTAGCCGCGTTAGTGGAACGGAAATGGAGATTTCATAGGGCTGGGCGATCTGGGGAAAAAATATAATCAAATATAATTTTCGATTCGATTTAGCTCAACCTTTTCAAAAACAAATGAAAAATGCCATTCATGAAGATAAACGAAACAAAAACTTTTATTATGTCCCATTTATTAAATTTTTTTGAAGCTTTATATCATTATTCTGTCTCTAAGATTGACTTTTGCTCCAAACTACACATTTTTATTGACAAAAGTTTGGTTTTCGATCTCTCGATTCAAGACCCACCACCAAATAATTGACGATTCGTTTCGATTCAATCTCGATCTCTCGATTTTTCGATTAATGGCACAGCCCTAAGATTTCATAAGCCTAGATTGGCCAAATAAGCCAGGCTTTGGCTTTAGCTTGCTTCATGGAATACCCCCTATGTCTAATAAAATCCCGTTTGTGTTCAGCTTTTTCTGTTTTTGTTTTTAGCATTGTGGCTAACTGTTGTTAGCATAGTGACTCACCTCGCTGCTAAAAGCTGTGAAAAAACATTCAAACTCATCATGATGAACAATTCTGAAGCTCAGAATGCATTAGCTACGTGAGGAAATCATGTAGCCTGAAGGAAAAAGGTTAAAATTAATTATTTCTGTTTGTTTACATTTTTAGGATACAAAAATCAGGTACAGTCCCTTTAAGAACAGAGGATTGGTGCGTTCAGTATACCCTACTTTGTTGATTATTCTTATGACCCGTTTTTGCAAAATAAAGAGAGGTTGTAAATAACTTTTGTAAGTATTTCCCCAAACCAGTGCACAATAACTCAAATAAGGTGAAACCAGAGAACAAAATTTAATTGCCATTACTTAAAAAAATCTGAGATTCTGAGTAAAATATGTAGAGTCAGTGCTTATCAGCACTGTAACAGGAATTCAGTGAACCTGATTTTATTTCTAAGCCGTTTTAGGGCAATCATTTGTTTTACAATTAACAAAATGCAAATTAGAACCCAACATATGAGTATCAAAAAAAGCACTTTTTTTTTCTTGATATTCCAATTTTTGAGACATGGAGCTAAGAAGCGAATATTCAGCCTGGCAGACTATGTCGGCTTTGCCACGCCCATTAATCAGCTCCTCTGACGTCATCCTGTATCCAACCACAGCTCAGCCAATTACCTGAAGTTCTCATCTCCTCCTCGCTCCCTTCAGCCTATCGGAGCATCAGGGCTAAAGTCAAAAGAGCAGCCGGAATTCCACAGTTTGCTGACAGCTCATGCAGCTGTTTGTCGCCTCAGCGCATCTCACAACCCTCCACCTCCCCAGCACCACCTCAGAAGACATCTTCCCTCCTCACCACCACCAGTATGTGGTTAAGGGGGGAGTCAGCAAATTATTTATCGCATGCCTCGTTTTCCGGCCGGGGCCTAAGCACCAAACCTATATTAATAAATATTCTCATTAATCACATCCTTTTGTCTGTTTGAGTCTGTCCAGGTTAAAATACTTGTCATAGTTTTATTCCTAAACACATAGAAAAAAACAATGGAGTCAGTCGGTCCACCAGAAAAGTTTCAGTTCAACGATGTGTGATCATAGCGTCAACGATGTGTGATCATAGCGTCATCATCAGTGAGAAATGTTAGAGACACGGTGGTGTAAATTTGTTTTCAGACATATAAAAATATAAAATGATGAAGCAGAGATAAACCATTTGCACAGCTCATGTTATCAAAAGTCTGTTTTTTTCAGCTTGATGCCCATTTTACATAAAGACTTGCTTTATTCGTGGTCTCTCGCAGACACTGTAACCTATGTACCACCGCAGCTGCCCTGGGGCAAACAGGCAGAGACAGGCCATTCAGAACTTTTATCAAACACATTTTTTCATACTTTCGTCACGTCTGGGTGTAGAAGAGTCAAAGCAAAAGGCACATGGGCTACAAGAGATAGCCTGGAATTTTCTCACAAGGACTGAGCGAACCATTTTTTTTTAATATACACTTTCTATATGATAAAAAGAAATAATAATAATTCTTTCCACATTAGCAATCCAAAGTGAACCAGTCTGGGACAAATCTATACTTAAAAAAAAAAGATTCTAGTGCATCTTTAAAGGATTAGCTTTATTTTCAAGTGCAGTTCTTGGTTTGGGAGTGTTATTGTAGTTACATTGTATGAACGGTGGTGGCGCTGTTTCCACTGAACCAGGACGATCTGAGCCACCACCAGCGTCGCCACCAGGATCAGGACCATCTCGGCGTGCATGGCCTCGTGTCCGCGGTGCTTCGTGTGCAGGCGCTCGTGCTGCACCCTGAAAGAGAGAAGGAAATACATTGTGACTTTTATGGTACTAGAAATTGTAATTTTGTTTATAGACGGTATTTGATGGCATGACTGGGAGGATGCACAAGCTTGAAAAAATGTTAACAGATGTAGTTTTGATACTTCTGCTATCCGAAGGTGACATTCTTTAACGTTCTGAACATGCTCCCATTGAAATACTAAAACCATAGTTTGGAACATTCTACATCAGTTTTATGTCATAGCGTGAAAATATTTAACATCAGAACAACTTCTCTTTAAAAACAAACGAGATGAGGACATAGAAGACTACATTTAGGGAAAATGCAAGCCCACATACTGTTTTTTTAGTACAGGAAAATTGTCCTAGCATGAGATCATGCTTGACATTACGCGTGACGCAAGGCGCGTGTGTAGAAGAGCGGAGCGCAAGTGGAAATCAGACAGGCTGCATGTGTCTCATGACATTTTAAAAACCAGCTGGCGCACCTATCAAAGAGTGGTCAATGCTGAAAAAACGATGTATCTTTCAAACGTGGTGTCTAGTAATGTGAAGAATCCTCGTGTTCTTTTTAAAACCATCGGTGCTGTTCTTAATCCTGCTCAGCCCGCTGCTATAGACCACTCAGCTGATGTTTGTAACAACTTTCTCTTGTCTTTTACTGACAAAGTTGCCAATATTAGGGCTAACATTGTGACTTGCCTGCTGCCAAATCCTTCACCAGACTTGGTCTGCTCACATATGCTTTTTAACTTTGAGCCAGTATCCATGAAAGATCTTTCAGACCTGGTCAGTAAACTTAAACTGTCATCTTGTTTAACTGATCCTGTCCCGCCTCGTCTTTTTAAGGAGGCGTGGACCACAATTGGCTTTAGTGTCCAAAAAATTATTAATAGTAGCCTCGTTTCTGGTGTTGTTCCTTTGTTTTGTAAAGAAGCTGTGATTGAGCCCTTTTGAAAAAACCTGGTCTGGACACATCTATTGTCTCAAATTATAGGCCCATTTCCAAGCTTCCTTTTATAGCCAAGATTCTTGAGAAATGTGTCCTTTTGCAGCTGCAGTCTTTTCTAAAAGCACATGGCACTTTTGATGTTTTCCAATCGGGTTACAAGGCATTACATAGCACAGAGTCTGCACTTTTAAAGGTTTTTAATGACCTGCTTTTAATCATAGATTCTGGTGATTCTGCCATTTTAGTGCTTTTAGACTTGACTGCTGCTTTTGACACAGTTGACCACTCAACTCTTTTAAATCGCTTGGAAGACTGTGTAGGTGTCAGGGGGACCGCCCTAGAGTGGTTCAGGTCTTACCTCAGTGGGAGGTGCTGCTCAGTCAGACTGGGGGATTCCACCTCATCCACTGCTCCTTTAAACTGTGGAGTCCCCCAGGGTTCAATTCTCGCGCCTGTTCTTTTTGCCCTGTACCTCCTCCCACTGAGGGAAATCTTTAAAAAGCATGGCGTTTTATATCACTTTTATGCAGATGATTGCCAAATTTACCTGCCACTCAAAAAACGCACGTCCTGCCCCCTGGCACCTCTTTTAACTTGTCTTAGTGACGTCAAGGCTTGGTTGGCCCACAACTTTTTAAGTCTTAATGAGGGTAAAACTGAGGTCATTGTGTTTGGCAACCCTGACCCCCTCATGGACTTGGGCCCACTCAAACAGCAACACAAATCAGCTGTCACCAACCTTGGCGTCACTTTTGACAATAATTTTAAACTTGACAAACACGTGAACGCAGTTGTCAAGTCTGGCTTTTATCACTTGCGGCTTTTATCCAAAGTTAAACCTTTTTTATCTTTTAAATCTTTTGAACAAGTCGTGCACGCTTTTATCTCTTCTCGTTTAGACTACTGTAATGCACTTTTTAACGGCATCAGCCAACACGCTTTTTCCCGTCTACAGTTGGTCCAAAATTCTGCAGCGCGTCTTTTAACCGGCACTAAAAAACGAGAGCACATCACTCCGATTTTAGCTTTGTTGCACTGGCTTCCCGTTCGTTTTAGAGTTGATTTTAAGATTTTATTGTTTGTTTTTAAAGCTCTAAATGGACTGGCACCTCTTTACATCTCTGACCTCATCCAAATTTACACACCAGCGCGCGCTCTGAGGTCAGAGAGCCAGCTCCAGCTCGTGGTGCCGAAGACGAGACTTAAAACCAGAGGGGACAGAGCGTTCGCTGTAGCTGGTCCGAAGCTCTGGAACGCTCTGCCCCTCCATGTCCGTTCTGCTCCCACCGTGGAGTGTTTTAAGTCTCGTCTTAAGACCCACTTTTACTCTCTGGCTTTTAACACCGACTGAGTTGTGTGGTCCTCTGTTGTCTTTTTTATTTTTATTTTATTTTGTTTTATTTGTTTTTATTTATTCACTGTTTTATGCTTTTATTTATTTGTTTTATGTTTTTATTTGTATTTATCTTAGTTGACTGTATATTTTTCATATGTATTTGCTTTTATCTGTGCAGCACTTTGGAAACTGTTTGTTTGTGAAATGTGCTATATAAATAAAGTGGATTTGGATTTGGATTACTTTATAGGAAGCACTGTAAATGCAACTAACTTGTTAAGTTAATTGTAAATGGTAAATGGTCTCTATTTATATTGCACTTTTCCACCTTACAAGGCACTCAAAGCGCTTTTACAGTCAGGGATCCACTCACCCAGTCTAACAGACACTGAGGCAATGTGGGTTAAGTGTCTTGCCCAAGGACACAACGACAATCCACTTTTGTCGTCCCACTGTGGCACCTGGTGTTCTAACGCAGTGGTTCCCAAAATTGGGGTCGGGACCCCTCGGGGGGTCGCGAATCAAAATCTGGGGGTCGCGAGATGATTTCAAGATGTAATTTTATAATGATGACTTAGTGTTTAATCTGTATTTTTTTAACTGGAAGCATCATGTTTGACTGAATTATGATCATATGAAGCAATAAGCTACTAAAATAAATGCATCTAAACCCAAATTTAATGGTTTTCCAGCTTGAAATAGTTATAGACATCTATTTTATTTTGCTGTGGGGGTCGCAAGTTGGTTACATGGTTCTTTTGGAGGTCCCGGTCTGAAAAGTTTGGAAACCCCTGTTCTAATGGTCTCCCATCCAAGTACTAACCAGGCCCTATCTTGCTTAGCTTCTGGGATCTGACAGGATCAGGCTTTGACAAGCAGGTATGGCCAAGTTAACAACAATGAATACATAAAAAAAATCAAAGATTTGCTTTGTGTTGTAAATTCATTAAAAACAGTAAAGAATTAGGATCCTTGGGTTAATAATTTAAGATAAGATATGTTAGAATTTATAACAAGAAAAGCATAGCATTTTTCCAAAGTGAAAAGCAAACTTGTTTTGTTAGCTAATAGATTTGAGGCTCACGTATTTAATTTCTACTACAGCTCCACAATGTGCCATTACGAGTTATCCATCTCCATTTAGTTTTTATTTCATGAGTGTTTCAATATCCTCAAAAAAAGCTTATGTTTTCTAATTGTGAGCAAAGCCACCTCTCCACAGATCTGACCTGTAACCTGACCTGGTGACAGAACATGCTTATCATGTAGCTAGTGATAGACGGGCTTACTACCAATATTAAACACTAGGGCTGTAGTTCTTTAGTCGATTAATCGGTCGATGAAATCTTGGTCGACCAAAATGTTATTAGTCGACTAAGTATTTTATTTAGATAAGGAATTGTATTCAACAGTAACAGAATCATTGGTCTGAACTGACTTTTTTATATAAACACACAGTTTCCTCTTCATTTTTTGCATAAATTATAGTTTTTGCATGAACTACACAATATTATTAGTCTTTTTGAGCAAGGTTTCTTGCAGAGTTCTATTCTAATACTAACATTTCCAACCTGATTTTGATACTAAGGTATAAACTTGATTCTCGATACCACAATGAGAATTAGAATGTCCTTTCAAGAGAGTCCGATTTTGATTCAATGGACTGACATTTTCAACACAAAATCAAAGTTATGATCAAATGTTTTAGTTTCAAATCAGTTTTGATGAAACTCAAGATTATGTTAAAACTTTTCAGGAAATGTGACTTTTCTTTTCATTTTGTTCAAATGTTTGTCCTGTTAATGTTTTCTGTATTTGTTCAAATGAATATCTAATTTCACACCAGTTTTAGAATTGATTTGCAATATTTTTGACAACTCTACTTTTAGCTTCAGAGCCTTTGCCACGCCCCGTTTTTAGTCGATTAATCGCTCGATCGAACATGTTTTTAGTCGACCAAGAATTTCTTTGGTCGACGTCCGCCCTATTAAACACTCATGTAGTGGTACTTGAGACCAGTCTCGAGGCTGCTCTTTAAGGTTTATCTTGTTTCGCACATTTGGACTTGGTCTTGTCTTGGTCTTGTCTTGGTCTTAGACTCCAAGGCCATTTTTCATTATCACCACTCTCTACTAAACTTGCATCAGGAGTGCGGTGACCTGTCCCAGGCACAGTTTGCTGTAAACACTGCACAGTAAGACCATGTGGACACAGATAATTGTAACGAAATTACAAAGATGGTCTTGATTTGGTCTCGATTGACTGTGGTTTTGGTCTCCTTTCGGTCGTGACCTATAAAAATCTCTGTCTCGGTTCTCAGCGTTCTTGATCTTATCTCAATCTTGGGACTTTGTGATCTCATTTACTGCAATCTTAACTACTACACTACTGAACACTGAAAAATGCTGTTAATAGCAGTTATTGCTTAGCTATTAGCCCAAAACGCAACACTCACTGAAATGAAAAGAATATCTGAGTTATAAATGTTTAATTAAGCACAGGATAAAACAAACTAAAAATATAAATAAATTATAAATAAATACCATAGTATAAAAGTCTGAGTTAGGGGAAAGGGTGAGTGTTAAATGTGTAAATGTACATTCATAGTTAATAATTATACTAATGTTTTTTTTTTTTTTTTTATGAAATGTAAAATTAGCACTTGCTGTTTATCTACATGCTTTCATTAACCTTGAACAAAACACTGGTTGACAACAGTTCAGACGTGATAAGGTTTGTTTGCTTAATAGCATAGCGCCTCGCCTAATTGGTTGCTAACACATGATATTACAACATTCATGATTGCCCATGGATTAAAGTGTGCTAAAGGGAAGGGCAGGATTCTACAGTCTGACTTGTTTATCTCTGTAATTACTGACCATAGTCAACATTAAACACTCATAATTTTAGTTTAGACAGTATAATATAATAACTTATGTGGTCATATTATTTCAACACACAGTCAGTGTCAGTAACATAGGACAGTTAAGGACAAATATTTTGCATAACTTGTATTGTTATTGACCGGTGTTTCCCTTAAGAATGAATGACTTGGGCTCCATCTGTTGGCAACAAATAGAACTCTACAGGCTTAACGAATGTGATCTGAGATTGTGCAAATCAAAGTGTAGACTTTATATCACTGACCTCAAAAGATATGTCTAAGTGATATGTCTACTCTTTTTCTGTTTAAATATATAAATGTCTAGAAATAGTCTATGCCAGTTTTTAAATCTCAAACAAGACATTTCAACAGTAATAATGATTTGTCTGAGAAGATATTGTAACTTTAATATATTTCGCAGCCATTTTGATTATAATTGTGACATTTCTATTTATTTTTTTATTACTTTTGTACCACAGTCATTCCCATTTATTGAGACCACAATGGCACAAGCAATTTATATTAGATTATTTAATTGTGTAAATGTTTTGGAGTACAAATGCCATTTATTGCCATTATTTCTTTATATATATTTCTATAAACACGGTTACAGGGCATCAAAATATTTGTGTCCTTGTATTTTTACTAAAAAATTGGGAAAGAAGTAGGATTTTTTAGTTAAGATAAGCAAGCAAATAATTTTTACGAAAAAGTGAAGAGCAAACATTTTTGTAATCTAATAAATTTGAGGTCAACACATATTTAATATCTACTGTACATTAACATCTGGTATAAATAAATAAGCAATGTAACAGTCTCCACAGTATGTCAGTAAGACACGTCCATTTGGATTACCAGTGTTTCCCCTAGGATTTATTGAGATTATGTTGGCACAAGCAATTTATATTAGATTATTTAGTTAATTTTTTGAAGTAAAAATTTAATACAGGGCACATGACAAAAGTACAATCATACCATTTACTCAGCTTGACTATGGATAACACTGGTCTCATGCCACAATTATAATGAATTACTACATAAATCTGTGTAGCAAGTGAAGATAGCTTTTCAGTTGCATGTACATGTTTACTTCTGAACAATAGAGGTGACTATTCCTAAATAATCTTAAATTATATTAAACTTTATAGAACCACTGACGTCACATAAGAAAAATGTTATTTGTTATATTAAATACTTCTTTTGTTGCCTTTAACTGAGCTTCGTGTGACTCGAGAAACACCTCTAACACTGAAACCACATGTATGTTTTGAGTTAAAGGACCTTTTTGTATGTTCTAATGGAAAATCGCTCGTGATGGGGAAAAAAAAAACACACATTGAAGTCATATGCATGTTTTTCTATATCAAATATTGAAGGACCTGATTGTTCTTGGGAGAGTTTGTCAGCAGGTTGACAGGAGTGGAGAATGACATTTCTGAGAAAGAGGGGCTTGAGATCGGCAATAATATTATGGATAAGGGATTGTAGCTGCAAGACAAACCTGAGACACTGGAAGGATGTTTATCATGTTGCATATCGTCTATGTGGGTCCAGGGAGAGGCAAGCGGTCAGTTTTTTGGTACACGCCTGGCATAAGTCTTGCATAATGGAAGATACCAGGGAAAGTCTGGCTCAAACCTTTAGACTTTTTCTTAGGGAATACATTTTTGATTAATTTGAATCTTTGGAATCTTGGTCAACTTTAGATAAAAACATGCACCACATACAAAAGATGTAACTAGAGTAAGATTTTTTTTGTGTGTGTGTAATTTGTGCAACGATTAAAGACAACATTTTCCAAGCTCTTACCTCCAGTTCTCCCGGTGGGTCATCTTTAGGAGGTCGTCCTAATTAAAAAACACAACATAATTCATTAAAATAGAAACTCTCTGAAGACACGTAAATGTAGGTTAAGGATTCAGCTTCAAAATAGCATCTTAATCGCGCTTAGTCACGTAAAACTACACGCAAACATTAGCCCAATAAAGCAGGAAACGCCACATAAATAAGTGATAGAAACATATGCTACAATCTGTTTTATTATTGACGGCTGTGCGCTCCACGTTTGCATCGGTTCGCTGCTAAATTACAGGAGGATAGCACGCTAAAAGCACGCGGTTTTGCGCGAGATTTACATACCTGCGGCTGCACAGCGGCCATTGCTCCGGTTCGGTTCAGTTACCCGGAGGAAAAGAGCCCAAAAGCGGCGACATGAGCCCGGTAAAGCCGCCCCGGTGTAGCGCTGGAGCGAAGGCTGCCACGGAGCTGAGAGGACGGCGAGCGAGCAGGGACAAACCACGCCTCTGATAAATATGCACATTCGTTTTATCCACGTTGGTACTTTATGAGTCTCTCTGCTGTATATAATGCGCTTAAACAATAATAATGTAATAAATATTTGATACATTTATTAATATTCACATCAATTATCAGATGTTCTTAGTTGGATTCCCAGCTCTCAAAGGTTATCCGGATACTTTAAATGTTTGAGTTGATAAAGTAGCCAATCATTTTGACATCAAATAGAAGGTACATAAACTTCTGAATTTTCTGGTGTTTGAAGCACAATGTATTTTTGCAGTGCCACTTAAATATTGACCAATCAAATGTTACTTGATTTTAACCAATTAACTTCAATATATAAATTAGACTGAATTTTTTTTATTACAGGACATAATTCATTGCAAGTCCACATCATTAAACTATAGGCCTAAACAATTTTCATAGAGCTTTGGATGAGAACATACAATTGTATTCATTTGCTGCATTTATAAAAGGGATTTTCATATTTTTTATAAAATTATAAAGCAATGTCACAATGGATTTTAAAACTTAAGGTAGAAAAGCACAACTCGAAAACAAAGGTATAAAAATAAAGACCTTTATTTGAATTTGCAAATAAACTACTTTAATGAGAAAAAACAAACTTAATAGATGAAAAAATTCTACTCAAATATTCATTACAAGTCATGAACACTGCAATGTAATTCAGAGTGCCCAGGCTTATACTCTGTGGGTCATATGCAGACCAGGTATTGAGCAAACTTCAAATATCCACAAATCATCTGCTGAAGTTGGGAAGTGCTCCAGTAGCAGTTTCACCAGCCTGAAAAACAAGATATCGATCATCATTTAGCCAAAGATATTTAGATATTGACAGAACTGATAACCTTAGAACCTCTACAAGTTGAACCCCCAATATTCAATTACACACATTAAAAAGACTCAAGTTTAAGAAAGACTTTTGAGTAAAACTGCATACAAGATTTGATTACAATAACTCGTAAAAGCATGAGGAAACTTGAAATCTCTAAAGTTCAAATAAATTTGCAGATTCGCTCAGACATCCAAGGAATTGAACCATCTTTGGCCTTTCGACCTCTGGTGGAAACTGCGAACGGATAAAAGTGCGTCATCACAGCGAATCTGCCATCTTTCCTCAAAGCCAAAGTTCACTCTGGTCACAATCAGGCACATTTAACTTCAACACATTTTAACCTTTAACTAAAGACTGAAAAGAGGCTGCAGATTCACTTTCAAAAGTACCTTCTGATTTGACAACGGCTGAAGTATTCCAGATGAAGCACCGTGGGACCAACTGAAACGAGAAATGAAAATTAAAATTGTTTAAAGGATACAAGAAAGAAAAAAAATCCAGTTGATCTTTTTAGCAATCTACTTATCAGCAATTTTTATTGCCTATTTAAGTATTTTTAGCCAAATTAGTTGTTACAAAGGACTTAGTTTGAGATGTAAACCATTCTACAAAGAGTTTACATTTGTAGAACGTAATTGTTATGCAGTAAAAATGCAGCAGTCTTTGCTATAAAGATTTTAGTTACATGCATCACAAAATGTATTTTTGTTTGACCAAGCCCTAAACAAAATAACATTTTATGTCTTAAGACTGTGGGAAGGAGCTTAGACATGCTAAAGAAAACCATTTGTATAGATTCTTCACTTTTTCAGTTATTTGTTGTTCTTCAAGTAAAAAAAAGAAGTGTCCTTAAACTAGAAGATAAACTAAAGTCTAGAATTCTTTCCTACCAAACAAATAAAAAGCAGAGTAAAATGTTTCTAAAAATTGGATTCGCTCAGACATCCAAGGATAGACCATCTTTGGCCTTTCGACCTCTAGTGGAAACTGCGAACGGAGTAAAAATAATCATCACAGCGAATCCAATGCTAAGCTTGATACTACACTAATACGTTCTTTTTTCATTATAAATTAAAGTGGTTAAAAGAATCCTAGTGTTTCTGGATAAGATTGTGTCATTTTGAACTTGTACCTTTTCATTAGAAGTCACCCCTGGAGGATCCCAGATGAAGTGCCATTCGACAAACCTGAGGACAAGACAGACGTGATAATCACAGATCCTTACAGTCGTTTGAACTGTTAAGTCATCTAGTTTGGCAGTGAACACCACAATGACATTGAACCAGACTTGTTTTTCTCAGTTCCCTTGACAATTTTGATCCCATCCACTACAAATTCTACAATCATTCTTAACTTTTGGAAGCGCCACACCAACAACACATACAGAATTTCAAAAGTCAGGATTCGCTCAGACAATATTTGCATCATATTTGGTCTTTGACCTCAGGAGGAAAGAACAATTTGGAACTGAAGTCATCACAGCGAATCCACTAGTACAATTTGATTCGAGATGGTAAATGAGACTCACCTGTTGTCTAAGGTAGGATTACAAGCTGGTTTGTCCACAAAGAAATCTGAAAGAAAAGAAATCTTTATTAGAACTTAAAGATGGATGTTTTTACTTTCTACATTTCTCCTCAGTTTCGCTCAGACATCCAAGGAAGATATAAACCATCATTGGCCTTGTGACCTCCAGTGGAAACTGCAAATGGGAAAAAATCCCATCATCATAGCGAATCTGAAGTCAGCGATGCATACATTTTTGATCTGCCCTACATCCGTTTAATAAAATGTGCAATATGTAACTTTTAACAATTTAAAGTGATCATAGCTGCTGGACTCTTAATGTTTGTCTTTATCTCTTCATAACTTCTGACTAAAAACTGCCAACAATTGCGTCGCAGTTGAGCAGTGCAACTTCTACATTGCTGAATGAACTTTGACCTAGGTTTTGATAGCTGTTGTAAATACTAATGGCTATTCAGATACATTCGGTTTGCACTTCATGCATGTTTCGTTTGTAGTAAATGTAAGTCACCATTTTCGATATATGATACCAACTACATCATAAGTCTATCCACTCTCTACTAAAGGTCAAACTTTGTTTTCTGCTAACTAGCCTTTGCTAATCATTATTGCACATTGCAGTGCTATTATCTATTCAAGTACTTTCAATTCATTGTATTACTATTTTATAGCACATTTCAAGACATTTTAGTGCATTTTTAAAACTACAAACATACCAATTAGGAACTACACACAAAATGTTCACTTTAAATTCAGCTTCTTTTCCAGAGAGCTTCTTAAGGGACAGTTTTATATTGCAACACAGCGATGAAAAATTTATTTTAGATTAATCAAATAACAGAAAAACACACCAAATGTGTTTTGTATTGAGAATTTGCAGCAGTGTGGTGTGAAATGGATAAGAAAATCTGGCAAATTGCTTCATAAAGACCAGATCTGGAGAGAGACATACAAGCTCAATGCAAGAAATATTTTTCCTCCTACAGTAGAAAAATTTACTCACCATTTTAACCCGGGTCAACACTCTTGTAGAGATTCATTGGACTTTCTGGTTTCTCCATGCTGAAAAACAAATAACAAAGCTTTTAGGGTTAAAGTGCTAAACCCCAAACTCATAGAAATAGAAATACGAAGCGAAGGATTTGCGCTTAAAACGATGTAAATCTAATGTGCACAAGGCTAATACACACGTGTTGTATGTCAGCCATCAAAAAACAAACAGCAAAAATAAATACACACTAAATTGTAGTATCCTTTAAAAACTAGCTTAAAAATAGCTTTGTTGCAAGTCGTGCCTTGAAAACGCATGGAGTAGGACGTGCACTTCTAGTCAAAATCTGCCTCTATCCGCCAAATAACTGCACCATCCGATTTTGATTAACACTCACAAAGGTTCTTTAAAGACTTGTGAATAAATAAAGTAGATATTAAGAAAGAAAAATACCACGTTGGTGAAATATTTACCTCAGAAACGAGAGATACGACATGCTCGGCGCTGCTCTGCTTGAGAATGAGGAAGTGAAGTTCTTGTTCTGGGGTTTTATAATGTGGGCTGCAGCGCCATAGCGTGGTCTTCTGCGGAATAACAACTGAAAGAAGAGAGGAGAATGTGGCGGTAAAGTCTGCAGCGTTTGGGGAAAATTGCGATATTTCTGACCAGTAATGATGATTAGTTTTGCGATTTATGTGTTAATCTGCTAGTAATTTGGTTCTGAGTTCATATTCTTAATGCCGTTTTGTAAAATTGACTAAATTAAATAATAATAATGAGCTGATGAATATAAAAATAGTTTTGCATGCAAGTTATTTTAAAACAAATTTAATTCGCCTGGGTAATGCAGAAAGCCAAATGTTTTGGTGTCTGTGAGAGAAACTATGAGACTGTAATAGTTACAGTCTTTGTCAATTGTTGCATTCGTTGACATAATTGCAGTTCGATGTTGATGAATTGCAATTATGTCAAAAATGAATTGTGTCTTCCTTACCAAGAAGTTGCATCACGACATTGAGACAGCCAAACAAGACTAAATCAAATAATTTTGTATGTACAGTATTCATAAGTGACAAAGATATAGTGGAGTGTGGTGTTTCTTTCTTGTCTCAGGGGTTACAATAGTATTTGTTTTTTTTACTTCTCCAAAAATTGTACACACAACAAATGGAAGACAAGGTCATAGACATTATATTTTTTATATATATATAAAAAAAGTGTTTATTTATTTATTTATTCAAGTAGGTCTATTGAGAACAATTCATCATTTACACAATGACCTGGCTGTAGTTGTATTTGGATTTATTTATTGACCTTTAGTTAACCAGGAATGCCACACTGAGATTCAATGTTTCTTTGAGTGATCGTGCAGCTCATACTGAAGTGCTTCCGTTTTCACCTACCACCTATCCCCGTCCACTTGGCTACAGTGTTCTTCCCTACCATTCTACAAGGATGGCTTACCCTGCTTATCATAGTTTAGTTTATTTTTGTATCATTATTTCATGTTTTGAGAAGCTCAATTTCATATCATAAATATCCTAAAACATCATTATTATAGAATTTATAGTAGTTTAGCTGTGCTAAAAAACAATAAAAGGCACAAGTTATTACCAGTATTCATAAACCTGCAATATGTAGGCCTATATTTCTCCAGTAACGTGCCTATGCAACCCAAGCAGTCCTGCTAAGCCAAAAAAACAAACGTAGGGAAACACTGGCTTGGTTGAGATTCTGAGTAAAACTTGCAGGATTCAAACTTGTCATAAAAGACTTAAAAATCTGCTGCTTTTTAAAGTTACATTTTACAGTGTAGAGGCGGAGCTTATTCAGTTTTAAACAGAAAGTTAATAGACCTGTTTCTACTGTATTTATAAGCTGCTGTAAATCAGTTTTGTACAATGAATTCAATCAACAAAATGCACTTATGTCTCACATATTTCTTTGTTTATTACTAAACTTATTTAAAGGTACACTGTGGAACTTTCTAGAGCTGAAAAGTCATCTACACAAATGGGGAAGTTAAAACTATACTTTGGGACTTTTTGAATGGAGACGAACACATTTTATGCCATATTATGAAAAAAATCAGATAAAGGAACCACGTTTCTGCAGAAACAGTGTTCAGTCTTATTATTTGGCTTGGAGGAGACTATTTTGTGGCCATGCAATCCCGCTCAAAGCAAAAATGCAGATTTTTATTAATTATTTGATTCTTCTAAGTGACAAAAAAAATGCATTTATTCAAGTTTATTTTTGGCCAATAAGTTGTGCAGTGCACCTTTAAAGCAGGAATACCAAACTTTTTTGTTCTAATTTAGAAAGTTTAGTCTTTTGCACCAAAAAGTGTACTGCGCATGCAGCTCTTTGTTTAATAAATCTGACCTCTGTGTTCTGTTTGAATCAAACACTAGGGTATTTCAAGGAGACTTATTGTGATTTTTCAGAAAGAAACTATGGAAAATGTAGATCAATAATTCACATTGTGTTCATTGTAAAAGACAAAACTGATCTAAAACAACTTAGAAATAGAAGGAGGTCCACTGACTTCTGTTCAAAACAGCAAAACTGATAAGCTTCTTGCTGCTTTAACATGGTTTAAAAAAAGAAAAGTAGATTTTACATAAGAGGTCTCCTTTAAAATCTCATCAGTAGCCAAAAGCAGAACTCTGATGGGCTGTGCTTGGGTGGTCCACTTTAGTTTTACTATGCTGTCTACAAAAAGATGTTCCTATACCTCAAATGATGCATGTGACGTGAATATTTACAATGTTTTGAATTCGTAAGAACTGGATGTGTAAGCACTGATTTAACTACTTTTCAGATTTGCAGCAACAAAATCAGGCACCCGAGCTTTAACATTTTTGCAACAATCTGTTTAAACCCACCAAAACAATTCCATTAAACCTGCTCTAACTCTCCTCTCCATTGACAGACCTCTCGTCCAATCACCACGCCGCTTTTCCTCTCCAAGTCCCACCCTTCCCCCTCTGCCGCTGCTGCCTCCTCCCCCCTCACCCTCTCCTCCTCTCCTCTCCTCCTCTCCTCTTCCTCTCCATCCCTTCTGCGTCCCGCCCACACCAGGCACCGAACAGCAGCTCCTGACACACGGATGCTGGGCTGGGAAAAAATACTGCAGCAAAAACAAGGTAAGAGATCACAAATCGACTGTTTTTTGGTTACATTTTGATTGTGTTTAAGGACATGTCATGCTGGATTGAGCTGAAAATGGAATGTGGGAAAGGAAAAAAAAAACTGGTGCAGCATGTGAGGATGAAATGTGAGGGATTTGTAGAGGATCAGGGATTGGGGGGAAAAATGTTTGCTGTTTGGGAAATGATGAAGCTAAAATGATGAAGAGGGAATGAATGGATTTGTGTTTTGAGGTAGATTAGAATCAGAGCTAAGGCCTGTTAGCATCCACAGGCTAACAACGTCATAACCAGCAACAGCAGGTCTGAAGGAGGTCTAAAACAGGGACTAAACCGGGTCTGAAGCAGGTCTAAAACAGGGACTAAACCAGGTCTGAAGGAGGTCTGAATCAGGACTAAAACAGGGACTAAACCGGGTCTGAAGCAGGACTAAAGCAGGACTAAAGCAGGTCTGAAGGAGGTCTGAATCAGGACTGAAACAAGGACTAAACCAGGTCTGAAGCTTGACTAAAGCAAGACTAAAGCAGGTCTGAAGGAGGTCTAAAACAGGGACTAAACCAGGTCTGAAGCAGGACTAAAGCAGGTCTGAAGCAGGTCTGAAGGAGGTCTTAATCAGGTCTAAAGCAGGTTTGAAGCAGGACTAAAGCAGGTCTGAAACAGGACTGAACCAGGACTAAACCAGGTCTGAAGCAGGTCTAAAGCAGGTCTGAAGCAGGACTAAAACAGGTCTGAAACAGGACTGAACCAGGACTAAACCAGGTCTGAAACAGGTCTAAAACAGGTCTGAAGGAGGACTAAAACAGGTCTGAAGGAGGACTGAACCAGGTCTAAAGCAGGACTGAAGGAGGTCTGAACCAGGAATAAAGCAGGACTAAAGGAGGTCTGAACCAGGACTAAAACAGGTCTGAAGGAGGTCTGAACCAGGACTAAAACAGGGACTAAAACCAGGACTGAAGCAGGACTAAACTAGGACTAAAGCAGGACTAAGCCAGGTCAGGACTAAACCAGGTCTAAAGCAGGACTAAATCGTGGAATAAAGCAGGTCTGAAGCAGGAACTAAACCAGGTCTAAAGCAGGACTAAGTCAGGGACTAAAGCAGATTTGAAGCAGGACTAAAGCAGGTCTAAAACAGGACTAAATCAGGACTGAAGCAGAACTAAAGCAGGGCTAAACCAGGACTGAAACGAGTCAGCACGACTAGACTAGGACTTAAGCAAGACAAAACTAGGACCGAATAAGCACTAAACCAGGTCTGAAGCAGAAATAAACCAGGTCTGAAAAAAGACTGAACCAGATCTGAAGCTGGACTAAAGCAGGTCTGAAGCAGGACTAAACCATGACTAAAACAAGAACGGAATCAGCCATAAAACCTGTAGTAAAAAAGTACTAAAGACTGTACATCTTAACTCTGTACATCATCACATATAATCGTGTGAAGGATCGCTGGTACACTCACTTTGTCTGACAGTATTTATCTACTTCTATTTATTCCTTCTCAAATGCTGCTCTGTACATAAACATAGTCAAACCAAAGACTTAATTTACATTTATTCTGCTTATTTGCTGCAGTTGTTCATAATCATAGCCATTATTGTAATAATACTATAATACTGTATACTGATGCAATTTTATCTATTTATCTTGTCATATTGTGCACTGTGCTCAGACATAGCAGACAATTATTGAGTTTTTAGACTGTTTTCTTGTTTGATTGTATGCTTCTATTTCCCTGCTGTTCTTGAACTAGACTAAAACATGACTATGCCAGGACTACATCAGCTCTGAAGTTGGATTAACCCTGGACTGAACCAGATTGAAATCTGAAGTAAAACAGCACTATCAAGGACTATTTCAGAATGTATAAGTATAACTCAATCAGGACTAAACCTGGGCTGAAGCAAGACTGAATCAGGACTGAACCAGGATCAACCTAGGCCTATTTCAAGTCTGAAGTAGGACTAAACCTGGGCTAAACAAGGACTAAAGCAAGACTAGGACTAAAGCAGAGTTTAACTAATACTAAGGCTGGACTGAGTCAGGACTAAACTTAGAGTAAAACATGTCTATGCCAGAACTAAAGCAGGTCCGAAGCAGGAATAAACCAGGACTAAATCAGGCCTGAAGCGAGACTAAAGCAGGGCTAAAGTGATCTAAAGCAAGACTATCCTAACTAACAAAAGCATTGCTAAATCAGTTGTACCAAATTCCAAATTCAACAAAATATATTGGGACTAAATCTAGACTAAATGTGGTCTAATCTGTTCTACATCTAAACTAAACACAGAAATCCCTAGATACTGGGGCTGCACAAATAATTAAAAACAAATCGAAATTTCAATGTCAATGGACTCAATTGCCAATTTACACAGGCTGCAATTTTTGAAGTCCAATCATTTCTTTCTGCTGATTTTTGTTACATTTTCTGAAAAGCCAAAAACAAAACCAGACTTAGCCGAATGAGCTCAGTTCTAATCCCTCAAAGTCTCATGGATTCTCACCACAGATCCCATGTGCAAAAAAACAAAATCAAAATCTGGTAAAGTGGAAGTAGGCCAAGCCAAACTTCAAAGGTTTCTACGGCAACGGACGCAGCCAAGGGGGAGGGGTTTCATTGAATATTAATGCAGAAAGAGTCCTGGTATGAACCTGGCGTAGTCTCGGGGTAGACCTATTATTCATGGGGTCTATATTTACATTTTTTTTAAGATTTGTTGTAAATTCATTGGGTTTTGGTTGATCAAAAAAAATAATAATAATAATACAATAATACATTTTTTACAAACGAACGAACAACTTCTTCATATAGTAAACAAAATAGGTTACTTCTGTATTTTATCATGCATCTTTTAAGTCTAGCATCCAGACTTGTTTTGAGCATTTTGGCAACATTAGCATATCAGGGAAGATCGCTTTGATTATTTTCCTTTTACAATGAAGCTGAGACTCTGTGTGATGCTATATCATTCATAATTTATGGCATTAGAAATAAGTAGATTTGAATTAAACAGAACCTTCTATTTCTGCTTGATACAAGGTAAACAAGGTACATACAAGGTGCACTGTGAACAACTGAAATGACTAGGAATAACAAAATCCTGATCCTAATCTGAAACAACTCCAAATCCTAGATCTCAATTTACACAATTTTGGAATTTCAGATTTAAACTTAGTCGTCACAAAGAAAATGTTTCCACATGGCTTCAACCAAAACACCAGGCTGTATTAAGACACTAAGAAACTAGTGTTTCTATTTGACACTTTTCAATTGAGATTACAAATAATAGACACGTAAAACAGGGCTAAACATGCTCAGGATTAACACTATTAATCCTATTAATCCATAGTATAGATACACATGTTAAACAAGTTCATTCTAAAGAAAATGTATTAAAGGAAGGGTGTGTGTTTAGATTTTGTAGTTTGTGAAGAGGGGTAGACTAGGACTAAAAAGCAGCACTAGATACTAGTCAGCCCCAGCCTAATCAATAATACACCAGCACAGAGTCAGATATTTAAAAAATTGTATTTCATTTAATAATTTTGGTTTGTCATTTTTTGACCTATTTGTATTTGTATTTCCTGTTCAGTTAATTTTTATGAGGTTTTCATTACACCAGCTTAAAACAATAAATCTTCAGAAGATCTGACAGTGACAGTGAGTTGACAGAAAACATGTTAAAGACTTCACAAATCAGAAAAATAATTCACCATAGGACACTTGTGTGTTTAAAAAGAGACTTGTTTGTGTTTAAATGCTAACGCTCCAGGAAATGCTTCTATGTTTGTTCTTATCCCTTTGTTTTGTCTTACAGGTGCTACACATTCTGCAATGGGCTCCTCCTGTCTCTGAAAATTCACATTATCTTCACTTCATTGTCCAAATCCGATTAGATTTCTCACTTGGCAATTTAAAAATGCCGTTTCTTGATCGTAACATAAGATGTTTAAAATGGCACAGGGGACTCCAAAAACTTGAATATGTATAATTACAAGACTGTATCACCAACAAAATTAACCTTATCCAAAAATGTTTTCTACAGACAATTCAAAATCATCAAACAGTTGTGTTTTAGTACATCAGTAAACGAATAGTGAATCAGCTGTAGTAGACATGGATGAAAATAAGTGTGTAACTTTGGTCAAACTAAAGTCCCGTGAGACCAGCCTGGTTTAGGGCCCCAGCACAGCTCCATGGAGGCCCCCCAGCACTCGCCCGACTCCAGCAGCGAGGAGTGCACTGTCCTGGAGGCAGCGCCCAAGAACAGCTGCCCACTGCACCCCAACAAGGTCAGAGCACAACACTGTCAGACAGCCAATACAGCAAAAATGAACCATGGAATAAAAATAGGACTTAAGGATTTAGGCTGTCTGTACTAATATTTGTATTTTTTAAACGACAGTCAGTGACCATTAGGAAAGTGCATCTGATTATACTTTTAATATACTCAACAAAAATATAAACGCAACACTTTTGTTTTTGCTCCCATTTTTCATGAGATGGACTTAAAGATCTAAAATTCATTCCAGATACACAATATTACCATTTCTCTCAAACACTGTTCACAAATCTGTCTAAATGTGTGATAGTGAGCACTTTGCTGAGATAATCCATCCCACCTCACAGGTGTGCCACATCAAGATGCTGATCTGACATCATGATTAGTGCACAGGTGTACCTTATACTGCCCACAATAAAAGGCCACCCTGAAATGTGCAGTTTTGTCTCACAACAAAATGCCACAGATGCCACAAGCATTGAGGGAGCGTGCAATTGGCATGCTGACAGCAGGAATGTCAACCAGATCTGTTGCTCGTGCATTGAATGTTCATTTCTCCACCATAAGCCGTCTCCAAAGGCGTTTCAGAGAATATGAAAATGTCCCAGTTCTTGCATGGCCAGCATACTCACCGGACATGTCACCCATTGAACATGTTTGGGATGTGCTTGACCGGCGTATACAACAGTGTGCACCAGTTCCCACTAATATCCAGCAACTTCGCACAGCCATTGAAGAGGAGTGGACCAACATTCCACAGGCCACAATAGACAATCTGATAAACTCTATGCGAAGAAGATGTGTTGCACTGCATGAGGCAAATGGTGGTCACACCAGATACTGACTGGTTCTGAGTCCCCAGACCGCCAATAAAGCAAAAACAAAATGCACATTTCAGGGTGGCCTTTTATTGTGGGCAGTATAAGGTACACCAATGCACTAATCATGATGTCAGATCAGCATCTTGATGTGGCACACCTGTGAGGTGGGATGGATTATCTCAGCAAAGCAGAAGTGCTCACTATCACACATTTAGACAGATTTGTGAACAGTGTTTGAGAGAAATGGTAATATTGTGTATCTGGAATGAATTTTAGATCTTTAAGTCCATCTCATGAAAAATGGGAGCAAAAACAAAAGTGTTGCGTTTATATTTTTGTTGAGTATAAATAAATTTGAGCTTTTTAAGTCAACAGTTGTAGATTTTCGAGTTTCAATGATTATTCAGCAAGACCCTAAAGTTTACAGTGAGTCCAATTTTACAACTTTATCGTAAATAGAAAGTGAATATCAAACATCAAATTTTAGTATTACAAAAATAGCAAAAAATAAATCAGTAATACAGTATATAGTAAAAATCTTGCAATTTTTGTTTTGTTTTGCCATAACCATAACTAAAACACAGCAAAAGACTTCATCTGCAATCACGTCACTTCTTCTTAATTCTGTTTCCTTAAATTTGATTAAATCAAATTTTGAATGAAAAAATCTTAGTTCAACTGAAACATTTCATTATTTTTACTGGTTTTAATTTAAAAACTTGTCTCACAAAATCACAAATTTGCTTTTCACTGAAGTATAAGATCAAAATAAACTGATCTGTGATATAAATAATCTCCTCCGCCAAATGTCTGCATAACCGGGAATTGATATAATGCTCATCTTTAGTTTGAATAGTCACGAATACAGATTAACTGAATCATCTTAAACTGTAAACTTTCAACTAAGGGCACAAAAGTCATGATTTGTAGTTCTGTTATTGATTTCACATTTGTATTGCAAAAGGTTGTGGTCATATGAAAACACATTACATACTGTGGGCCAGGGGTGTCCACATTTTTTTTTCCAGTGGGCCGAATTTGGAAACTTGAGGGTGGTAGTGAATCATTCAAAATTTTGCGTTTGATCTAAATTTAATGCACCAACACATTCATTCAACAATCATTTGAAGTTTGTATAACATCAAAACTTGTGTTATTTTGACCATTATAGAAGAGTTGCTCAAATTTGACATTAAATACTGTATTTTTTGTAATTTGAGTCAATCTAGCAGGAAGTCCGAGGGCCAAAAAAATGTGTGATAGGGGAAATAGCTACTTGATCCTAATAGAAATTAGGATCAAGTAGCTAAAATGAGTTGTAATACAAAAAGTGAATGAGTTATCAAATTCTACAAAGTGAACGCAGCCAATTTACATCAACTAAAAAGTTTGAGTACACGTTTTAACACATTTCTGTTGGACTGAGAAAATATCGTCCAAATATCGCCATCGAGAAATGCCCTAAAAATATCAAGATATTTATTTTTGTCAATATCGCACAGCCCTAGTCTCACGTATGTACAGTATGCATAGAGCACTTTACAACAACACAAAGAAGTGTTTTACAGAATAAAGGGAGATCCAGAAAAAACAACATCGTAAAACACTAAAGATATTTTGTGCAGACTTTTGGAGAGCAAAGCAATTCCAAGGAAAAACACAGCATTTACATTTTTAGCTACATTATTAACAGTGAAATAAATTTATTGTATAATTACTGTGGCTTTTTTTAAATTGTGGTATACTGTACGTAAATATGTTGTTACTCCTTCCTTATTATCGTTTAAGCAGTTTACTTGTGTTTCAGTCCTACCTTCTTGTGTTGTAGGTGTCGGATCGGTTCTGTCAGTCCTGTCTGTGCTCTCTGTGTGAGGACTGTCAGGGGCATGAGGACCACCCCTCTGTGGACCTGGACCAGGGCTTGAACCAGACCAGAGTCCAGCTGCAGGAGCGACTCCGGGCACTACAGAAGAGGTAGCTCTCCACAACCTTCAAAGTAGCTCCCTACAAGGTTTTGGAATCATGCACCAAATGCTTTTTATTTTTACATTTTGTACATGCCCAGCACCATTGTAATAGTTTATGTGACACTAATACATTGACGAGGTGCACGGTAGCCAAGTGGTTAGAGCTCTGGCTTCCCAATAAGGAGGTCGTGGGTTCGACTCCCGGGTCGGACCATATCAACATCTCACGATTTCTCTGGGTGGAGTTTGCATGTTCTCCCCGTGTCACCGTGGGTTTTCTCCAGGTACTCCGGTTTCCTCCCACCTCCAAAAACATGTATGTTTAGGTTAATTGGGCATCACTGTAAATTTCCCCTGTGAGTGAATGAGAGAGTGAATGGTTGTCTGTCTAACCTTGCGACGAGTTGGCCACTGTCCAGGGTGTTCCCCCGCCTAAGGCCCAAAGTTACTGGGATAGGCTCCAGTCACCCGCGACGCCTAACGGGATTAAGCGGTAGAAAATGAATGAATAATACATTGGCAGCTTTTAATGTTTTACATAAACGCCTCAAAAAAACCACATAAAAGTTCCAATTTTGTGCAAAAAGCCAGGGGTCTTAAGGGTGGGGTAGGGGGATTTTCACACTGCAAACACAATTTAGGTTTTAAACCTGACAACCTTCTCTCATAAATACTTCAACATATTGGTAATATCAAAATGTATTAAGTTTTTGTTGCAATTTTGGCTTAAAACCCTCTTTTCTTATTTGAAGTGAAACTGGAGAGGACCACCCAAGCTCAGCCAATCAGAACGCTGCATTCTGCTCCTGATTAGAACTAAAATTCTTTATTATTCGATTCAGAGAGTACTCTGTGGGCTAACTTTTTAAGAAAGTGCTGCATTTATCATAGACTTTTTGGTGGAAAACACAAAGTTGACTTATTTATGACTAAAAAGATTAGCTACCCCAACTTTAAACTCGCGGCCTGTGGGCCAAATGTGGCCCTTGATGATTTCTGAATATTATTGATTGTTGCCCGCCAATCAAATATATTGTTGGGATGTGTCTATACAACCTCTAAAATGCAGTAGAATATAGCAAATTACATGTATTTTGTCACTTTTGATTAATTTCTCACTTGTGTGTGTATGTTGTAAAAGTAAAATAATGGATATCTGCTTATTAATACATATGTTAAATTGGGCTTTACATAGCCTAATATAGCCTCATTTATATGGTCAACTCTGACTTCCATCATTTCGACCTGAGCTCCATTTGAGTTCGAGACCCCTGCTCTAACCTCACTAACATTCTGGTTTTGTAAAACTAGCTCTTTGGTGGAAAAACACTGGAGACCCCGCCCTATACTGTCCCTGCTCCTCTGTCCTTTAGGCTGAGAATCACTTGTTAGAAACATGTTAGAGAACCTACAGCCTCAAAACGCAGCTTGAGGACAAGTCATAAAGTTTCTGCCTTGAGCCTATTTACAGGTAAAAAAAAAACAAAAAACGTGACCAAAATACTCTCAATACTTCTACGTCTCAGGTATGTTTTCAATATTGACCAGAAACGTCCTGAAAGTCCTGGCAGACATGTTTTTGTGGTAGAAGAAACTTGAGCACCTGGAGGAAACCATGGCAGACACGGGCAGAACATGCAAACTCCACTTAGATAGGCTCTGAGCTAGGCAAGCCCAAGCCCTTCTTGCTATGTTTTTGGATGGTTCAGAAGAAGTACATTTTCCCAGCCTCACAGCAAGATGGTCGCGGGTTCAACTCCCACACAACCCAGACCTTTCTGTGTGGAGTTTGGATGTTTCCCCACCAACAGATAACATGCAGGTTATGAAATGCTTGCCCCAGGGCTGCGGGGCTGTTACTGAGTGTGGAGGTGGTTATATTTGAAGCCTTTTGGAAGACCTCTGTCAGTGTAAATGTGCTATATAAAAAAATTCATTCATTATAAACCTGGCAGGGTCTAGACTTTGAGTGCCTTGAAAGATGAAAAAGTAGAGACCATAGAGGTCATTTAGAGATTATAGAAAAATTAACCTTTATATTTCAAATAAAAGTGTTTTTCATGGTTCATTTTTATAACACCCAACAACAATTATTGCAATTTAATTTAAAAATAGACACTTACATTTTTCACTTTTTCTTAAATGAAGGCAACCAAAAGTGTCGGAAGCACTGTCCCAGGTCAGAGAGATCCTGCAGCAGCTGACCAATCAGAGAGCGGCTATCGAAGAGGATGTCCAATCAGGATTTGAGGATCTGCACCGACAGCTCGATGTCAGGAAGAGCGTTCTGCTGATGGAGCTGGAGGTCACCCACGGACTCAAACACAAGGTCTGAACCGGGAATAAACCAGGACTAAAGCAGGACTAAACCAGGACTAAAGCAAGATGAAAGCAGGACTAAAACAGGACTAAAGTAGGACTACACCAGGACTAAAGCGCAACAAAACCATGACTAAACCAGGATTATTTAAGGACTAAACAAAGACTGAATCAGGACTAAACCAGGGCTAAATAACAGGACAAAACCATGACTAAAACAGCAGTAAATGAAGACTAAACCAGAACTAAACCAGAACTAGAGCAGGCCTAAACCAGAACTAAACCAGGCATAAATCAGGACTAAACAAGGACTGAACCAGGACTAAATCATGACTAAATATCACAACAAAATCAGGACTAAAGCAGCAATAAATCAGGACTAAATCAGGATTAAACCAGGGCTAAACCAGTACTAAACCAGGGCTAAATATCAGGACAAAACCAGCACAAAATCAGGACTTAACCAAGACTAACTCAGGAATAAATTGGGCCTAAACCAAGTCAGGATTAAACCAGGGCTTAACCAGGACTAAACCAGGACTATATCAGGACTAAAGTAAGCTAAATTAAGCCTAAAGTAGGATGAAATGAGGACCAAATTAGGACTACATCAAGGCTAAATCGGGACTAATTAAGAACTAAACCAGAACTAAAGTAAAGCAAATGACATGAGACTAAAACACAAGACTAACAGCACAGTCCATCATAAATCTCTGTCTAAACCTGTTGTGTAGGTGTTGCAGGCGCAGATGGAGAGCCTGGCTGGCTGCGAGGGGGACATGTCGACTGTCAGTGCCCAGCTGGAGGAGGCGTTGGCCGGAGAGGCGAGCGTGGCGTCCCTGGCTGAAGAGCAGGAGCTGGGGCAGAGGCTGGAGCAGCTCATGGGCCTCACGGTGCGCTCGGACCCGGAGGAAAACGACCAGCTCGACCTCATCCTGGAGACAGACGCACTGCGGAAGTCCATCCATAATTTAGGCACCATCGTTACCACCAGGTAGGCTAAAGGTTGTTATATAGAAGACCTTATGTGTTTTTTGCCCTGTCCACACGAAGACAAAAGACACAGAAAGTCACAAAACTAGAAGATGACTTGACACTGAGCATGTGCAGAAAAGTTGTTGAACGTAAACACAATTTTGACGAAGAATTCTTTTAAACTTAGCAAACATTCTGAATGAACATAGAACTAAAACCTGCAGAATTGGCAAAGAAAGTTAAATTAAGCTTCAGATGTCTTTAGAATATTATGACATATTATGACATATTATCAAAACAGATTTTATGGCGACAAACTCTGAGGTGGATTTATTTGTTTATTCTTTTTGTGTTGTGCAAACATCGTGCAATAAAGCTCAGAACATTTTGCAGATTGGACATACACTCTGGCAGTATTGTCATCATCTGGAGGATTTACCTGGTGCTGCAAACGTCTAACTTGGCTAACTTTCCTAATTTTTGTTTATTTTGGGCTATTGCTAACGTCTATGAGAAAAATACATTGGATGCCGCTGCTGCGTTTACTTCCTGCCTCCAGTCAGCACCTCGCACAGTTTTCGTGACGTCATCTGAAACCCAGAAAATGACTTAAAAACAGTGCCGAAGATCTCAGAGATCTACTTATTACATCACAAATCTGGATCATTTAGATCAGTGCTTTTTGAGGCTCAGAGTGGAAAGAATTGTATCTCACAGACAGAGGTTCAGCTGTGTTTTTGGTGAGGAAAGATTGTTATAACACGATAGAACTTTGCTGTGTCATAAAGCTGTGTATTTTTTTTTTCTACAGAAGAATAGAAAAACTTAAATGAAAAGATAATACAAATATAGCTCAGTTAAAGTTACATTTGCATGATATTTCTCCATTAAAACACTCATGCTTGTACTTATGTGATTATGACAAAATGTTGTTTGTTTTGGTTGCAGTGCTGTTGCGAGTCAGAGCGAGGCCATGGGAGCCGGGCTGGAGCAGTGCATCGTGGGACACCCTGCCTCCGTAACCATAGTGACACGTGACAAATCTGGAGGAGCCTGTAAGAACGGGAACGCTATTCTGTCAGCAGAGGTGAGATCATAATAAGGTAACATTGGGTTAAAGAAATGTAAGAAATAAGGTATCTGATTTTGAACTCCCATCATTTTATTTACAAATAACAAAATATGTGACTTTCTGATTAAAAACTGCAAATCCTGTAAATGTATCTTTCAGTCTGTCAGTTTTCTCTATAACAATTAAAAAGTGAACTCTGAACCAAACTCTGGTATGAAAATGTAAACTGCAAATCGAATCGCGATTGCAAACCTTGTCGGAAATTGTGCAATTAGATAATTTCTCTCAAAATGTGCAGCCCTATATAGCAGGAATCAATATTGTACATGTCTTAAAGGAGACCTATAGAGGGATTTTTGTTTATCAACACGGGCGATGCGTGCGCACCCATCCTGCAGAAAGAGCCTCCGCTCATAGACACAAACAGTGGAAACAAGTCAAAAAAGCTCCGTTGTCAGCTAACGTCAAGAGTTTATCACTTTGAGAAAACAAAAGTTATGCTGCTAAGTAGGGATGGGACGATATACGATATTATCGCTAATCGCGATAAATAAGGGCCACAATTAAATAATTGTGGTGTTTTTTCATAATCGTGATAATCGTAAATGCAATTAATCGCAATTATAGCAGCAGCCTGTGGCTTCATAAGAGCATCTAAAATCTGATGCTGTGAACCCAGTAAGAAGCTGTATTATGGTTAAACAAAGAAAAGGTTCATGTGTTAAAGTTAATTAATGACTCTGAGACAAAGTTAGTAGATTTTTGCTCAACATTGTAAACATTTGTTCACTTTGAATCATTATTGATTGTACTTAGACCAAAATACAATAAGTAGTTGTTCAAACACACACATATTGTGCTTTAATAAATACTTCAGTGATTTTGAATCTGTGCACTTTTACGTTTAGTAAATTATCACGATAATATCATTAATCGCGATTATTTTGGTCACAATAATTGTGAGTGCAAATTTTAATATCGTCCCATGCCTACTAAGTTAACATTTATGGATGAAATTTGCCCACTTGTCTTTATCTAATTGTAATTATTTAGTTCTGCAGTTTTGCACCCGGAAGTTTGTTTTACAATATCTGCTTTACAAAAAACAAAATTATTAATTTACATATTTATAATTTTTTCATAAATACACAGAAAAAAAACGCAACTTTTTGACCAAAAATAAACTTGAATAAATGCATATTTTTGTCATTTAGATGCCTTTGTTACACTAAATAATTACACAAAAAAATCAGTTTTTACATTGAGCAGGCTTGCATGGCCACAAAATTATTTGAGGAGGGTCTGAACATGTCTTGTTTCCACAGTTAAATGGTTCCTTTAGCAGAATTTTTTTTTTATATTATGGCATAAATGTATTCATCTCCATTCAGAAAATCTCATAGTTATAGGATAGTTTCAACTTTCTATTTCTACTGAATTGTGTAGATGACTTTTCACATTCAGAAGGTTGCACAGTGCACCTTTAAGTATACTCTTCATTCAAACTCTTCCAGGTGTTTACTCCAGACGGCAGCATTGTCGACGGAGAAATCGTGGACCACAAAAACGGAACATACGAGTTTGTCTACACTGTCCCCAAAGAAGGAGACTTTTCTCTGGCTCTGCGACTCTACGACCACCACATCAAAGGCAGCCCGTTCAAACTGACTGTGAACAAGGCATCAGATGTAGAGGTCGGACTAAATGTTTGATCATCTCATTAGCATTTAGAGACGTTTTATCTTTGTACGTTCTTGCTGGGTTTTGTAGGTTTCTCCTTCCACTACCACAGCTACAAACTCCGCTGCGAACGCGACGCCGTCCACAGGTTCCTCCGATGGGACGAAGAGGCGTGGGAAGTCGCCTGGTCAGAAGAAGAAGGGTTCCAAAAGGGCGAGCAGTGCTTTGGGGACGCCGCGACGCAAGCACCAGAACCCGATAGAAGACGACCTCATCTTCAGAATCGGTACACAACTGTTACACAACAAGACTGATTGTCCAGCATAATTATCTAACAATACACAAATCTACAGCTGAAAGCATTAGAGAATGATACGATTATAAGTGGATTTAACACAGTAGTCAAGTTAAAATCACTACAAATGTGTATTCTGATTAAAGTTCAGTTCCATTAGCTAAAAAATGAAGAACTCTGAGACATTTCTTGAAACAGGTTGTATCACTAGATGGATTGATGGAGTAAAACTGGCAGATAAAATATTACTTTTCAAAGTTTTTAACCTTGTCATAACTGTCTTCTCTCATCATTAGTTCACTCAAGGTTTTATTAAGAATGATTCCTGCATGTTTGAGTAATCTATTCTTCTGCAGCTTATGGTGCTAAGAAAAGCCCTGTTCTCAACTACCACCTATCCCCGCCCACTTGTCTGTATTTAATTGTGATTGTTCAAAAAGCAATCTATACATGCTTTTTTGTAAAGCATGTATAGTTCAAAATAGTCATGAAGCCACTTCACAGCAATGAAAATCTGCTGCTTGTTACGGGGCTTAACAGTTTTGCACAGGAAGTAAATGGACTTCTTTGTTTCACATTAATTTTGTGTTTTACAAAAAACTAAATGTAAACTACTTATTCACATATATAATAGTTTATTCCTAAATACGTAAAAAAAATGCAATAGGTCCCCTTGAAGGTGTGTTCATATCGGACCATACAGACATTTTCAATGTTAAGGCCCGTGCAGACAAGACGTGATTAGCGGCAAATGCCATTTGAAATCCCATTCATGTGCATGTGTCTGCCACGCATGAGCGCACTGATGTGCCAGCAAGCAGAAGCAGAGAGATGACACTTTTATGAGGTGTTCTTGCTCCAGATGGATTTTTTTTTTAAACTGGAGCGAGCAGCGCGAATGAAGAACACAGGGCTTCATAAGACAAAGTTAACAAGGAGACAGTGGTGTTTTGGTCTGATTCAAAGAGAATTAGTTCTCTTGTCCATGATTGCTTAAACGGCAAGCACTAAGGTTTATTCAGATGTATCTATTTCAACTCTGCGCTCCACTTGCTGGTAAACACAGCGGCACACTACGTCCTATGTGCACAAAACTGAATGCTACATTTAGCGTTCACGTGTCATGAGTGGGGCCAACTCTGGGCATCTAGCTTGAATCTAATGCTCTCTGTGTGAACACAACAAAAACCTCTTACATGTTTCACTTATTTCATTTTTGATCATTGTATTGTTTTTTTTTTTATTTAAATTTAGGAACAAAAGGCAGAAACAAAGGAGAGTTCACAAACCTTCAGGGAGTGGCATCGTCCAATGATAGGATCCTGATCGCCGACAGCAACAACCAGTGCGTCCAGGTACCTACTTCATCTTTATTCAGGGTTTTTGGATTGACACTCCTCAGTTTGTAGAAAGTATATTATGGTTTCAATCTGAAGAAAGACTTTGGTAGAAATTCATATTATCCATTTCAAGTCATACCTTCCTTCAGTACTTTCCAGTTTTACAATTGTCCAGTTTTAACATTAGATGTGTGTCAGATCTTCTCCACAGCGGGTGAGTTCCAGAGCCGGTTTGGAGTCCGTGGACGCTCTCCGGGGCAGATGCAGAGGCCGACCGGAGTGGCGGTTCACCCGAGCGGAGACATCATCATCGCAGACTACGACAACAAGTGGGTCAGCATCTTCTCCTCCGACGGGAAGTACAAGGTGTGACCACTCAGAGAACACCGACGCACAATACAAGCTTTGCTCTAGTCTGACAAATTCTGATGTTCCTTTCATTGTTTTGTGTTGTTCAGGCGAAGCTGGGCTCAGGGCGTCTGATGGGACCTAAAGGAGTCGCAGTGGATCAGAATGGTCATGTGATCGTGGTGGATAACAAGTCCTGCACCGTCTTCATTTTCCAGATTGGTGGAAAACTTGTGTCCAAATTTGGCTCACGAGGCACCGGAGACAAGCAGTTTGCCGGTGAGGACACTAAGCTCCCTAAATTGTAACTTCTATAGTGGAGGGTCACTTTATCAAGCATTTGCTCATGTGCAAAATAAGTTTGGGGGAACAAAGCAATAGTTGATAGTACATAGTTGAAATTTTTCTCTCACACAGACACTAATCATGCATAATTTGAGGTGCATATTTGTTGTGACTTACATCTAAAGCCTCGGTCACAATGATCCGTACAACCTGCTACAGTCTCTCTGGCTCTGCGAACCTTTTTGTTGCTCATTTTCTATATCTTTCTTGAAACAATGATATGGAAAAAACAGTGCTCGCAGCCCGATCGTAAGCTTGTAGCCAGGTCGATGATCTTGTCAAAGACTGTAGAATAAGACTTACGTAGTTTGTCTGTGTGGGAGAGTGAAACAGAGATGTAGCTCCATGGCACAGATCTGTGCTGAAGAACACGGAGCTGGAGCCTGTGTGGAAATCACAGATCCCCTTAAACACGGGGAGGACCGTGGACCTGGAGCATGTAGGGAAAACAAAGATTGCACACAAACAAAGGAAGGGCTGAAGACCTAGAGCGCTCGGGGAAAACGCAGATCACCTAGAGTTGGACTCAAACACGGAGACATTTGGATCAGCAGTCCTGCTCGCTGTCGGTGGAATAATACTTGTTGTGGCGTGCTTCAAACTTTCTTCTTTTTGTTGTTTTTTTTTAAACACACAATTGTCAATGGATACATGAATCTTCAGCACCCAGAGAGGCTTTGGAAGATTTACTTTTCGTGTTTCCTCTTCTGGAATACGTTTTTTACGCAGGCTTAACTTAAGAAAGAAAGATGTTTTGACCGAAAAACAAACAAACACCAGAGCAGAAAAAAGGGGCCACATTTCAGACGAAGCATACACAGAATATGGACATATTTGGGATTTGCTGGTGTTTACATGGTCGTGCGCAATCGGGTTATTGCTAATATTATGATTATGAAAAGGTTTATTTGCTAGTAACAACTTTATAAAGAATTGAGTTTGACATAGGGAGCTTCATTTCCCCAAGAATGTCGTAAGTTGTTAATGAGAGCTTAAAGTCATCCATAAGAGAACTGTAGGAAAACACTCCGCCATGATTGTCCTGTTAGATTTATACAAACATTTTATTTGTACGAGTCATTGTGACTGTAGCTTTAAATGTGCATGTTCCAATATTAAATTGAGTGCAAACTGCTCAAAAATAATACATGCATTTTCCTCAGTTTGCACTTACAATTTAGCACCTGGCTTAACAAATAAGGCCCTATGAGTACTGCTGATGTCTTATACTTATCCCACAGGTCCTCATTTTGCTGCTGTGAACAAGAACAATGAGATCATCGTGACTGACTTCCACAATCACTCTGTTAAGGTAAGATCACGAGGTCCGAGTTCAGTCCTGGTTCAGTCTTGATTCAGTCCTGGTTCTCGTGCAGGTCTTCACTCTGGAGGGAGAGCTGGTGTTGAAGTTTGGATCTAATGGAGAAGGGAATGGTCAGTTCAACGCTCCCACAGGAGTCTCCGTGGACCAGAACGGAAACATCATCGTGGCCGACTGGGGCAACAGCAGGATACAAGTGAGCACAAATACTAGCATGATTCTACACATTTAACTGCAGTTCTATGAAGGGGCTAAAGCATGGAAAACTGAAGTCAGGAGGAATGAAATCTAACTACCTATACTATTTCTCCACTTTTGTCCTTATTCCTTTTGTAGCTACTGATGTCCTGGAGTAAAGTTGATTGACTGTTAGGGCTGTTTAGTGATACATTGATCCAATACCGATATCTGTGCTGAGCCATGAACATTTTCTGGTTCAAGTATCTGTCCCATGATATTGGCCAAAACCCTGGTAATGCCTTTAATTAGAAGTAATATAAGTGTTTACTAGCTTATGTTGACCTGGGGCATCTCACAATGTTTAACATCTGATTTGCAAAGGTAAAATAAGGTTAACGTAACTTTACTAAAAGGAAATTTGTCAAAAAACAACTGAAGTTGGTTTTTGACTAATAAATTACAGTTACACAGCTGTATATCACAATTTTCTAATTAGTTTAATTGAGTTTCAAGAATTAAAAAAGTTCTATTCAGTTCCTATGCTAGTACCTGTTGATATCAGGTATCGGCAGATTTCTTTAACCTTAAACAAATGCCATTAAGGTTAAAGTTGGGGTAGCTAACTTTTTCAGTTGTAAATTTGTAAACTTGGTGCTTTCCACTGAAAAGTATATAATAAATGCAGCACTTTGTGGAAAAAATTAGACCACTGTGTGCTGTCTGGACAGAATAATAAAGAATTTTAGGTCTCATCAGGAGCCTATTGATGAGAACAATTACTTTATTAATGGTATATGTTGCACATTAGCATCGAAGCAAGTTCCTAGTTTGTGAATTTTGTAACTCACTGACAATGGCAATAAAATCCATTCTGATTCTGATTCTGATTCTGAGCTAAATGCAGCTCTCTGATTTGCTGTGCTTGGGGTGGTCACTCCAGTTTCACTGTATTGTTTGTTAAATGACATTTATAAGCTATAACTGCATCCAAAATGTATAAATATCGATATTAACCATCTGTCGAAAGATTTTTAAGCGGAAGTCGTCAGATTTAAAACCTGAATTGTGTTTGCAATGTGAAAATCAGCTATCCCACCTTTAAGATTAACTCTCCTTATAGGGAAATTTGTTATCTGCAGTGAGCTCCACATATGTTCATGATGGCTTGCTCAGGACTACCATAGATAAAGGATATTCCCTATAGTTTATGTTGTGGTTGGTGGAGAAACACACTCGGACACAGAGAGACATGCACACTCCACACAGAAAGGCCTGAGTCAAACCCACCACAACCTTCTTGTGAGGCTTTAGATGCCGCCTATGCATCTAAAGCCATTAGAATAACTTGGTACATCCAGTAGGCGATTTGAGGGGGGATGCGGGGGGATGCCATCCCCTCTGCTGATGACGAAAGAATTTTTTTTTTTTTTTTTAATTTATGCATCTGGCGTACAGTGTCCCGCTCCGTTGTGTTAACGTGAGTTTGTGCATTGCTTCACTGAACAACCGTTTCACAATAAAACCTCCGGTGCAAGTAGTAAACACGAGGACTTTTATGTTGAAAACTCCACACGGGAAGCTGTTACTGAACCTGACGCAACAGACACGCTCAAACTGTCAAACTTCTGCAGAGGTTTTGCAAAACCGGGACTTTACAGCGCCTCACGGGCCACAATCTAACGCAGAAACTGAAGGACGACACATAAGGAGTGCGTCGGAGGAACGGCTCGCTCGTGCGTCAGACAAGAGGTAAGTTTACGCTGCTCCGGGGATGCTCGTTCTCATGCACGCGGCCGTGTCTTCTTTCCCGAAACTAGACCGACCACATACACGCGTTTTCACATCTATCCACAGTCCCGTGTCTTCTCCCGTGTCACCCAATGACCGATGACCCACCTGCCGCGGCTTTCCCTTCTAGGAGCACCGCTGGGCAATTGTATTTTGTCTGTCCCGTCTACAAGTCCGCAGATTCTGGCTTTATGTTGGCTCGCTACTAAACATCGTGACAACAAGTCTGCTTCTAAGAAATAATGCTTCTGAAAATATTTAGACTATTCAAAGTGAAAAAGGACTAAATGCAAAATGAACACAAGTTTGTGTCTTTCCCTGTGCACTCTCATCCCGCTCCTGCTCCAGCGCAGAGAGTCAGGGCAGGGGGACGTGTGGAGGAAGAGGGAAGATACCGGTAAATTAACAGACAGGACAGGTTTTTGTCTTACGCGATTATTTTTCCCAGAGGGCATATTCAAATCCAGACTTGTGGCAAAAGGCAAGAAAACAATTATTGATATAAGAATTTATTATTGGAAGCACATTATTAATTGAAAAACAGGCTATTTATCTATTAGTGTCCATTAATTGTGTATATTAAGAGCAAAAGTGCAAAAACATGCTCCACAGCCAAGTCAATCAAATAAAAGAAATATATTTTTAAAATAATTTAAGATTATTTATAACTTAAAACTAATTATTTTATAACTTAAAACAAGTGACATACACTGCCAAATAGATATGTTTATTCTGAACTGGCTAAAAAAACTACAATTAAAATGATTATTCTTTATTCTAGTAGTTTTAAACACTTTGCAGTGTTAAGAGTTATGCTTAATCTCAAAAATATGCTGGGGGCCTAATTAAAACAGACCTGGTCTTCGGGCCACAGTTTACCCAGGTCTGTCTTAAGCTGTGAAAGAATTAAGTCTGTTTGATTTTCAAGTTAAACAAAAAATAGGCCTAATGAAAAAAAATATGAAATGAGTGTATGCTCTTTGCTCACACCTCTGCCACCTAGTGGTCAAAACAAGCAAAAACAACTTCATATGTATTATTTAAAAATATTAAAAAATATCTAAAGTAGGCTTTATAGAGTTTGTTTCGTCTTACAGGAGCAGCTTCATTTTACATACAGTGGATAAATAAACTATGCAAAGGTCTGATTAAAGCAGATTTTGTATAATAATAAGCTAAACCTATAGTTACACACACATTTACCAGGCCTCAGTGGAATGTGCAGTAGATTATAATCAACCATCACATTTACATTATTAAGTGTATTTTTAATACAATTTAACAATAAATCCCAAACTTGCTAGGACACCCCCAAAGTGCACCAAATTAAAGGAAATGTGGTCTGCTGTGTTTAAAATTTTCTGGGGGAGAGCCCCCAGACCCCCACCCTCCCGGAGTCACCCCCCCAATACCATCCCCCCTGTCAAAAATTAACAAATCGCCTACTGGGTACATCACTATCCAGACTGCAATGTTACATATCAGACCTAACGCCTCCTGTACACTGACTACAAGGAGGTTTTGTTTCGGGACACAGATGGGTTTCTTTTGAAGTGCCACACAGGCAAGATTGTGTTTTTGTCAAGGAAAGAGGTAGTGCTGGAATATAATATTGACCATTTGCACCTACGTCACTTGATCACGTGGCTGCGCCATGCTGGATGGCAAAAGTGCGTGTACGCAGCATTACAGGGAGCACAAACCTGACAAATTCTTACATATTTTCTTATTTTTCCGTAAAGAAAGCAGTGGATGCTTCTAGTGCATGTTCAGTACATTTGTCTGTGGAAGTAGGACGTCTTTTAGACGCACACAAAACAAGGTATTAGGAAAAGCTAATGAATGCAGCTGATCCATACTCTCTTCCTCCTGCTATGTTTGCCAAATAAATAACATTTACAAGTTTGCCTGACTTTACTCCTCATGATTTGCACCATTCTGTGGTAAACAGGGTTTTGTCTTACACTGGAGCAGATTTAAAAGCTACAAGAGGTTGGTTTTCAGTCACTTAGCTGTGAGGCTAGTGTTAGCCACGCATAATGCAGGCTGTTTTAGATATTCATTGCATTTTTTTTTTCAAATGTCATACTTTTTTTTTCTCATTAGCATTGACTTACCTTGTTTAAAGTGTTCACTGCAAATCCGTAGTGACTCAGAGGGTTTTAGGTCTTTTGATTTATTGCTGCCATCCACTAGCGTCTTCTATCTTCATCAAAATGTAAACGAAAAAGCTCCAGGTTTAGGCTTAAAACCTCGATCTTGCCTGTTAGTGCTGCGTGTTCCAGATACAGCCATTTTACAATTGAAATCAATTAAAATTACTTAGAAACGAGCAAGTTTTCGGCAAAGTTTCCATTGCTGTAATGCCACAGACAGCGCTTTTGCCCTCCAGCATGGAGAAGTGGGCATTCCCTCCAGGAGCGTGACGACACGTGCAAAGGGTCAATATAAGCTGACCTGTGTGGAAAAAATCTAACCACCAAGATACTTACAACTGCTACTATTACTCCTCTATAAAAGTGTTTTCTTTTTGTTTCAGGTTTTTGATAGCTGTGGTTCATTCTTGTCCTACATTAACACATCAGCAGACCCTCTGTACGGACCCCAGGGTTTGGCCCTCACATCAGACGGACATGTGGTGGTCGCAGACTCTGGAAACCACTGTTTCAAAGTCTACAGATATCTACAGTGACGGCACACGCACGGTTAGCATTCAGTTTTCCCATAAACAGAAAAATTACACGTGAAGAGCTTAGGGATGTGATTTGCATTTTGTGCTAAATGTTAGGTACGGATTAGGCTTGTTCTAGTCTTGTCCAAACAAAACTACAACAGATACAGTGTGCATCAGAGGCAACAACCACTAACAACCTTCGTGGGGGAAACATAACATGAACTGTGCATCAGAAACACAGTTTTATCACTTACTGCTCAACAACAAATGTGGACCTAAAGAAAAATATTGTCCCAAATACAGATCCAAAGACATTGAAATGAATACGTGATTCACTGGCCCAAATAAGTAAATATATCCAACATTGCTAATGATAGGGTTAGGGTAGCGAGCTAAATGCTAATGTGATGCTAGCATGGCCTGGTTTATTTTCACATCTACTGAACTTTTGGTAACACTTATTTAATAGCTAGATCTTAATTATCCTTAATAAAGCATAAATACAGATTTAATTCATCATGAACAAAAGACAAATTAATGAATGGAAAGGTTTATTAAGGTTTAGTAACTACTTAAGCATCCCAAGCATTAACCCTCAATCTTAGATCCTAACTTTAGCTTCTAGAATAAATAGTTACTAAGCCTTATTAAACTTAATTGATCATTTGTTGATGAATAATTAACTCTTTAATCATGCTTTATTAAGGTTTTACTAAGGGTAATTATGGTGTAGTTTTTTATAAAGTGGTACAAAGCTTTCTGTTTACTTTTCTGATCAACATCATACATTTAAACTCGGTTGTGACTCAACTTGAATTAGTTGTGCTAAAAATATAATTAATTCACCAGAAAATGTCATGAAAGTGGTTAAATGTTAAGTTCCCCATTGCCCCTAATAAGAGACTTTCCTCTATGACAGGCCACGCCCCTCAAATACATTGCCAACAGTATCTATGCTCAACACAATCAATGAAACAGTTCTTATTACTACACACTATTCAATTGAACTCAAATGTTTATGGGACAACTGAATTTGACTGTCAGTTCCAGATGTCGCTGTCCACTGTCAAGGTGAAAAGGCCAAAGTATCTCCAGCTACCTGAGACGAAGGAGGAGCAGAACATTTGTGCGTGGAACTGTAGACGCCATCTTGGATCACTTCTTCACTCATGCCTGGATACAAACATCAAAACTCTGTCGTTACGTGATGTCAAGAAGATGAACACTGAACAATATGCAGGAGCGAGTTTGTCAATCACCACTGATGGACGAATGAGAGAGGTACTTTATTATGCTTCATTTATTACAAAAATGAACCTTTAATTATGTTACAATGGTTTTTCCTTTCATCATAAGTTTAAAGTGAAATCTGATTGGCCACACAACAATGAGACTATATGGTGGTTAATTAACCTTTTCATTTGACTAATGAAATTGAACAAAATTTCAACAACAGTAAGTTTCCAAACTGACATCAGTCACGTTTTATTCACCATGATGAGTTTACACACGTTTTTGCAACTTTAGTGGCTCAATCTTTGATTAAAAATGGGGTAGCTGATTTTGACAACACTATTTAGGTTTTAAATCTGATAACTTCCTCTCCTAAGTCCTTTGACACATGGTTAATATCTACATGTGTTCATTACATACAGGAAGTGAAACTGTGGAGGACCACCCAAGAACAGCCAATCAGAGCGCAGCATTCGACTAGTATAATATTCTTTATTATTCAATTCAGACACTACTCAGTAGTCATAATTTTCAAATAACTTATAAATAAAAAAGTTAGTTACCCCAACTTTAATAAAATGAATAGTTATATTGCATTGGATTCATATAGCTTCAAGACACCCAAAGACACTTCACATTTTGCATTATCCATTCACTCCACACTCGATGGTGGTAAGCTTCGGTCGCAGCCACATCTGCCCTCGGGCAGACTGCCAGACACAAGACTATCATTTTGCACCATCGGCCCCTATGACCATCACCAACCATTCACATTCACAGCAAATCCAGACTAGGCAACATGAATGAAGTGTCCTGCCCAAGGAGACAACAGTCGTTCCCATGTGGCACATGAATTTCCACTGGTCTCTCATCCAAGTACTGCCCAGGCCCAGCCTGTTTAGTTTCTTAGATCTGACGGGATCAGACTTTGACAAACTGGTATGGCCACAGTTATTAATTATTAATAATGTTTACAAATGATACCAGGTAAACTATAATCTAAGGTACAGCACATAATTATGCCATTGTTAACTATTTTAAACCACAAATATGATAAAGCATGACCTCATTAAACTGTGACATTATGTAAAATAACATAACATAAACTTGATTTATCTGCAGCACCTTTGCATGAAACAAAACCTAAATCCATCCATAATCTATTTTTTATATATACACATTGTAACATGATTAAAAGTTCTGAAGGTCCACTCGGCATAATACAGGATCTTGAAAATGGAAGCAGAGATGAGTGTCTTTTGAGAGAATCTGGTGAAAATGAATGAAAATAGTGAAATGCCTTTTGAAAGTGTGTAATCCGAAAAGTGCTCTGTCCATTTGTTCAAAAGTCATTTAGAGAATTTAAATATTTAGAAAAAAATTTACTATAAAAACAAGTGGATTTCAAACTGTTCACAGCCTTTATGTAAAATGTGATTGTATGTTTTAGTCTTTAGAGAATTCTTCTTTGTGTCCTGTGTGTTTAGAAGCTGGGTTTGTCCTGATTTAGTTCAGTTTGTTTGTTCACAAAGCAGGAGGCGGAGTAAACACGGCCAGTCTACAACATGTATCTGCAGACGTGGAGACTGCACTCTTATGAACCACACTGACACTCACAGTTACCTTTGCATTTCGTCTTAGTAAGATTATGGTTGGTTAAATGGGGGTTAATGTTTAGAGCAGTTTTTTTTTTTTTTATGCCAGGGATCTCTTATTGGTATG
The DNA here is from genome assembly GCA_038363315.1 of Mugilogobius chulae. Taxonomy (NCBI): domain Eukaryota; kingdom Metazoa; phylum Chordata; class Actinopteri; order Gobiiformes; family Gobiidae; genus Mugilogobius; species Mugilogobius chulae. The sequence goes on from CM076404.1 coordinate 5,461,469, forward strand.
AAAATACATCAAGTACCTCTTATCGTTCTTCACAATAGCATCACAATAAAATTCAAGCTATGTTTACTCATACAAATAAATGTCATACAGAATTTGATATAAACTTATGGTTTATATGGTAATTTGTAATTATTTCTATCAAAAACATGTTAGATATGTAAATAATAAGGAAGGATGATGAACAAACATTTTGGGAATCTACAACACAAGGCTCAGGGACCCCAGATTCTATTTTGAGAACCGCTGGTTTAGAGGGTTAAGCAAAAGTCAGCTACTTACTGAGCTACAATGCTAAAGTTTTCATCTTTAAAAAGGCAAATATGAAGAATTATTGACGTCGCTCTTAACTTTTAAACATGCTCCTGAGTTTGGCATCTTATGCACTGCATTATTAAAACCAAACAATAAGTGTAATAAGCACAGAACAGACACTTCTGAATAAGAGTTATAGCTCCATCTACTGGCTGCAACAGATCTTGCCTGATATGTCAGTGCCACACAAATGCTTGATAGAGTCTGGATGCCTTATAATAAAAAGGGCAGAGTATCTAAAATCTACTTATGACATCACAAATCTGGGATATTTAAAGCACTGTTTTCTCAGAGAAGAAATATTTGTGTCTTACAGACAGAATCTCAGATGTGTTTTTGTTGAGAAAGAATTACTGCAACATGACAAACAAGTTGTGGTTGTTCAAGGGCCCGTTTATTGTAAAATTAATACTAAATACAAAGTTTATCCTTTTCAAACACTTTCAGACCAAAAATTACATTTGTATTAAATTGAACAAACACTTTGCGTGTTCCGTCAGTGTTCCGTCAGTGCCTAGGTGGTAACAGAAAAAGAGAAGACAGTCCCTGGAGTGCAGTTCACCTCAGTGCAGCTCATAACACTGCAGTCTCCATGTGGACCTGTTGAGATTTACTCCTAATATAAACTGATCCAGCTTTGTATTGTGACCAAACTAGGGTTAACCCAAAACTACCACCCATAGGTCCTGACTCAGGTCTTGTGTTGTCCTAGTTTAGTCTAGTTTGTGGTCCTTATTTAATTCTTGTTTTCAGTCTGAGCTTAGTCTCATTGATGAACCTGTAACATAAGCTGTGAACAGTTTGCGACCCAGTCTTTAAAGTCTTTATCTTTACTTTAGTCTGATGAAAACTCTTGTGTCACTGTACAGTAGAAATGTCTTTTGTACATATGAGATTGTCTGAAAAGCGAATGTTTATTTCAATTCCGCATGTGCTCGTATCAGTCTTTTCTGCTTGACTTAACGATTGTTTTGAAAACAACATGCCTTTTATTTTGTCTGTAATAGGTTGTTTTCTTGTTTATTTATTAATTTGTTTACAGAAAAATATGTTATGCAAAAAGGGAACATACAAGCAAATAACAAATCTTTCTTTCTGATCAGTACTTGACCTGGTTGCACGACATCACCTGCTCATATCCATGAAGTTTAATCACATTGTAGATCATTACATCAGGTCACGTGAAAGGTTAAACAACTTGAAAATTCTTTAAATCAACATTGAGTTTACAGTAGAATTCAATGAGCTCTGTTCAAAATAGCACTTTGGCTAACTCACTGTTTTCAGGGTGTACTTTTATTGTGGCTAGCTAAAAACACACCTCAGCACATCCATATGCCACATACTGTATGTGACGTGGGAAGGATTATCTGTGGGAATGACCAGTGCTTACTAACAATATTTGAGGGACGTGTTTCTTCTTGTGTCTAGAAACAGTTATACATCTTTAAGTTTAGTTCTTAAAAAATGGAAGCCAAAATAAGGGTGGTGATTATATTTTTGAGGCAGTTGCTTATGCTAATGCATTAGCTATAGCATTCAAACTAACGGGTTCTCTTGGATTGCGTGTATATACCACACCGTGTAAAAAAGGGTGTCATGAAGACACTTCATCCTATTCTTGAAATGTTTATTACACGGCCATTTTCTTGGCGTCGTACCAAAAACCAAAAAACAGACACGTGTTTTAGTCGAGGCCACACAAGAGATTTTAATTAGTTTCAACTGCTAAGTTTAGGTCTGAAGTTACTAAAAGTTTAGGTATGAGGCTTGGAGGTTAAGTCTAGGATTAGGATTTGAACATGTTTGTTAATGTTAAAAATAGCAGGACTTAATTTAATCTGATAAATATATTAAAGGCGCTAAAACCTAGTTTTACGACCTTAAACATGTAAACAAACACCAATCAATGTTAAGCCTCCTACATCAGTCTGTTTTGTTCACTTACCTAATACATTCTAAGCCTTTGATTTGTTCACCACAATGTGTTTTAAGTTTTTTTTTACAGCTATTAGGAGTGAGACGTGTTGGCATGCTAATGGCAGTTAGCAACAACAGACAAATTTGGTTGTTTGGTGAACAAACGAGACATTATTAGATGTTAGGGTTGCCAACCGTCCCGATTTGGGCGGGACGTCCCGCTATATGGCCCTTTTTTATTCGTCCCTATCAGGGCAGCTGCTGTCCCGCATTTCAGCCAGAGCCTATTGTTAATAGAATAATTGTCTAATCAACAAAATAACAAGCCACTGACTAGATCTAAATCATGAGATATCCGCTAAATAGCCTACATCAAATTGATTGAGTACGTGCGTAGCCCTACGGGTTAGTTGAGCGTGGGCACATGCTGGTGCTCTCCTGGGATCCTGCTCCTGCTTCACACACGAGACTGTGTTGATGATGGACATCCGTTGCACAACTTTTGAAGAAGGAGATTACATTATAATGCAGCTTCTTCAGGACAGAGTGACGGAGGAGGAAGATGGGACAGCTGAATTTGTGATTGTACAACGGGACCAGAGCGAGACAGACGTGTCGGGCGGACGTGTCCCAATTTCGGGAGTGACCGTGTTGGCAACCCTAATAGATGTCGACAAGACAGTGCAAACTAATAGATACAATAGATACATTAACAAGATATCTGTGCTTGAGGAAATTGATTTTATGTCATTATATAGCGCCTTTAATAAGCGATGCAAGGAATGGTTCACGTCTTCATTGTCACACAAAGCCTTTGTAGACTCACTCACTTTTACTCAAGTAACTGTTACTTTAAAGATAATACTCTTGTAGAAGTGAAAGTACGGAGTAATAAAATACTCTTAAAAGTTGCACTGGTAAATGCAACACATTTCAAATAGTTTTTGACTGTTACTGTTTACAGATTATATTGTGTTGTCTCTTTTATTTATTACATGATTTATTTTATAAGTTGTGTTCACACGTTGAATAATGTTCTTGACGTGGTTTATGATTCATGTTTGTGTAATTACTGGGCTTAATCACTGGAAGCAAAAACGGACAAAGTCTTCTCTGTCAAAGGAACAAATTGATCAAAAACAAATATAAGATTTTGTCCTGAATGTGAACGCAACCTATTAACATTCCCATTTAAAAACAAAGAATATTGTCTGCTTCTTGGGTCTTTTTGTATTTATTTATCAGCCAATATTTATTACCGGTATATCATTGTTGATGCTTTAACGGTTGAGTTGTGGATATGTAAAACAGGATTAAAACGATGTAAATATTTAGCTTTTATTTTGAATGCTGAAGCCTGAATGAAACATGAATAGTGCATTTGATCTTTTAAGTGGACTTGTTTGAATGTTAGCCTTAATTATTATAAATGTTGCTCTTTTTTAAATAAAGTCATGTGGAAAAATGTACAGCTTGGGTTGTCTTCGTGACGATGTGTGTGTTAAAGTGAGTTACAAAATGATAATTTTCAGAAAGTGTTGTAAATATGTGGCTTATTTTTACAAATTTGGGAAACTGGCATCATCTGTTTTGACCTGAAATTTGATCATTTGCTCAATATGCTCAAAAATTCAATGCTAAAAAATGACTCATAATAGTAGGTGTTGTAGAAATGTCCATCTTGGGAAAAGGCCACTGATAATTTCATCATTGTTGACATTACTTTAAGGTTAGCTGTAACTATGATGGGCAACATCTAAGCAGCAACCATTAAAGAATTTGTCCTCCGTCCGATTACTCGTTCAATTCATTTTAGTTTTTTTTTGAAAAGGTTAAACAAAATTGAATCGAAAATCAAGAAAAAAAATTGCGATTATATTTTTTCACAGATCGCCCAGTCCTCGTTTCACTTTCTAGAATTCATGGCATTATATTCCAGGTTGGGGTCAAGAGGCAGTTTTTCCCATTAATAACATTGTACTTTGCCATGACATAATTCAAAAATAATTTCACAAATTTATAAAGCGATGACTTCTGGGGCAACTATACCCATTAAACTTTATATTACAAAAATAAACTGCATTTAAACAATATTCATTTTAGCTGTTCCCAATCTGACTGAAAATAACAATGGCCTAAAGAATGTTGTGATGTCACCTGAAACCCAGCAATTGAATATTCAAGTCTCTGAGTCGTAGACTAATGGTAAATAAACTTCTACTGCTTCAGACATCCAGAGTCTCCTGCGTTTCTTTACAACTCGTTGAGAGAACATGTTTCCACAGCAGTATGCAATGCTATTTAAACACTATATTGTGTGTTAACAGCCAAAAACAAAGTGGTTTGAGAGTTTAGATTCACTTGAAGTTTGCCTTTATTTTCTTAATTTAACTAAAAGGGTCCTCCTCCTTGAAATGGAGAATTGAAAAGGCATGAGGCATTTTAAAGTCTCTATTCAGGGAATCTAACTCCTGGTATCTGAAGCTCAGGTCCACCCCTGTCAAACCTTAAAGCTTGACCTAAAACTTAACCCACCAGTGTGTTGGGACTGTCCAGTGTGTTCAGAGAAAACATTGCTCCCTATATCAGGACAGTGTTCTGTGTTGCATTCAAGCACAAGCTGTAAAGATCACATTAAAGATTTCCATGTTATTAAACTCTCTACCACCTTCCAAATACCTCCTCAAAGGATTTAAAATTATGTGATGCTGTTCCAGTGAATGTTCCAGTGAGGCCCACACTCACTGGAACTGCAGCAAAGAGTGCGGTGACGCGAGGATCAAATGTCCAATTGTGAAACAGGGCCAACTGTGAATTCTCAGATATTTTTAGCTGACTCTTGAGAATTCATCTGGCTCCGCTCCAGCCGCTACGTTTGAGCCAAAACCGCCAATCACAGCAGTGTGTCAAAACCAAAGAACAGCAGAAAAAAAAAGACTTGAAAAGGGTTGTTTGCTTGTTCTACTGTTGTGATACTCCGACCAATCAGCTTCCAAATCAAATCACGATCTTGCACCTTTTTCCCCAATGAATTTCACAAAGGACTTTCCAGAATGACATGTAATCAGAACTCGAATCAGATTGGACTCGGAGAAAGTGACTGGAGCCTCTGTTCTCATTGTCCCAGCTGAAAAGTGGGTCAAACAAGCCTCCCCTTTGTACTAAGATCTGCCTGCGTGTGCTCAGGTAATCAACAACAAAATTCAGATTCATCAAACCGGACGTAGCTTCTCGTTACAATAAGTGTGAAGATTTTGCCAAGTCACTGTAAATATTTGAATTCGTAGTGACGTGGGGCAATTTCAAGACTATCAAGAGTCCGCTGGGAAAGAAACGTAATCTGGGAGTTTACCGAGGTCCAGACAGAAGCGGTCAAAGCTCCACTGTACGTTTGCTCTTACTACGGCTCTCGAAAACGTAACATTTTTTAGGTCGTCATCATGAAGCGGTTGGTTTTGTGTTTGCTCTTTGTCACGCTGAGCACAGGTATGTTTTTTTCTTGTTTCAATCATGTTAGTTAATGGTCAAGAAGATGATACGATTGTCAGTAAAAATGTGATTTGGACAAAGATGGTAATGTAGGAGAGAATGGGGTGGGAAGTCTAATGGGTCAGAATAAAATGTTCATTAAATTACCCCAAACTCATTAGCTATCTATTTTAGTAGCTTGTGATAAGGAGACGTAAAAAAATTCATAGCAAAAAGTAAGTTTTCAGAGTTTTTCCAAAAAATGTGGACAGGATGCAAAGCTAGAGTGGGGTTGGTTGTCCCACTTTTGCATAAAACAAGTTTTCTTAAAAATGCTTTAAATATTCAAATGTCATGCAAAAAAATGTATGTATCATATCAACTAAGAAAATAATTATTGCCATGGAGCTTGCAATTCAAAAGTTACAGTTTTTTCAAAAGCTTTGGCTCCAAAGTCATGATAATTGAACACATTTCAAAACTTAACATCCAGGATGCAAAACACGTTCTACCTTTGCTACAACAGTAACACCATGTCTGTCTTCACTCTTTTTGCTGAACTCCTCACACAGTGTTTTGCAAAACCTTACACACAATGAGACTTCCTTAACTCTTCGGTCACTGCTGTTAAACTATGTTTTTATAACCAACACTTTTGCTCCAAAGTGATGTTTTCTTGGTTCAATCACCTGAACAATGTACACAACATGTGCTGTGACTCTTCTGACAAATAAATCTGTCCCATGAACACAACTGCATTAGGACAATTAGAGTTATGTTTGTTTTAGAGCGTCAAACCAGACAAGAAGAAGTGTGAGAGGACACTGAGACAGAGACAGAGACAGAAGTGTGAGGATGTGAGGAGGAAGAGGACATGGAGACAGAAGTGTGAGGATGTGAGGAGGAAGAGGACATGGAGACAGAGACAGAAGTGTGAGGATGAGAGGAGGAAGAGGACATGGAGACAGAGACAGAAGTGTGAGGATGAGAGGAGGAAGAGAACATAGAACATGGAGACAGGGACAGATGATTTAGCCCAGTATCAGACACTTCACTGTGGCCAAGATTAGACAGGAACACACTTTTAGCTCATCAAAGTATTGTATTTTATTTGACATTGTCAATAAACCATGTTCTTGTTTCACATTTCTGAATATTTTTGTTTCACAATCTCCTTAATTCCAAAATATTCAAAAATAAATTGATATTACAGTTTTTCTCAACTGCTTTGACACACTTGTCCATTCTAAAAGTTAATTTGCAAAACAGCTCACACAGAATCCTAAACGGAGCTTCAGTTTCTCAAAACTCAATTTCGTCTCTAGCTAAATTTAGTTTTACATTCAAAACAGTTAACTTTACCCCTCAGAAGCAAGTTTTATCATCCAAACTCTCACACATTCTTCAGGTGTTCTCATGTGTTTCATCATTCATTTGACTTTACAGTTCAGAAGCTTTAGTTCTGATTCAGACACAAAATCACCAATGGTTCAGTTCAGTCTGTCATTGGGATTCACACTTCACACAAAAGATTTTGTATCTGAATAAGTTGTGTTTTTATCTTACTGGGCAAGAAAAACCAAGATGAAAAATACACATTTACTGTAAATTTTGAATTGTGAAATATATTTTATATATTTAGAAAATTTACATTTTGCTAAAGAGACGCCAAACAGAAACACAATGTCTTTGTGACAAACCGTTTACACCAACGTGTTTTCTGCTCAGAACATTGTTCTGTTTGATTCATGTGTTCATTCTTTGTTGTTTGATCTTTCTGCTCATGTGATTTTAGATTTCGCTGTGATGTGTGAGTTTGTAGATAAAAACTAGCGGTGTTATGACAAAAATCCTAAATCATGTGTGAACAGGTCTGTAGTGTTGGAGAAACAAACTAAACTCACTGAACATGTGAGTTTATAAATGAACTGTTCTGAGAAAGAGTCTGAAAACTGTGGGAATGAATGAAAATTGTGGTAAATGTTCTGCATATCTTAAAATGTATTCATAAATGTTGGAAACAAGTGACCAAACTAAACAGAGTTTCAAAAAATGTGTCAAAGCCATTGAGAAAAACTGTAAGTGAGGTGAAAGTGAATCCATGTGTTGCCTTTGTTTCATGTTTTGCACAAAAAGTGCAGTTTAGAGATGAGTGTTTATCATTTTAACCACAAAGTGTTATTTTTACAAAGGAGCCAGGAGTTTTGCACAAAAAGTGTACATGTGCAATCATTCTTAAAATGTGATAAATCTGACTGAATATGTAGAGGTTTTGCCATATTTATGACAATTTCCAAAAAATGTGCCAAAGCGATAAAACAAAAAACTGTAATGATCACTGAAACGCAATCATATGTTGTTTTACATCATTCATAGAATCTTGACAAAAATGCATCTTTGTAATTTCCATTTGCCTTTTATCTTGTATTTTAATGTCTCCTGTATCAGACAATTCTTAAATCAAAATGACATCACACATCAAGGCAAAGCATGGGATGTATGACAACGGAGAGAGAGAGAGAATAGAGTGAGAAATAGAGAGAGAGAGAGAGAACGAGAGAGAATAAAGTGAGAAATGGAAAGAGAGAGAGAAAGAAAGAATAGAGAAAGTGTGTGTGTGAGAAGAATAGAGTGAGAAATGAAGAGAGAGAAGAGGGAATACAGAAAGAAAGAATCGAGAGAAAGTGAGAGAGAGAGAATAGAGTGAGAAATTGAGAGAGAAAGAGAAAGAGAGAAAGTGTGTGTGAGAGAAGAATAGAGTGAGAAATGGAGTGAGAGGGGGAGAGAATACGGAGAGAAAGAAAAGAGAGGAAGTGCGAGAAAGAGAGAAGAAAGAATAGAGAGAAAGTGTGTGTGAGAGAGAGAGAGAGAGAGAGAGAGAAAAAGAATAAAGTAAGAAATGGAGAGAGAAAGAGAAAAGAGAGAAAGTGTGTGTGAGAGAAGAATAGAGTGAGAAATGGAGTGAGAGGGGGAGAATACAGAGAGAAAGAAAAGAGAGGAAGTGTGAGAAAGAGAGAAGAAAGAATAGAGAGAAAGTGAGAGAGAGAGAGAGAGAGAGAGAGAGAGAGAGAGAGAGAGAGAGAGAGAAAAGAATAGAGTGAGAAATGGAGAGAGAAAGAGAAAAAAGAAGAATATACTGCATTTGTCCAACTTTTCTGATGTGTCTCTCTTGCAGGACTTTCATCAGCTCAAGATGGAAACACTCTTAGAAGAGGTAAGCAACATTTCTTCAATATTTTTACAACTAACATAAGTCTATATAATAAACACAAACGTTACTTTCCAGTGAAAAGAGCCTTGTGTAATCCAGGAACATGGTGTCCTTATGGGGACCGCGAGTACTTATTTGTGTCTGATCCCCGACAGTGGGCTTATGCTCAGGTAAATCCAAACTGAATGCTTTTTTTTTTTTTCTTTCTCCTAAGTTTGTAAAAAATTTGCAGCTAATATGTGTATTTTCTTCAGCTACATTGTCAGGCCATGGATGGAACTCTGGCAGTCATTCAAAACAAACCGACAAACGAGTTTCTGAGGACTCTTTCGTCGAGAATGGACGCTTGGATCGGATTATCTGACGCGCAACTTGTCAGTGGCTTTTCTGTTTATTTCACATTCAGAAATAATTCTATATCTGACGGAACACACTTTCTTCCGTAGTATTAAATTGTGTATGTGTGTATTGATCTTTTTCTTGTGCTTTACCAGGACTGGGTTTGGTTGTGGATAAACAGTGAGCGTGCTGGCTTTAGAAACTGGTGCAGAGGAGAACCTAATAACTACGGTGGAAATCAGCACTGCACCGTCATGAACTACAACGGTACTTCTAACTCACAATTTACTCACGGTGCTTTACTTATGAGGACAAACAGCAGGTCCCCATAACGTAAATCCTTCTGTGTTAAGTTTGGGCTTAAGTTAGGCAAGTTTAGGCAGTCACCAATAAGGTTAGGGTCCAAGAAATGAATCAATGTGTCTTTGGCGTACGAGCACACTAGCAAACTCCAAAGGTTAGACAAGAAATTTCCAGTGTTTGAGAAAAAGCTTTTGTGGGTGAGAAAGTTATAAACAACAAAATACTGAATGTACGTCACTACTTTATTACTGTATTAAAACATAAACTTTACCAAAATCTATGCCTAACAAAGTAAAGCTAAGTCACTATATTGTATTAACAGAGTTGCCAAGTCTGCTTCTTTATAGCACCTTTTAGCACCTTTTAGACTTTTAGCATGTTTTAAAGTCTTTATTAATGATCATTAGCCATTGTTTTGCTGGGTTGCATAATGTTTAATTAATTGATTATTTTAATGACTTTTTATTGAGGGTCTGAAGTCGCTTGTTTTAGGCTTTTTTTTCCAAAGATTAGGTGGCTTGTTGCTCTCTGAAAATCTGGCAACAATGCCTTATTATCAGAATAAATGGTAAATAAACACCAGGTGAGCATACTCCTTTGCTCAAAATCTTGTCTGGGTACTTGAGTCTTGGGTTTGTTTACCCTGCAGGATCAGATTCTCAATTCTGATTTTTTTCATGAGGTCGTTTATATTACACAAAACATGCGACTCCAACTTGTCTGGTGTGAACAAGATGCGGCCCCAAAAGTGACCGGCATGCGTAGTAAAGAGCGTCACGTCACATGCACAGAGTGTATTTACACAGCTAAGACAGGCAGTTTTGTGCAGAAACAGAGCCGCACGGACCAAATACTATCAGAGAAAAGTTCTGCTAACAAGCTATGGCACATTAGCATGTTCTGTTTCCTGTTCATTATAAAGTCAGTCATTTTAAGAAGCCTAAAGAATTGAAAACATTCAGAACTGTAGATACAAGTCCAAACTATTGATTCATGTGTAAAATGTGGCGCAGTGTCAGAAATGTGTTTGAAGCACCGAAAGTTGGCGACACTGACAGGAAGTAGTCCAGTAATAATGACATTATAATAACTTGACCACGCCGTGCCGCGGATAAACAAAAACATCGAAATACATAATAATCGAATACAAGTCGCATCTGGGGAAAAAAATCGGAATTGACCTGCAGTGTGAACGTAGCCTTGGACCTGCATCAGTCGGCCTCACACTTGTTATGATCCTTTTTTTTTTTTGGAAGCTGGTCTTCATGGATGCTTTTGTAAAATGATTGTTGAACAATTAATTAACAACATTCACCACAACCAGGAGCTTATACAAAATAAATACAAATGACAGTGAATGAGGACTGGAGCAGGAGAATGCGCCCAAGCCACTCACATTCAACAGGCTGCATGCACTTACAGAGACAATGTCTGTAACATCTAGGCAATTGCCAATGGACTCTAATTTAGATCACAACTCCATGTCTTCTCTGCTGTACATGATGAGAGGCTTATCCATCACATAAATAAAATGTGAACTTTTCTTTCCCTACACAGGTGAGAACTGCTGGGACGATCAGGACTGCACCTCCTACCGTCCCTACATCTGCGAGAGAACTAGAGCTTACACAAAATATTGATTTATAGTCCATTGTCAGAGTTCAAAATCTTCTTTCCCCACTGCGACACAAGTCACATCTTAAGTTGCCATGGAGCAGGTCCAGAAGGTCCAAATGTCTTTATGGTCTTAAGTCAGCTCCGAGGTTCTTGTGAAGGGAGTATTTATTTATCAATATATTTCAAACTGATAGCAACACTAATTGTAAACAAAAATGTGAGAGATTTTGTTATTTGAGTAGCGTTTAACAAAATAGACTAAATAGCCAGATGTAGGCTATGTATTAAACTAAACATGTAGCCAGTTAGTCTGTTTTGATTAGGTTTATAAATGTCTTAGGTCCACAAAATATGACACATTTAGAGATGATTCCACAACTGTTACCTAGCAACTACAAGTGCTGGTTAACGAATTAGAATAATTTGAAATGGTGCAATCATGAAATTCTTTGAATGCATTTGTTGTGCAGAAAGAAATTCAGGTGTTCACCGCACCTGTCCTACTCGTTAGAGTAATCACAGAACTCGTTACCTGTAAAAAACCTGCTCAGCTTTCCAAAAGGTCCATTTAGGCCATTTAACTGTGACACTGTTGTTCCATTGAATTAGAATAATGGAGAAAACCGTTTCATTGAATTAGAATAATTTTTATTATAATTAGAATCATCACTTTCTCAGTATTTTTTTGGCTGCCCCCTTGGCTTGTATGCCTGAAGTCTCCGCGGCATCGATTTGACCAGCTTGTCGCAAGTTTATGCACTCACAGCTTCCCAAGCAGTGGCGATGTTCTGCTTCAGTTGGTCCAGCTTAGTCGGCTTTCTGTCGCGAATTTTCCGCTTGATGATGGCCCAAAGGTTTTCAATGACTCGGCTTCAAATATCGCGTTCCAGCAGTAAAACCCATAGACATACTATGGTAAAACCGATGCTGAACAAGAAACAAATGCAGAAACGGCTGAAGTGGGCCAAACAACACGGCGAGTGGACTGCTGAAGACTGGCAGAAAGTGGTCTTCAGTGACGAATCACGCTTCTGCATCTCCTTTGGTGACCAAGGTCTTCGTGTCTGGCGTCGTGGTGGCGAAACCTACAACCACGAGTGCGTGAAAAGATCCGTCAAGTTTCCCCAGAGCGTTATGGTCTGGGGATGCATGTCTGCTCGAGGTGTAGGGAAACTCTGCTTCCTCAAGAAGACTGTCAATGCTGCCGTATATCAAGATGTTCTGGAAACGTTCCTGATTCCGACTGTTGAGGAACAGTTCGGCGAAGAAGACTTCATATTTCAACAGGATCTTGCACCGGCTCATGCGGCAAAGTCGACCAAAGATTGGTTCACTAGAAAACAGCTTGAAGTTTTGGCATGGCCGGCCAACTCGCCTGACCTCAATGTCATTGAAAACCTTTGGGCCATCATCAGCGGAAAATTCGCGACAGAAAGCCGACTAAGCTGGACCAACTGAAGCAGAACATCGCCACTGCTTGGGAAGCTGTGAGTGCGTAAACTTGCGACAAGCTGGTCAAATCGATGCCGCGGAGACTTCAGGCAGTCATACAAGCCAAGGGGGCAGCCACAAAATACTGAGAAAGTGATGATTCTAATTATAATAAAAATTATTCTAATTCAATGAAACGGTTTCTCCATTATTCTAATTCAATGGAACAACAGTGTCACAGTTAAATGGCCTAAATGGACCTTTTGGAAAGCTCAGCGGAGCAAGTTTTTTACAGGTAACGAGTTCTGTGATTACTCTAACGAGTAGGACAGGTGCGGTGAACACCTGAATTTCTTTCTGCACAACAAATGCATTCAAAGAATTTCATGGTTGCACCATTTCAAATTATTCTAATTCGTTGACCAGCACTTGTATATTGAAATCGACATACATGATATGTTGTGATATGACACTTTACTTGTATTAAATGATGGCTTAAACTCACAGGAAATTGCATCAATTGTTTTATTCTGAGAGCTGAAATCTGAGAATGTAAACTGCACGTTAAGTCCATGTGTTTGCAGTTCTAGCCTTGATTATGAAATACTTATCCAATTAAAAGACAATGAAAATGTTCCTGGTCTTTTCTTTTTGTCTAACATTAATGGGAAAATAAACTAAATACTTTTCATTTACCTCTCAGAGCAGACACATAGTTAATGTGTCTAATGAGATGGAAACTCCTTTACGTTGAACAATACAGTATTACGTTTATTCACTTTAATCCAGGAAGTAAGTTTGTTAGTGTTAGTATACATTGTGGTGAACAATTCAGAGGCTCAGAATGCATCAGGCGAGTGAGCAAAATAAGTGGACCTAAGATTAAAGTGACATTTTTTATGTTGAAGCAAAAAGTGGGGACAGCAAACAGAAAGATGATGCTACAGTTCAAATGAGCAAACCTACTGCTGGCAACAAACTCATGTTTAGAGGTTTCTCTTAACCTGTTGACAATTTGTGTTCTGCTCTGTTAGTCCATTTTCCATGCTAATTGGAAAAACAGATGAATAAACAAGGAGCAACTACTAAGCTGGAGCTTCAGGCCAGAATGTTCAGATATTTGTCTTTAATGTGCAGCAGGACTTTGATGAGCAAAAATCCTCACAAGTATTAAGACTAAAGACATGTTTGACACTTGATGTGTTATAACAAGATCTAAGTGTTGAACAGGTTTGGTGCAACAGATAATTGTAAAATTGACACATTTTCTGAATTGTGTGTTTGTTGTTGATGGGAGTGTGGGTTGTAGCACAAGACATATTTCCCATTCATGGGACAATAAAGTTATTCTTGAATCTTAAACAGAGAAGAGTGCTACAGGTTTGGAAAGAAAAATGAACAAAAAACATTCACTTCTTATGCCCTTTTAGTTTAATATTAAGACTAACATTTACAGTGAACAAAATCGTTTTAATCACATTTAACAGAAAAGAACAGTGAGATAAAGCATCTTTCAAATCCATTCTTTCTGCTCTTTATGAGGCACAAGCCCCTCAGAACAGACCATCTCTAACATGAGACTCTTCTATTCATTCTATTATGTAGAAGCAGGAAAAAGAAAACTATTGATTCAAGAGCGTTGATTATTGAGCATAAATCCAGGTTTATGCTTGTGTTAGTCCAGAGCTACTTCCTCTCACAGACGTAAGGGAGTCTGGTACCACAGTTCTGATCGTCCCAGCACTTTCGAACTGTGGAAAAGACACATGTAAACTACAAGAACACATGGATACAGCCTTTGTTGCAGATGGAAAACTAACTAGTCCAGTTGATGACAAGACAGGCCTGTTTTCCTCCTAAGTTGTTGGGTTCTCTAGTCTAGCGCACCAGTTGGTAAAGGTTGTACGCTCTCCATTTGCCCAAAGCCAAATCCCATTCTAAAGAAACACAGATTTATAGTTTTTTGTAGCATTTCAAATGACTTATTAGTGGTTAACAAAGTAACTAACAATTTATGCATCAGAGAATCCAATCCAAGCAGGTCTGTACTGAGCAAGACCCGTCAGAAAATAGTTTTCTCCATAGTTCCCAGTGAGAGCAAGAGTTCCACCCAAACCTTGACAGTGCACCTGAAACAAAGAGAAAACAACATATTTCCATTCTGATTTATTATTTACTGTGATGTTTCTTAAGTTACTTGTGCCTCAGCCCAGTTCCTAGGATAGGAAATATACACATAATGGCGTCCTCCATGTAGGCACCAGTGGTTGGGTCTGCAGATGTTACCTAAAAAAATATTTATCTTTAGGGTTCAGAGCTTCAAACTGAATTATTGTAATTCATCCTTACCGATTCTTTTACAGTTGTTATCTTGAGCTAGAAAAAACACAAACATTTGTTGAAACAGTCTAAATGGAGGACTGATCTGGACTGTTCTATATACTGTCATTTCATTTAAGAAACATATCATAACCCTGGTGTCATCCACGAGTCTTTTTGACCCAGTTTTGATTTTGTTTGTCAACTAAATTCTCTTGTATATGTGTATGAAACTTTCAGGGGTGGTCCAGATGTCATTCTGTACAATCAATGCAAATGTTGAAAAATTATGTTAAAAACGTTGCACTGTCTATGAAAAAACAGCATTTGTTGTCTTTTCGAGTTAGTTTGACCCAAAACATGGTAAAAGTTCAATTAAAGGGCCAAATTGGCTTTTGGCAAACAAATTAAATTATTTCTTGTACATGTGCGGACATTCCCATAGTCATACGTGTACTCTCACGTGCACATATGCAGATATAATGGCTCATTTAGATGTAAATGTCTATGTTAAATGCATTTTCATTGTGAGCAAGGTTGCCTCTCCATAGATCTGACCTTTAGGCAAGGCAAGGCAAATTTATTTGTATAGCACAATTCATACACAAAGCAATTCAAAGTGCTTTACAAGGCAGGAAAATATGCATCAAAATTACAATAATTAAATAATCAGCATAAAATTTACTTTAATAAGAAGTAAAGAAATAAAAAGTGCAGACAAAGCATTTCAGTCATATGCACAGATAAAAAGACATGTTTTCAGCCTAGATTTAAACATTGTCACAGTCGAGGCCTGTCTTACATCTTCTGGAAGACTGTTCCAAATCTTAGCTGCATAAAACTGAAACGCTGATTCTCCATGTTTAGTCCTGACCCTGGGCACCAGCAGGAGGCCGGTCCCTGAGGTCCTCAGAGTGCGAGATGGTTCATAACGCACTAACATGTCAGAGATGTACTTTGGTGCTAGTCCATGGAGAGACTTAAACACAAGCAGAGCTGTTTTAAAGTCTATTCTCTGAGCCACTGGAAGCCAGTGCAAAGACCTAAGCACAGGACTAATGTGATGGTACTTCCTGGTTCTGGTCAGGACTAATGTGATCGTACTTCCTGGTTCTGGTCAGGACTCGAGCAGCAGCGTTCTGGATGTACTGCAGCTGTTTTACAGCCTGTTTGGATAGGCCGGTGAGCAGGCCGTTACAATAGTCTAACCTACTGGAGACAAATGCATGGATAAGCCTCTCCAGGTCAGGCTTTGACACTATACTTTTGATTTTGGCAATGTTTTTTAGATGGTAAAAAGCTGCTGATGTTATTGACTTAATGTGGCTGTTAAAGTTCAAGTCTGAGTCCATTATTACCCCCAGATTTCTAACTTGACTTGAAGGTTTCAGAGAGAGAGACTGAAGGTGACTGCTGACAACCTCTCTTTGTTTCTGTGGGCCAAAGATGATAACTTCAGTCTTGTCTGAGTTTAGCTGGAGAAAGTTGTTTTGCATCCACACACTGATCTATTGGATGCAGCGACAGAGTGAATCCACTGGCCCATACTTACCTGCTGTTAGTGACACATAGATCTGAGTGTCGTCTGTATAGTTGTGATAGCTCACATTATTATTGCGTATTAACTGACCTAAAGGCAACATGTACAAATTGAACAGAAGGGGTCCCAAGATTGACCCCTGAGGCACACCACAGGTCAAGGCCATGTGTTCAGACACGCAATTTCCAATTTCAACAAAATACTTCCTGTCTTCTAGATAGGACTTAAACCACTTCAGGGCAGAACCAGAGATGCCCACCCAGTCCTCTAGTCTGTGTAAAAGGATGTCATGATCGACAGTGTCAAAAGCAGCACTCAGATCCAGCAGGATTAGGACAGAGACTTTGCCAGCGTCTGTGTTCAGGCGGATGTCATTAGTTACCTTGATAAGAGCTGTTTCTGTGCTATGGTGGGGTCTGAAACCTGACTGGAAAACATCAAATGTGTTGTTTATTAGGAGAAAGTCAGTAAGTTGTTGGTAAACTACTTTTTCAAGAACTTTTCCTAAAAATGGCAGGTTTGAGATGGGTCGATAATTGTTCAGTACTGTGGCATCAAGACTGCTCTTCTTCAGGAGAGGCTTAATGACGGCAGTTTTTAAAGCACTTGGAAATGTTCCAGATTGGATCGACATGTTCAATATGTGAGTGACTGGTGCTGACAAACTACTCAGAACAGACTTAAGAAATCTAGTGGGTAAAACATCAAGGCAGCATGTAGAGGAACTCAGACTGGTGATAATTTCTTGGACAGACTCTGTGGTTGTAAGGTAGTTATTTGCGTTGTGGAGTTAATGGCATTTTTAATACCCTGAACTTTGTCATTAAAGAACTTTGCAAACTCATTACATTTAGATGTAGAAACAAGTTCTAACGGCAACTGAGCTGGAGGATTTGTTAATCTGTTTACAGTTTGGAATAGGACACGTGCGCTGTTACTGCAATTACTAATTATTTCAGAAAAATATCTTTCCCTTGTTCTGCATAAAACTTGGTTGTAAGTGTACAACTCTCCTTTATAAGCTTCATAATGAACTTGGAGTTCTGATTTGCGCCATTTTCTCTCGGCTCTGCGGCACACCCTTTTCTGTGCTCTGACCGAATCAACATTCCTCCAAGGCGCTTCCTGCTTATTTTTCACAATTTTGACCTTCATTGGTGCGATGGTGTCCAAAACATTCAAAACATTAGAAGTAACAGAGTTTAACAAACCATCAACATTAGAACATGAGATATTTTCAAAGTTAATCATTTCCATAAACTGTGCACTTGTGCTTTCATTTATGTGTCTTCTCTGAACAACTGAGGGACCAGGCGGTGGTTTAGGAGCAACATGCAGGTCAAAGAAAACACAGAAATGATCAGACAACGCAACATCAACTACACTGACATTTGAAACATTAACTCCCTTTGTAATGAGCAGGTCCAGAGTGTGCCCTCTGTTGTGGGTGGGGCCACTCACATGCTGAGTCAGACCAAAAGTTTCAAAGATGGCATTGAGCTCTTTTGTATTTCTGTCATTAACATTATCGATCCAAACATTAAAATCGCCTGTAATAACTAAACCATCAAAGTCTGTGCATATGACTGAAAGCATTTCAGTAAAATCATCAATAAAACTCTGGCATTGTTGGGGAGGCTTGTATAAAACTATGAAGAGTATGGAGGGAGATTGCTTTAGCTCCATTTTAAAGGACACATACTCAAATGATGAAAACACCCCAAATGACAACCTGTGGGTCACAATGTTATCTCTAAACAGTGCACACACACCCCCACCCTTTTTGCCTTCTCTTTCTCCAGATTCAAATTTATAGTTTGGTGGAGCTGATTCCACTAGAACCGCATTTCCTGTGTTTTTGTCAAGCCATGTTTCTGTTAACAACATAAAATCAAGACTGTAAGAAGATATAAAATGATTCATTAAAAATGATTTGTTACATAAAGATCTGACATTGAGCACAGCAAGTTTGAGATTAGCTTCACTGGGACTGAACATTATCTTCTTACATGGGATATGAACTAAATGTCTTTGATTGGACAGTCTGACTGTCCGTCTGTTATCTATTCTGTGTGACGTAATTACTGATAAAGCTCTAGGAGCGAGTTCTCCATCACAGGGCCTCAGCATGACATCAGTCCTGGTACACTGGAGGCCCATTGCATCCTAGCACTGGGAGATGCCTGCTCTGGGGGCAGGCGGGGGAGGCCGAGGAGGTGGAAGTTTGGGTGATGGATCTGAGGGGACTTTGGGTAAAACACGGGGAGGGGGAGGGGGGGGGGGTGAGGAGAGCTCCTGTGTGGCTTAAAGGACAGAGGTGTGAGGGGAGCCATCTTAATACCTGTTTTGATAAGACTATTAAGATGACTGGGAAGAGCCAGGGGTGAGAGTGGGGATGAAAAGGAGAGTGTGGGAGTAGATGTAGCAGTGGGGACCCACTGCTGCTCAGGGGTTAAAGGAGGTGATGCAAGAACCTTTGGCTGTAAATCCAAAGCCTGTGATGAAGGCCCCAGGGATGGTAAAGCTGGTCCCGGGGCAGAATCCTTTGCCGGAGGTGGTGTAGGTGGTTGTTGCGGTGCTGCTGTTGGAGCACTGTCTTTCACCGCAGGTGGTGGTGATCGTCGTGGAGGTGGTGGTGGTTGTTGTTGTTGTGGTGGTGCTGCTGTTGGAGCCCCGCCCTTGACTGCAGGTGGTGGTGATCGTCTTGGAGGTGGTGGTGGAGGTGGTTGTTGTTGTGGTTGTTGTGGTGCTGCTGTTGGAGCCCCGCCCTTGACTGCAGGTGGTGGTGGTTGCAGTTCAGGAACACTGGCTCGGTCTCTGGCTGATGCTGCAAGAATAAGTCTTACATTCCTCTTTTGTCTCACTGTCTGCTCAGGACCCTGTTCAGGCCTACCCTTATGTCTTAGAGCGTGAAGTAGGTTTTGCGTCAACTCTCTCACTCCACCTCTGTTCAGATGTGGGCCCTTTCCCTTGAACAGGTCCTTTCGTTTCCAGAACAGATCAAAGTTCTCAATGTAGTGTATTCCTCTAGAAGCACACTTTGGACAGCCATGTGTCCAGTTGTAGCAGCCGGCTAAACTTCTATCTTCCTATCAATATATCTTCCTGTCAATATTTGGAAGAGGTCCACTAATGAAAACATTTGCCTCCACTTTATCCAGCTCCTCAAATAACAGTATGAATCTCTCTTTCAACACTTCAGAGTCTTGATCTTTGATGTCAACTGCACCCACATGCAAAATCAGGTGTTTAAATCCCTGGTTTACAACAGTTTTAATGATTTCTTTAATCTCTGTGACAGTAGCACTGGGACAGGAGCATGTTTGCATTCTTCCGTGGCTGACTCCACTGATAGCGCCATCTCCAAGTAACAGCGTATCTCTGACCTTGACGTTTGGCACAGATTCTGCCAGCTCTCTTACCAATTGGCTTTGTTGTGTCACAAGCTTTTCTCTATTCAGATAAATAGGAATATGCTTGATGGAACATCCAAAGCACAGCAAAGCAAACGCAAGCAACAACTCCACCAGAAAAGCTATATAGTTCAATTTTTTATTTTACAATACTAAATAACTTTGTGTTCAAAAATAGCTTAATTTGGCCATGTTTTATTAGGTGGTGTGTCAAGAAAAATGTTTAAGCACAAAAATATGCCATGACTCAAAAAACGTTGGGAAAAACTGCCTTTAGCATTCAAAGTCACCACTTCTTATTTATCCCAGCAGTGTTTCTCATCAACAGTGGCTGCAGGGGCGGAGAATGGGACGGGTTGGCCCAATCACAAAGCTTCTACAACTCAAGAGTAACAGCGGACTCACACCAGAAGCGACTTGAAAGAGCAGTTCCTATTTATTTCCTGGAGCAGAGAGGCGACATGAGGAAAAGTTGAGATGAAGTTTACTTTATGCAAATTCAAAGCGACATTGCTTTGAATTTGCATAAATCGCACTATGGTGAGTTTTTGAGGGGGAAAGAAGTTATTTAACAAACAGTAAACAAAATGTGTGTTGTTTTTTAATTAGTCAGTTTGTGATGCAGTATTGAACACAATTTCAATTGACTGATTTACCATATGTACAAAAGGAAGGAAGTGTCCATATGATTTCAGTGTGCATGTCTGCTGCAAGAGCCTGATCTCACAAGAAAGTGCACATTTACCACGACATTATGTAACATGTAAATTACCTATGATAAGCACAATTTCACAGCTGTTTTGCTTGATTACGTCACGCGTCGCAGTCCCAGTTCATTGTTATGGTGGTTGTTAAGACGTGTTCTTATTTATGAATCTTAACCAAATCCTGATTCTAATCTTAACCTGCCCCAAGCCCCAGACCTAATCTTACCAATTTTAGTAACTTGAAGCCTAAACTTACCCATTTCACCTAAAGTAAACGTCCCCACGTGGATGCAACCAAAACTTGTGTGATTTTTACACTGTGAAATCCCATGTCATTTTTACTTTTTTTATATCGTGCTAATTGTACGGCTTTACACAAGTACGCAAAAAAGACCTGAAATCGTGCTCAAAATACACTGTTTTTGTGTTGTGGTACTGTGTTGGCTGCAGTACAAAACGTGGAGCTAAAAACTGTCAAATGAGCATAAGGGTTCTTTATATAAACAACAGTATAAACTACAACTAATCAAGTTTAATGCTATAATGTCAAACATTCCAAATGAAGCAACAATATATCCATGGAAACAAGCAGCTTGTTTACATAAAGCACTTTTTTTCCATTTGCTTTTTTTTTTTAAACTGTCCATGGCATATTAGGAAACACACTGTAATCTCCTATAACTGTAGCTTAATAACGCAACACGGAACTAAATAGACCACACTTTGTGCAAACACATAAATTAACTTGTTTAGACAGAGATGACAGCACAACTTGGTTCTTGTTTCAGGAAACCAAGACAATAAAACTTAATGTATGTACTCAGTTGAACCTTTCATATTTACTAAAAGCTAAACTTGATATCAGTAGCGTGCGGTGACTTTTATGGTTGGACAAACAAATTTGGGGTAATTCAAAGGTTAGTCAAAAACTATTATTGATGCATAACTTAATGCGATATTACATTTTCCCTAATGTAAAATCAGTCAAAATAAACAGTGCTATACAAATAAACTTGCCCTGACTTGCCTTATATCCGCTTTACTTTTCCTACTCACCTCTAAAGAATATTTCATTACAAACTTCATCCATAATCCGTTCTTTGGTATTCAAATGATGTCCCTTGTTCCAAGTTTGATGTCCCCTAATATTAAGAACCAGGAACCCTCCCACTTGGATTCCTCGCCACTTCTCTCTCTTGGATTGGCCGTCCTCGTCCTGCTAGATGAATCATTTCTCTCTGCCTTTGGTTTCAGGCTCCACTGATGTGAAGTACTAATTGCATCCGTCATGTAAACAGACAATTGGTCAACAGCTGAACTGTTGTAACAACTCACAACCAAGCAATGAAGTTTACATTTTTTCAACAATAAAACTCCTGCCACACACAGCCTAAAGATTAACTCAACACTTGGAGTTGTATTTTGTGTATTTACAATATTAAAAGTTTTGACAGACAATATGTTAAATAGTCACAGGTCAACAAAACTCACAAAGTTGTTTAAGTTTAGATTATGCAGCTGGGGCTTTATTAATTGTTGTCATGAGCTAAACATGTTCCAGCATCAAAAACAGCAATCACAAAAACAGATACAAAAGCAGAAGCTCTCAGCCCAATGCCTACAAAGATAGAAGCTTGAACTCTGACTGTGGTAGTGACAGCAGGCAGCACATTTATACTATACAGAACGTTTGCGTAAGTAAAACCACTGTATTTTTTCATGTTTGGAGGGTTAAATATGATAGTAGAAAACGTCCTCATTGTTTTAATCATGTAAACCTCATATTTTTTTATTCTTAAGACATTATTTCATTGTCGTAGCTCATAATCTTTCACCAAAAAAAAAAAATATATATATATATATAAATATATATATTTTAATAAAAGTAGACACTTGTAGGGTTTTTAAAGGGACTGTACCTGATTTTTGCATTCTTAAAATGCAAACAAACTAATAATAACTAACTAATAATTCATTTTAAGCTTCTTACTTCAGTCTACATGATGATGCTCACTTAGCTAATGCATTCTGAGCATGAGTTTTTTTCACAAGTTATCGGCAAGGTGAGTCACTATGCTAACAACAGTTAGCCACAATGCTAAAAACAAAAACAGAAAAAGTTGGCGACAAACGGTATTTTATTAGACATAGACAGGACATGACGGACTAATTTCCACCTGAATAGATACATTAACAAGATATCAGTGCTTGGGGAAAATTGTTTTTAAGTTATCTTGTAAAAAAATAGAGTATAGTCTCTTTAAGTCATGATTCCAGCTGCACAAAGTTTCTTGTAGAGCTACCCTTGTTGGTAGCACTTTAATAGACCTCCACAGTACCTACCAGTTAAGTACCATGTCACTTACTAGTATCTAACAGTGACACTTACCAGTACTTACTCTGGTACTTACTGTGGTACTTACACTGGTACCTAGAGTGGTACTTTGAGTGGTACTTGTACCAGCAGTTACTGGTACATACCACTGATAGTTACTGGTACTTACTGTGGTACTTACACTGGTACCTAGAGTGGTACTTTGAGTGGTATTTGTTCCAGCAGTTACTGGTACATAACACTGATAGTTACTGGTACTTACTGTGGTACTTATAGTGGTACTTACACTGGTACCTACAGTGGTACTTTGAGTATGTGTCACTTTAGAACAGGTCCCATTGTTACTAGTATTTAACTGTCAACTACTGTAGTAAGTACCACTCAAGTACCAGTATGTGTCACTTTAGAACAGGCCAATACCCAATATTGTTGTGCCATAAATAAAGACATTGGTGCTTTTTTAACATTTGCATTTTGTTGTAATTCATAATTTATAAGCTCTACTTTTTTAACTTAGTACCAATAATACCACCAATAATACCACCACTGAAACATATGTGTGTGCCACAAATTATTAAAAGTAGTAAGTGTACTAAAAGGTACCACTGTAAGTACCAGTCACTGCTGTACCACCTTAAGTACCAGTGTAGAGTACTACTGTAAGTACCATTATAAGTACCAGTAACTACCAGTGGTATGTACCAGTAACTGCTGGTATAAGTACCACTTAAAGTACCACTGTAGGTACCAGTGTAAGTACCACAGTAAGTACCAGTAACTATCAGTGTTATGTACCAGTAACTGCTGGTACATGTACCACTCAAAGTACCACTCTAGGTACCAGTGTAAGTACCACAGTAAGTACCAGAGTAAGTACTAGTAAGTGTCACTATCAGATACTAGTAAGTGACACGGTACTTGACTGGTAGGTACTGTGGAGGTCTTTTAAAGTGCTACCAAATTGGGTAAAATGAGCAAAAAGGCCTAACAGGGAAGAGGGTCAAAGTGAGAAAAGAGCTGGCAGTGAAAGAGTTACCCGTAAATAAATGTGATCATGTGACAACTCTAGCCTTGCCTCGGTCATCAAACTACAAACCTAGGTGCCTCTTAGTTTGTTTTTTACAGGTCCTGAGCCTTAATCTTAGTTAGTGTTGCTGGTTAGTAATTTCCTTTTCATTCTGTTACAGCTAATGTTAATTAGGCATCGCTGTAAATTTTCCATAATGAGAAGTTCCTGAAATAGGCTCCAGTCACCCGCGATCTCTAACAGGAACAAGCTCAACACAAATTCCCTTTTTGACATAGATACTCTTCCAAACTAACTTGGTTGAGTCATAGTCAACATCTCATGTATCAGTTTGCTGCACAACTCTATCAAAAGTCAATATCTACAATTGCAATATCAAGTTTGTCTTGTCAATATGAATCATACAGGCCTCACCCCAGAAAATAACCACAATGACTTAACATTAAATAACACCCTTTTACATTTACTAGAACACTGTTGGCAACTGTTGAAATCTAAAAAAAAAGAAAGAATAATTTGGCAACTGAAGACAGAGAATGTTAAAAGTGTAGTACAGTGTTCAGTTCTGATTCACAACAACAGCTTATGTGTTGTCAGTGATGGAAATAATAGCTTGAAAACACACCTGTTTATTGTAGAAATATCAAAATATAACCATAACACAATGAAAAGTTATATGCTAATTTACAAACTAAAAAAATAATAGGTTTCAAGGTATGTATTACAAAGTCTGTCTTGTTTTAGTAAAGTCCAATGGCACTAATGTGAATTGTTGATATGAAGTGGGTCAAAATGATCAGATTTTCTTTCAGCGAGCCAATATGATGTTGAAGTGTGCAGAAGGCTAAACCTAATTTTGTGTTGCATTTAAAAAGACTATTTAAGAAAAGATGGTGATGAAATTGTCTTTTAATAACGTTTTTGGAGATTACACTTGATTTGGGGTCATTTGACAATTTTTTTCAACACAAAATTGAATTTAAAAAAAGTCATAACAAGCCTGAGCACCCTTTTGAGGGCCAATATGGACCTCCTGGTGGACAGAGTTTGGCCCCCGGGCCCCACTTTGGGCACCATTGATTTAAAGCGATAAACCTTAATCTTGCATTCAGAAAGATACAACACATGTTTAGGCTTGTAGCTGTAAGTGTGACATGCTACATCACACATAACACTAAACAGATGATGTGTCCTAATTTTAACAGATAATGTCTGTGATGTTTTAAATGTGTGTGGAAAAAAATATAATGCACCGATCCAGCTTTTTCACTTCCTATACCGATACCAATATCTTCCGGTACCTGATATCAGCAGATACTACTGTAAGGACAGAAAATGCTTTTCTTTCTTATCAAAACACAAGACTACGGCGCTCCATAGTACTCACGAAAAAATAAATATTTATCTCGTAATTAATTACGAGATAATTTTCTCGTAATTACGAGATAATTTAAATGGCTTTTCCCACATTCTGTATACCCACACGCTTTGTATAGGCTAAGCTAGTGACTTTATCCACAACACGAGTAGTCTTTTCTGTGATAGCTTGATGTTTCTAAATAGCTAAGATTTTTTTTTTTTTTTTTTTTTTTCATATGTTCCATAAGTCAAACCCCCCTGACCTGGGCTGCACTGCATGTCCGATCAGGGAGGGCCCCAGACTTATTATTATTATTATTTTTTTTTATTTGCATTTTGTGAAAAGTGTTTTAAAACTTATCTTCTGTTACTTAACAAATTTCTTTTCTTTTTTTTTTTTAAATAAAATAAGATAAAGAAGCATATATATACAGTACATATCCATATGTATAGACACACACACAAACACATATATATACATACACATACCCATATACATACTCATATATATATATATATATATATATATATATATATACAGTATAAATACCCATATGCATGCATAGATACCTTCGCATATACACATGTGCGTCATATACTCACACATACATACACATATACATGAACATACATACCCATACATGTGCACATTCATACATGGATGTAGGCACACTGTACATACAAATGCAATATATATATTCATACAGCATATACACACACGCATACATATATAGTATATACACCCATCTACACATACAATATACATACATATACATGCAAAAAGAAATAGAATAAATAAAATACATAAATAAATAATAATATTCTACACCTCTACCCGTTTACTATTACCATTTACATATACAGTAGATATCATATGCATCTATCTACAGTCCTATTCCTGCACACTTTGAAGACATCGGGAAAAAAACAAAACAAAAAAATAAATAAATAAATAAATCGAACAACAACAGCAACATCAACATTGCTCTTATATTATGTTAGCGACAAAATTGAGTTTTACACACTTTTTCATTGTATATAATCATTCCAGATTTTCCATCCATTTTTAAATTCTTCAATTTTGTCTCTTAGTTTCATTGTTATCTCTTCCATTTCATATATTTTACTTAAATAGCTAAGATTTACTTGTGGATTTTGTTGTGTTAAATTAAGTGCCTGTGGTCTTCACTGCAATGTTTATGGTCTACAAAAAGTATGAAACTAGCTAATAACGTGACTGCGAACTCACGCTACAGTTAGCAGGCTATTATAAAGACGGCCAGTGTGTGGAGCTGTTCACCCACCAGAAAGAAGCTAGTGGTAATCGGCAGGTTTTTTAATAAAACACAATCCTTCCACTGTTGGCAGTTAATCTCACACATCCTTAAAAATGTGCGGCAGTTTTTCTGTGGCTCCAGCGTCTGGTTTTCAATTTGTTTGGCCAAAAAGGAGAGAAGTGCTGAACATTTGCTACACTTCCACACGGATCACCCAGAGTGGGCGGGTACTGCAAAAATGCCCGTATGTTGCAAGTCAAATGATGGCTAAGTGTAGCAAATGTGCAGCACTTCTCTCCTTTATGGCCAAATAAATTGAAAACCAGACGCTGGAGCCACAGAAAAACTGCCGCACATTTCTAAGGATGTGTGAGATTAACTGCCAACAGTGGAAGGATTGTGTTTTATTAAAAAACCTGCCGATTACCGCTAGCTTCTTTCTGGTGGGTGAACGGCTCCACACACTGGCCGTCTTTATAATAGCCTGCTAACTGTAGCGTGAGTTCGCAGTCACGTTATTAGCTAGTTTCATACTATTTGTAGACCTTAAACATTGCAGTGAAGACCACAGGCACTTAATTTAACATAACGAAATCCACAAGTACATCTTAGCTATTTAGAAAGCTAGCACAGAAAAGACTACTCGTGTTGTGGATAAAGTCACTAGCTTAGCCTATACGAAGCGTGTGGGTATACAGAATGTGGGAAAAGCCATTTAAATTATCTCGTAATTACGAGAAAATTATCTCGTAATTACGAGAAAACTATCTCGTAATTACGAGATAAATATGTATTTTTTCGTGAGTACTATGGAGCGCCGTACAAGACATTTTCAACTGTGCAAGCCACAATTTAACAACTTAATCGGAATAAAATGTCCAATAATATGAGACGTTCTGGATCAACATCAGCCAATAAATTTGTGTCATTATATCCAATTAAATGCACAACTATGATATCGGCTAAACCGATAGCATGGAGCTGATACCAGATATAGCAAAATGTCCTGGATTGGCATCGATATCCCATCCCAGTATTGGATTGGTGCGTGCCTACTTCGAATGAATGACACATTATAAAGAAACCAGTTTCACAAAACAGCAACTGGCATACCAATGCTCTTGACCTGACAGGTTGATTTAATTAAAAGTATCAGTGACTGATTTGCATTCAACTGTGTCCTGAGTAAATGAAAGTGAGTCTGGGTGTTCCTGAAGCAAACAGTGATGGGACACCTGTACACAGATCACATGTATGGAGATGCTGCACTTAGAGTATATAAGAGGAGAGTTTGGTCCAAGTCAGTACCTCAGACTGAAGGAGCCAAACCTCCAGTGAAACAGGTCAGTCTCTTCTACACAGCTCTTTAACACACACATTTGATACTAAACATGTGTTTATGATCTACAGTGAGCCAGACTTTATCTTTGGACGTCTGCATCATGAAGCTGCTGCTTTTGTGTCTGCTCTTTGGAGCTGTTGTAGCTCTGACCACAGGTGAGTTTATTTGTGATACAAATGTGAAAGTGTTCTGTATATTTACATTATTTGTGTCCCTGTCCTGCAGCTGCTCCAGCTGAGCCTGAACCGAATAATGGAGGTGAGTACCAACAAAATTATCAAACAATCGGCCCGAGACCACCTCTTCAGGTCGGTCTCGGGCCGATTGCAAACGGATTCTGGTGCGAATACAAACGGCCTTGATCCGAAACAAACATGAAAAACATGTGCTGTGCAAATAGGAGCACTTCAATTCTTTCATTCATAACCCTGCGTGTTTGCACAATAAACAGCAAAACAGTAACACTTGGACAGCCTTCTTACCGTAATGGAGCAGAGACGAGGATCATTACAAACCAGACTATCAAAGCACCTCCGGGTCCTGACTACAGAGCGCAGTCCGCTGCGTTTATGCCAAATCCTCGCGAAATAGGCTACATCCTCCCCGCGAGCGTCAGGTGTTTGTTTTGCTGCACACAAACCCAGGCTCCTGCCGCCTCACCTCGGGCTCTGCACGGGGTTGAATTCCCCTCTATCGCGGGGACTGGAGTCTGGGTTTGGACCCGTGTCTCGTCCTGCTTCAGTTTTGCTTTTCCACACTGACTAACACAGACCTAATCTATAAAATCTATGGCAGTTATCATAAGGCCGTTATGATAATGAACGAATAGCGGGTTACTACTTTACTATAAAGCCTAACTTTTATCCACAAACGATTAGATCCGCCCCCACACATCAGATCTGTCCAATTACAGCGCTGGTTCTCACACATGTGCGTCTGTTTACGTTTTAAGTCCACTTGACAGAAGCGCAGTGAGAATACAAACCAAACCAACTGAAAAAAATTAAGTCCGGATCGGATTCGGGTCAAACAAGCGGACTTTTGCACTTTTCAGGACTGAATACACCCTAAGGCTTTTAGTGAAGTAGTAGACATATGCAAGTGAACACAACATTGCTTCAACCATGTAGTAACTTTGACTACTGCATTTGTTAGCTTGGTGGCAGTTATTTAATGACCTTCAATCTACAGTATATTTTCTATTATCAAAAAACACAGTATACTTACGAGTAACTTGTACTTGAATGTGACTATCCTTGTAGCCAAACCCAATGTTGAAGATCCGGACATGCAAGGTAAGCAATGAGAATGAAAGTGAGAGTAAAATCATATGAGATTAAAATCATTATGTTAAAAGTTTTCAAATGTGTTCTTACCTCAGCATCAGGCAAAAATAATGTACATTCTTTTTTCTTTTTATTAATCTTGTAAAATGTGCAGATCCAGAGTCCGTGGATGAGATGGAAATGAGTGAAGGTGAGCTATAACACAGAAAGTACATTGGATTGTATCATCTGTTTGACTTTTTCTGAATAGATGTTTGCTATGAACTCACACTTAAATACAGTACAGTATTTTTAAATGTGTCACTTTAGTCTATGTTTAAACAGTGTTAAGTTAGTGTAAAATTGTAATACATTATGTATTAGTAGTTACAGGGAAAAAACTGTAATACAGTGGTCTCCCACCCTTTTCCCCCTGGCGAGCTAACACTTATAGCGATGACCATATTGAAGTTAACTTTGGCATTAAAAGGCCTATTTGATTATTTAGCCAATATCTTTTTAAAAATGGACACAATTAAGCATTTAATTTGCAGTTGAACTAGGAAATGTAATAAATAAGATTTGAGTATGATATGTATTTGTATGATTCTTAAATCTTTTGGCGAGTTACTAGAACAGTGGTGGCAGTCTACTGGCAGCTCCCGAGCTACAAGTTGGAGACCCCTGCTGTAATACATTTGTATTACAATATTACTGACTCAAAATGTAACTGAGTTACACTACTGTGAGTTACTTTGAGCTAATCACACATATGTTAAGACATTGTACAACACTAATCCTGTTACATTTACTTTTGATTACTGATTCATTTATGAAAATGTGATGTCACAACACCTTTTCCTCATATTTGATTCACCTTTAAGCCAAGAGACAATATTTGTTCTGATGTGTCGTTTTCAATATAATTAAAAAAAAAAAAAAAGATTAATTTAAATGCAAGTAACTTGAGTTACTCAGAACTAGTAATAAATTATGGACATTTTGATTAGTAATGAGTTACACTACTTTCTAAAATTGGAATATATTACAGTAACTAGTTACTTTTGTAATGAGTTACTCTCAACACTGTGTCTGAATACTAATAATCTGAAACTTGATAGATTGAATTAGATTTCAAGGCACATGTGTTACAAGTGCCTTTAGGTGCCAAAGAAGCAATTCTGCACCAAATCATTGCAGGCTCTACTTCACTCTAGTCTCCAGATTTTTAGTTTCTGATAAGTTACAGTAGCTTGAAAAAATTCACAATTCACCTCTGTACCAGTGGCTGGATAAAATAACACAGAGAGATATCAGTTTGGATTCTACAGGATGAAGTCTCTAGACTTCACATTTACTGGACTGGATTTCAAATTTTACAAACCCTGGCGCTCAAGTTAAGATGTGAGCTCATTACAATTCCAAAATATTAATTTTGTACAGCTACTTGAAATCTTTCACCCGATACTAACATGTAGAAGTTTGCAGCAAAGTAGCCTTCATGCAAACAGTCCTACACACATTTCAATAAAGACTACATTGGTTCAATCTTTAGTGACTTTGACCAAGATTTGTTAGCTTGGTTGCTATTCTTTCAATGACCATCAACATACATTTTCTACTGCAAAAAACTCTTACTTACATGTAACTTGTACTTGAATGTGACTATCCTTGCAGACCCATCTGACGTTGAAGATCTGGACATGCAGGGTAAGCATATCTTCATATTGAAACTGCAGTTAAGTAGTGACTTGACCATGAAATTGAAAATAAAAGTGAGAAATAAAATAATAATATTCAAAAAAATTTCAAATGCGTTTTTACCTCAGCATCTATTAAAACTTCCTCCTGATCAGACAAAATAATGGACATTCTTTTTTCTTATTAATCTTGTAAAAAATTGCAGATCCAGAGTCCGTGGATGAGATCGAAATGAGTGAAGGTGAGCTATGACAGAAAATTCTCTAGTTAGGGTTGTTCTGATACTGATATAAAAAAAACAAGTGCTACTCACATTTTTCAGATATCGTATCGTCGAGTGCTCATACCAAATCTCAGATCCGATATCGCCCTGCATTGTTCTGAATGAAGAGCCACAGCAGCTGTTTTCTGCTCGTGGCTAATGCTACAGCTAACAGTCAGAGCAGCTAGAAAAGGTTCTGTGAAGGCTTTTCAAAATTAAAAATATAAAAATTCTCTATATAAACAGACAAACATTTGTATTACCTCTGTGATGTTTCATTTAGCCTTTGTAGTAGAAAGACTGGTTAAACTAACTCTAAAAATGTTCCAACAGCAGCGCTAGCTAGCCTCGCTAACAGGCTAACATGCTAACTCGGACTTTTGTTTATGTTTCATTAGGATGAGCGTCTTTTTACAGGCCTCACTGTTATTCATATGACGCACAGAGATGGAACGGGAGTAAATAAGAATAACGACAATTACATTTGACAATAAAATAGTTTTCAAAATCCAAATGCATAATAGTTACAATAAAAACATCTTTATTATGAAGTAATAATAGCCAATTTGTGTTGCTCTTTCTATGTGTATTTTACTTTTTGAGACTTACTGATTTTTTTATTTAAATTTGAGTTAAAAGCTGTACTTATAATTACTTCTTTAGCCATTATAATGCACCCTGAGACAAAGTAATGTATCAATTAAAAAAAACAAAAATGGTATCGGAACAACACTAGAATTTATTTCCAAGTCATATTGCTTGACTTACATATTTTTAATGTAATGACCATAGATGTTTGCTATGATATGCATTCAAATATATATCTTTTGAAATGTCTTTTTTTAGCTGAAAATGAAGACAGTGCTGAAAATAGTAAGTTTAACGCTAAACGTTTATCTTTGTAACAATAACAAGAGACATAATGTTGAAATGTTGTTTAACCCAAGGTTGCAACCCAAGGTGCAATCCTGGAACTTGGTGCACTGGCTCTCGTACCAGATCTCGACGTCAGTATATGTACATCCGTTCTGCTAGAAACTGGGTTAATGCACAGGTAACTCCCCTGACGCACATCACCGTAAAGGACTGATGGAACAGAGTTTACATAATGTGCTCTCTTTTATTCAGCGACACTGTCAGAACATGGGTGGAACTCTTGCTGTCATTCAGGACAGAGCTACGGATAATTTTTGAAGAATCTTGCCCACGGAAATATTGCTTGGATTGGATACTCTGATGCAGAATATGTTAGCTACTTTCACTATCATTGACATTCATTTCAACAAAAGAGAACTTTATTCTATATTTTTCTTTAGAATGGCTATTGGTTTTGGGCAAATGCTGAAAAAGCGCGCTATTCAAACTGGTGCCGTGGAGAACCCAATAACTTTAGAGGAAGACAGGCCTGCGCTGTCATCAACTGGACCCGTTAGTCACATTTGAAATATAAGGATTCATTGTTGTTTTATCGTGATTAATAACATGTTTCTCTCTCGCAGATTCAAAATGCTGGGACGACCAAAAGTGCAAATGGAGACGCCATTATATCTGCCAGAAGTAGCTCTGAACTTCTGAGCTGCCACAAGCATAAATTCAGATTTATGCTCAATAATCAACGCAATTCTTGAATCAACAGTTTTCATTTTCCTGCTGCACTAAAATGGATTGAATAGAGGAGTCCCATGCTAGAGATGGTCTGCTCTGATGGTTTTGTGCCTTAAAGAGCAGAAAGAATGGATTTGAAAGATGCTTTATCTTCACTGTTATTATCTGTCAAATGTGATTAAAACGCTTAAGCATTCAATTTTGTGTCTGCTATATCATTTACATGTTTATAATAGTTTATAGTATCTATTGTTTGTGAATAATGTGTAATAATAATACAGCTCACTAGTTAATGGGTAATCATGGAGGCTTAGTGGTATTTCTTATGGTAATTATCAATGGTGGCTAACAAAAAAAAAAATCCTCATAATTTTTTCAGTCACAGTCATAAAGTATGTGACCCTGTCATAAAGTCTTGGGGTCATGTTTCCATATTAATTTGAGTGTTTGGAATTCTTCTTTCTCACATGCTTATTTGCTGTTTGTTTTTATTCTAATAGCTCTTATGTGACATGGTCTTCCAAGTCAACTGTAATGATCAAACCATCTAAGTCTTTTTTTTATTTCTGAATTACAGTTTCTGTGTGTGTGTTGTTTGTTTTTTTCTTTTCGTTTTTTTGTAACAGTAGTTCAAAACAACGAAGGAGCTCAGTTGATAGAGCTCTGCCAATAACACACAATAATACAAAATTTAAATCCTTTTTTTGACCGATGTTTGCAATAAAACACGCAAAGTAGTCCTAAAGTAATGTAACTTAGTTACTTTCTTGGGACAGTAATAAGTAATATGTAACTAATTCCTTTTTCAAAACCTTTCCCGTAAGACTCCATATGAAAATAATCATACAAATGCCTCAGATAATAAAGGGCAATTATACTGTCTCTTAGTAAAGTATTATCTCAGTTTTGATGCTGTTGTACCAAAGCAAATGCACATATTGCTTGGCATTGCCATTTTGGACTGTTTGGGTCAAACACACAACAGCAGCTTTAAGCAATTAACTTATAGCACCATCTACTGACTGTAAAGGAAATTACATTTGAAAATAATAAATACATTTTTAAAAAATGTATAAAAATTGGGTAATTACATCCAAACCTGATCAAATGAGTTCAGTAACATTTGCATGTTGAAGTTGTTGTTAGCGTTGTGGCTAACTGCTGTTAGCATATCAGTACTCTAACAGTTGTGAAAAAATCTTAAAACATGTGGTCTGGTCTGATGTAAGATGTCTAAAATGAAATTTCTGTTTGTTTACATTTTTAAAGAAGTCAAAATCATAATATAATAATAATATATTATCTTAGTATTGATGCTGTTATACAAAATATCAAATGCATAATTTAAAGCTTAACATTGCCATTTAGGACTGTTTCTTGGTTTGGGTCAAACACACTTCAGCACAGCACCGTAGGGTTTACTATTCCAAGAAATATTTTTAAACAGTTGGAGGATTGGACTTTTTGTTGAAATTGACCAAAAAAAGTTAAAAATTACAAGAAGAAATTTCAGTTCTAAAACAGAATCCCTCCACGTGTGTCGTCAAAAAGCACCAAAACGCAAAGACATCTCACACACAGCTGACAGTTTACTGGAGTTTACTCTTTAACACAATTAAAGAGTAAATGTGTGTAAATAAAAGTAAAAAGTATCACACTGCCAAAAGTACTTCTCTACTCTTGTTTAAAACTAGATATTTGTCAGCTTATTTCACTTGTTTCAAGACATTTCTGGCAGTTTTCAAGAGATTGGAGCTTGCCTCAAATTTGCCAATAAGAGTAAAAATGTTTTACTTCATTAGCAAATAATTTGGCTTGAAATAGGAAATTATTAAAAAAGACAGAAAACACATCGAAACAAGTCATATAATCTAGGTACATTAAATAAAACCATCTGAACCGCCAAAAAAAAAAAAAAAAAAGACTAAAATCCAGATTTTAAGACCTTTTAACCAATCTCAAAATACATTTTTGCAGAGTATAAAGTTAGTTTGCAATGTTATGCAGTGTGACATGGGCTTTACAGTAAATTAATTATGATAAGCATGTCATTTTTGTTAGAAGTTATAAAGTTTTTAGCAATTTTCACTTGGACATTTGTTCACAAAGCACTGAGACACAGCAGCACAGCAGGTCTGACCTGCTTTTAGGTTAGGTTAAGGTATTAAGGTATACATTATTGTCCCTGTAGGGAAATTTGTCCTCTGCATTTCACCCTGGATCCTTCAATGCCTCTGGAGCTTCTCCTCAGGAGCAGTGATCGCTCAGGAACCCGTCTCCAGATGCTCTTGCTAGGCTTGGTCAGGATTACCGTAGCTGGAGGATATTACCCTAACGTGCATATTTTTGGTTGGTGGGTTAAACCGGAGTGCCCAGAGGAAACCCACCCAGACACGGGGAGAAACATGCAAACTTCACACAGAAAGGCCCAGGCCCATGCGGGAGTTGAACCCGCGACCTTCTTGCTGTGAGGCGAGAGCGCTAACCGTTCAGCCACCGTAACCCAAAATATCATCCATATATCAATATCTAGACACACACAAAGAGATATTTAGGTTTTTCAATATAGCCCAGTCCTACCACACTGTTATTAATTTTGAATAGGAGCTGGAAGTAAGTGATTAGTAAGTGTTTGTTTATTATTACTAAATACTATCCAATCATGATCAGGTAATGTTATCTTAAGAGTTAACAAACATTTGTAAAAGATTTGTATCTAGACCTTATTATAAAGTTGGAGGGCCAATTCAAATTGGCCCTCCAGAGATCTGACCCAATTTCCAAATATTGCAACAATACAGGTTTGTCTTGTTTGCAGGATTTATTCTGGGTGTATCTTATTTTAGTTTTGGTCTAACTCTGCTTTGGATATGCCTTGGTTTTGACTTAATGCTGGTTAGACGTTTGTACATTTTGTAGAGCAATTAGGGCTGGGACATTAATCGAAAAAAATCGAGAGATCGAATTGAAAGAAATGGTCAATAATTTGGTGGTGGGTTTTGAATTGAAAGATCAAAAAACAATCTTTTGTCAATAAAAATGTGTAGTTTAGAGGAAAAGTCAAACTTTGAGGCAGAATACTGATATATAGTTTCAAATCTAATCTAATAAACGGGACATATTAAAAGTTTTTGTTTCGTTTACGTTCATGAATGGCATTTTTCATTTGTTTTTGAAAAGGTTAAACAAAAGCGAATCAAAAATCGAGATTGATCAATATGAGAAAATAATCGTGATTATATTTTTTCCCAGATCGCTCAGCCCTAAAAGCAATACAAATGTAACAGACAGTAGCTAGTAACTTACTGAAACAGATTTTGTACAATGGTTATTTTGTACAAATCTAAATTTTGGCAAAATTGATCACATGTTATGCAATTATCCGGCCTTGATGCCATGACTTTCCAAAAAATCTAGCCCTTGGAAATATTAAGTTGAATAGGCTTGTTGTAAGAACACTCTGCACAATACAATACAATTCAAAATAATCTAATGTCAATACGAATATGGACCTAATTGTCATATTTGAATATTATTATATTCAAATATTTGAAAAGGTAATAGGCCTATTCTTTAAAATGCAGCCCTCGACCATTTGAGTTTGACACCCCTACATTAGATACTTGGAAGGAAGTGAAATGTTATATTAGCTGAATTTAAAAATGTTATTTGACGTCAGTTCTGAGTGTGGCAAGATTTTAAGAATACATGTCATGTAACAATTGCCAGTTTTAAACAAGGAAGCCCATTTATTTAGCCTAAACCTGAAGTTACTCAGAATGTGAGACAAAATCTGCTCTACGTTGAGTTGCATACAGATGCTAGCTTTGTTCTGTCATAGTTAATAGATGCACAGTTAGACTCAGATGCTGTGAAAGCTAATCTGGTATGTTGGGAAGCACTCCAGAAAGATCCTCTGGATTTTTGCCTATAGCTGCTGACGTTCTGCGCCTGTGCGGGCGGTCTGCACGTCTGGTTGCTCGGCTCCTGTATGCTTTGGATTATCTTTCCCCCCTTTATGTTTGTTGGATTTATTTCATGTATGAAATATGTTATCTATCTATCTATCTATCTATCTATCTATCTATCTATCTATCTATCTATCTATCTATCTATCTAGTAGCAAACCAAAAAACGTAAGTTATGAATGATCAGCTGGTACAAACTTATCCCACATTTAGAAAAGGTCAGAGCCTCGCTACAAGTCATTAAGTTTATAAATCTCTTACTGTTTATTGGAGATACATTATATCAGCATGTAAATTGCCTTTAAGCTAACGGCTAGGGAATTAGTAAGAGGAGCAGACAAATGACATTACATGACCAAATAAAAGTTGTATATATTCGATTCACTTATTCTGGAGTACAAAAAATAAAGCATAAATAGATTTTTAGACCAGGGCTTAACCTTTTGTCTCACATTCTGAGTAATTTCAGGTTTAGGTCGACCTTAGGGATTCATTTGTAACTGTACAAAGTATCCTAGGGTCCAAGTTTATTTTAAAAACAATTTCTTTATTTTCATGACTATGAACATTGTAGATTCACACTGAAGGCATCAAAATTATGAATTAACACGTGGAAGTATTGTACACAACCAAAAAGAGTGAAACAACTGAAAATATGTCATATTCTTCTTCAAAGAATCCACCTTTTGATTATTGCTTTGCACACTCTTGACATTCTCTTGATGAGCTTCAAGAGGTAGTCACCTGAAATGCTCTTCCAACAGTCTTGAAGGAGTTCCTAGAGATGCTTAGCACTTGTTGCCCCTTTTGGCTTCACTCTCGATTGGGTTCAGGTCTGGTGACTGTGGAGGCCAGGTCATCTGGCGCAGCACGTCATCACTCTCCTTCCTTGTCAAATAGCCCTTACACAGCCTGGAGGTGTGTTTGAGGTCATTGTCCTGTTGAAAAATAAATGATGGTCCAACTAAACGCAAACCGGAAGGAGTACCATGTCGCTGTGGTAGCCATGCTGGTTCAGTATGCCTTCAATTTTGAATAAATCCCCAACAGTGTCACCAGCAAAGCACACCCACACCATCACACCTCCTCCTCCATGCTTCACAGTGGAAACCAGGCATGTAGAGACCATTCGTTCACCTTTTCTGCGTCACACAAAGACATGGTGGTTAGAACCAAAAATCTCAAATTCTGACTCATCAGACCAAAGATTTCCACTGTGCTAATGTCCATTTCTTGTGTTCTTAAGCCCAAACAAGTCTCTTCTGCTTGTTGCCTGTCCTTAGCAGTGGTTTCCTAGCAGACATTTTCCCATTCGCACAGTCTCTTCCAAACAGTTATTTGAGAGATGTGTCTGCTGCTGCTGTGTGGAATTGACCTGGTCTCTAATCTGAGCTGCTGTTAACCTGCGATTTCTGAGGCTGGTGACTCGGATGAAGCAGCAGAGGTGTCTCTTGGTCTTCCTTTCCTGGGGCGGTCCGCATGTGAGCCAGTTTCTTTGTAGCGTTTGATGGTTTTTAAAACTGCACTTGGGGACACTTTCAAAGTTTTCCCAATTTTTCGAGCTGACTAAAATAATGATGGTCACTCGTTTTTCTTTACTTATAGCTGCTTTTTTCTTGCCATAATACAAATTCTAACAGTCTATTCAGTAGGACTATCAGCTGTGTATCCACCTGATTTCTCCACAATGCAACTGATGGTCCCTACTCCTTTTATAAGGCAAGAAATACCACTTATAAAACCTGACAGGGTCTGTGAAGTGAAAACCATTTCAGGTGACTACCTCTTGAAGCTCATCAAGAGAATGCCAAGAGTGTGCAAAGCAGTAATCAAAGCAAAAGGTGGCTTCTTTGAAGAACCTAGAAATATGACATCTTTTCAGTTGTTTCACTCTTTTTAATTATGTAGCCTACTATACTTCCACATGTGTTAATTCATAGTTTGGATGCCTTCAGTGTGAATCTACAATGTTCAAAATAAAGAAAAATCTTTGAATGAGAAGGTGTGTCCAAACTTTTGGTCTGTACTGTATTTTACATTTTAATTCTGCTGATTGTGCAGCCCTTAAGAGTCTTTATAAATTAAAAATGCACCCATGAGTTTGGTGTCACAAGAAAATTATGAAAATATTGAAATCTGTTGGGTTTGTGTAAGAAAAATCACTGTATTTTTTATGTTTGGAGGGTTAAATCTATGCCCCATGAAAGAGACAGAAAAGTACAGAAAAAAGAAAACTGCTGTGTTAACACAGCTTTTTCTGGTTTACATATGAAAAATACTCTCGTTCTCATTGTTTTAATCATGCAAACATCTAAAAACATTATTTCATTGTCGTAGCTTGTATTCTTTCACCAAAATGTAGAACAGAGCAAAATAACACTGACATGAAGTTTGATTTAGAAAAAGGACGTTATCTCAAAAGTTTGCCGTCAAACATTGAAATCTAATGAAAACAAGGAATTTCAAATGCCTATAAAAAAAGGAACGAATTAATGTAGAATAACAAGTCTTTTTTAAATGAAAGTAGACAATTGTAGGGTAATTTTTTTATGTCATGATTCCAGTTGCACAAAGTTTCCTGTGGAGCTGTAAAAAATGTTTAAAAAGAGCAAAAAGACCTGGCAGGGAAGGAGGGTCAGAGTGAGGATAGGGCTGGCAATGAAAGAGTTAAATAAATGTGATCATGTGACAACTTTAGCCTTGCCTCAAACTGCGAATCTAGCCTCTTGGTTTATTTTTTACAGGTCCTGAGCCTTAATTATGAGGTCCCACTTTTTCTTAATTAATTCATTTTTGCCCACCATGTTATAAAAATCAACTCTCAAGCTCTCTGGCATGTCATAGATAAAAATCAAACTGAAACCCTCCTATTTACAGTCAAACCAATCATTGTGAGATGGCCAAATCTAGTCTCATTCTGTGCAAGGCTAGTGACACAAGCTATACTGATTCTAACATTTATCCAACAAAGTTTAGACAAAAGAACCTGATGTTCTTTTGTGTAGAGCTTCTTCTCACTTAAAACTAGAGTCAGTCAGACATCAGAGGCTAAAACTACAAAGCCTCAGCTTCATAACGAGTCCAGCCAATTGTTTGTGCTCCAAAGGGTTC
The DNA here is from genome assembly GCA_038363315.1 of Mugilogobius chulae. Taxonomy (NCBI): domain Eukaryota; kingdom Metazoa; phylum Chordata; class Actinopteri; order Gobiiformes; family Gobiidae; genus Mugilogobius; species Mugilogobius chulae. The sequence continues at coordinate 5,501,301 of CM076404.1, forward strand.
AGAAACAGTTGAATTTTAGACTAGTTTAGTCGGGCGTTTCACAAAAATGGCCCTCCCTTAAGGGGTTAATCTTAGTTGGTGTTGCTGGTTAGTAATTTCCTTTTCATTCTGTTACAGCTAATGTTAAACAATCCTCCGTAACACATCATAATCATCCCACAAGCACATTTAAATCCTCACACGTGTATAGGTTAATTAGGCATCGCTGTGAATTTCCCATAATGAGAAGTCCCTGGAATAGGCCCAGTCACCCGCGACCTCTAACAGGAACAAGCCCAACACAAATTCCCTTTTTGACATAGAAACTCTTCCAAACTAACTTGGTTGAGCCATAGTCAACATCTCATGTATCAGTTTGCTGCACAACTCTATCAAAAGTCAATATCTACAATTGCAATATCAAGTTTGTCTTGTCAATATGAATCGTACAGGCCTCTTCCAAGAAATAACCACAATGACTTAACATTAAATAACACCCTTTTACATTTACTAGAAAACAGCTGAAGACAGAGAATGTTAAAAGTGTAGTAAGGTGTCTGATTCACAACAACAGCTTATGTGTGGTCAGTGATGGAAAGAATAGCTTGAAAACACACTGTTTTTGTTCAATATTGTAGAAAGATTGAAATATAACCATGACAATATGAAAAGCTCTATGATAATTTACAAACTGAAAAAGAAAAGGCTTTAAAATATTTATTAAAAAGTCTGTCTTGTTTTAGTAAAGTCTAATGGCACTATAAAGTGAATTGTTGATATGAAGTTGAAGAAGCCAAGATCGTTTCTTCAGCAGATAAATATTGAAGCAGGACAGACAGGGCACTGCAAAAGACAGAAGTGACTATCTACGTTAAGAATACAGCTCCTTCACTTTTTAAGTAGCTTTGTTATGCGATCTATCATGGCGACTTGGTGACTCCTCAGGGTCAAAACATATGAACTATTTAAATCAGGGGTGCCCAAACTTTTTCCTTAAGTGGGTCAAAATGATGATGAAAATCTATGATGTTGAAGTGTGCAGAGGGCCAAACCTAATTTTGTGTTGCATTTAAAAAGACTATTTAAGAAAAGATGGTGATGAAATTGTCTTTTAATAATGTTTTTGGAGATTACACTTGATTTGGTGTCATTTGACACTTTTTTCAACACAAAAATGAATTAAAAAATAGTCCTAACAAGCCTGAGCACCCTTTTGAGGGCCAATATGGACCTCCTGGTGGGCCGAGTTTGGCCCCCGGGCCCCACTTTGGGCACCATTGATTTAAAGCGATAAATCTTAATCTTGCATTCAGAAAGATCCAACACATGTTTAACCCAGGCTTGTAGCTGTAGTTGTAACATGCTACATCAAACACAACAATAAAGAGATGATATGTTCTAATGTTAACAGATAATGTCTGTGATGTTTGAATTGTGTGTGGAAAAGAATTTAATGCTTAGAATTAGGGTTGCACCGATCCAGCTTTTTCACTCCCTATACCGATACTAATACTTTAAGTATCTGCCGATACCTGATATCAGCCGATTCTACTGTAAGGACTGAAAATGCTTTTCTTTCTTATTAAAACACAAGACACTTTCAACTGTGCAAGCCACAATTTAACAACTTAATCTGAATAAAATGTCCAATAAAATGAGACGCTCTGGATCAACATTAGCCAATAAATTTGTCTCATTATATCCAATTAAATGCACAACTATGATATCAGCTAAACCGATATCATGGAGCCGATACCAGATATAGCAAAATGTCCTGGATTGGCATCGATATCCCATCCCAGTATTGGATCAGTGCATTCTTAGAATGTATGACACATTATAAAGAAACCAGTTTCACAGAACAGCAACTGCCATAGTTCAATAAAATGCTCTTTAGCTGACAGGTTGATTTCATTAAACAAGTATTAATGACTGATTTGCAATCAACTGTGTCCTGAGTAAATGAAAGTGAGTCTGGGTGTTCCCAAGTCAAACAGTGATGAGACACCTGTACACAGATCACATTTATGGAGATGCTGCACTTAGAGTATATAAGAGGAGAGTTTGGTCCAAGTCAGTACCTCAGACTGAAGGAGCCAAACCTCCAGTGAAACAGGTCAGTCTCTTCTACACAGCTCTTTAACACACACATTTGATACTAAACATGTGTTTATGATCTACAGTGAGCCAGGCTTTATCTTTGGACGTCTGCATCATGAAGCTGCTGCTTTTGTGTCTGCTCTTTGGAGCTGTTGTAGCTCTGACCACAGGTGAGTTTATCTGTGATACAAATGTTCAAATGTTCTGTATATTTACATTATTTGTTTCACTGTGTCCTGCAGCTGCTCCAGCTGAGCCTGAACCTAATAATGGAGGTGAGTACCAACAAAAATATGCAGCATAGTGATTAACACTGTATAGGATGCCAGATATCGCCAAAAGGCTAGTTTTCATCTGTTGTCTTTTGTCTTGTGGATTAATAGTTCCTTATAAAAAGCGCAACCAATTAATTCCACAACAATCAAAAAACATACATCAATTAACACTTTAGATATTTTGAATGTTATAAACCAGGCAGCTATCTCTGAATTTGATCACAAACTTAAAGATGGGCTGATTTTCACATTGCAAACACAATTTAGGTCTTAAATGTGACAACTTCCTCTCATAAACCCTTCAACACAAGGTTCATATTGACATGTATTGATTTGGATTGCAATTATGGTCAATAAATGTCTTTTTACAAACAACAAAGTCAAACTGGAGAGGACCAAAGTATTTTGTTTAGCTATTTGAAATCTTGTCAGGGTTTGTAGAGAAGCTAAGGCTTTTAGTGAAGTAGTAGACCCTGTAGTAACTTTGACTATTGCATTTGTTAGCTTGGTTGCCATTTTAATGACCTTCAATATATTTTTTCTAATAATAAAATAACTACAGTATACTTACGAGTAACTTGTACTTGAATGTGACTATCCTTGTAGCAAAACCCAATGTTGAAGATCTGGACATGCAAGGTAAGCAATGAGAATGAAAGTGAGAATAAAATCATATGAGATTAAAATTATTATCTTAAAAGTTTTCAAATGTGTTCTTACCTCAGCATCAGGCAAAAATAATGTACATTCTTTTTTCTTTTTATTAATCTTGTAAAATGTGCAGATCCAGAGTCCGTGGATGAGATGGAAATGAGTGAAGGTGAGCTAGAACACAGAAAGTACATTGGATTGTATCATCTGTTTGACTTTTTCTGAATAGATGTTTGCAATGAACTCACACATAAATACAGTACAGTATTTTTAAATGTGTCACTTTAGTCTATGTTTAAACAGTGTTGAGTAAGTTAGTGTAAAAGTGTAATACATTATGTATTAGTAGTTACAGGGAAAAAACTGTAATACAGTGGTCTCCCTCCCTTTTCCCCCGGTGAGCTAATACTTTTAGCGATAACTGTGGCATTAAAAGGCCAAGGATATGGACACAATTAAGCATCTAATGATACATTTACAGAAGAAATAGGCATGTAATGAATAAGATTTGAGTAATCAAGTATTATTTGTATGATTCTTAAATCTTTTGGCGAGTTACTTGAACAGTGGTGACAGTCTACTGGTAGCTCCCGAGCTACAAGTTGGAGACCCCTGCTGTAATACATTTGTATTACAATATTACTGACTCAAAATGTAACTGAGTTACACTACTGTGAGTTACTTTGAGCTAATCACACATATGTTAAGACATTGTACAACACTAATCCTGTTACATAAGTACATACATAAGTAATTACACTACTTAGTTTCTAAAAGAGGAATATATTACAGTAACTAGTTACTTTTGTAATGAGTTACTCCCAACACTGTGTCTGTATACTAATAATCTGAAACATGATAGATTGAATTGGATTTAAGGCACATGTGTTACAAGTGCCTTTAGGCGCCAAAGAAGCAATTCTGCACCAAATCATTGCAGGCTCTACTTCACTCTAGTCTCCAGATTTTTAGTTTCTGATAAGTTCCAGTAGCTTGAAAAAATTCACAATTCACCTCTGTACCAGAGGCTGGATAAAATAACACAGAGAGATATCAGTTTGGATTCTACAGGATGAAGTCTCTAGACTTCACATTCACATTTTGATCAAACAAAATAATGCACATTCTTTTTTTCTTCTTAATCTTGTAAACAATTACAGATCCAGAGTCCGTGGATGAGATGGAAATGAGTGAAGGTGAGCTATGACAGAAAATTCTCTAGATTTATTAGGGTTGTTCCGATACTGATATCGACAAAACCACTGCTACTGCACATTACTGCGCTAACATGCTAACTCGGACTTTTGTTTATATTTCATTAGGATGAGCGTCTTTTTACAGGCCTCACTGTTATTCATATGACACACAATATAGAATATATTCAAATTCAATTTTGTTTAATGACAATTACATTTGACAATAAAATAGTTTTCAAAATCCAAATGCATAATAGTTACAATAAAAACATCTTTATTATGAAGTAATAGCCAATTTGTGTTGCTATTTTTATGTTTATTTTACTTTTTGAGACTTACTGATTTTTAATTTAAATTTGAATTAAAAGCTGTACCTATAATTTACTTCTTTAGCCATTATAATATTTGGTATTGGCACCTACCCTGAGACAAAATAATGTATCACTTAAAAAAAAATAAAATAAAAAATGGTATCGGAACAACACTAGAATTTATTTACAAGTCATACTGCTTGGCTTACATATTTTTAATGTAATGACCATTTTTGAATAGATGTTTGCTATGTATTCAAATATATATATTTTAAAATCTTTTTTTTTTTTAGCTGAAAATGAAGACAGTGCTGAAAATAGTAAGTTTAACGCTAAACATTTATCTTTGTAACAATAAACAAGAGACATAATGTTGAAATGTTATTTAACCCAAGGTTGCAACCCAAGGTGCAAGCCTAGAACTTGGTGCACTGGTTCTCGTACCAGATCTGGACGTCAGTATATATATATTCCTTCTACTACACATTGGGCTTATGCACAGGTAACTCCACTGACGCACATCACTGTAAAGGACTGATGGAACAGAGTTTACATAATGTGCTCTCTTTTATTCAGTACTACTGTCAGTACATAGGTGGAACTCTTGCTGTCATTCAGGACAGAGCAACGGATAATTTTTTGAAGAATCTTGCCCACGGAAGAGCTGCTTGGATTGGATACTCTGATGCAGAATATGTTAGCTACTTTCACTATCATTGACAATTCATTTCAACAAAAGAGAACTTTATTAATAATTCTATATTTTTTCTTTAGAATGGCTATTGGTTTTGGGCAAATGGTGAAAGAGCGCAGTATTCAAACTGGTGCCGTGGAGAACCCAATAACCTTGGAGGAAGACAGGCCTGCGCTGTCATCAACTGGACCCGTTAGTCACATTTGAAATATAAGGATTCATTGTTGTTTTATTGTGGTTAACAACATGTTTCTCTCTTGCAGATTTAAAATGCTGGGACGACCAAAACTGCGATACGTACCGCCCTTTTATCTGCCAGAAGTAGCTCTGAACTTGAGCTGCCACAAGCGTAAATTCAGATTTATGCTCAATAATCACCGCAATTCTTGAATCAACAGTTTTCATTTTCCTGCTGCTACAAAATGGAGGGAATAAAAGAGTCCCATGTTAGAGATGGTCTGCTCTGATGGTTTTGTGCCTTAAAGAGCAGAAAGAATGGATTTGAAAGATGCTTTATCTTCACTGTTATTATCTGTCAAATGTGATTAAAACGCTTAAGCATTCAATTTTGTGTCTGTTTTATCATATTTAGATTTATGTCTAAAGTTTATCTATTGTTTGTGAATGTTGTATAATATCAACAATACAGCTCATTAGTTAATTGGTAATTATGGAGGATTAGTGGTATTTTCTTATGGCATTACGTATAAATGGTAGCCAACAATTTATATATACATATACTGATATATATATATAAAAAAAAAATCCTCACCGCATAATTTCCAGTCACAGTCATAAAGTCTTTGACCCTGTCATGAAGTCTTGCTGGTATATTTCCCTACTACTTTGGGGGTTTGCAATCCTGCTTTCTCACATGCGTGTTTGCTGTTTATTTTTTTAGCTGTTTTGTGCTGGGTTATTATTATTTTTTATTTACAGTAGTTCAAAACAACCAAGGTGCTGAGATGATGAAATCCTGTGGGTTACTTAAAACATATCTTAGTATAACTAATTGTATTGTAAAAAAATAAAAAAAATAAGAGCTCCATATTGACAGCAAAAGAAATGACATATGAAAATAATCATAAATTCCTCAAATGAGCAACAGTGGGCAATAGTATTGTATCTTAGTATCTCACTACTAATGCTGTTACAAAATATCAAATGCACATAATGCTTGGCATGGCCATTTTTGGACTGTTTGAGTTAAACACACTGCACAGCAGCAGCTTGAAGGAATTAAGTTAGAGCTCTATCTACTGACTGTAAAGGAAATTACATTTGAAAATGAACGCCTCAAATGGAACACTTGGATGATTAGATCTATGTGCTCATCAAAATACTGTTTTAAACTGATAAAATGGGTTCAATAGCATTTGCTTGTTTAAGTTGTGGATAACAATGTATATACATTATAGTAAACAGTTTAAATGAGGTGGAGGGCCCGCCCACTTCTTCTTAATACTATTTTTTGCCTACTATTTAATAAAAATCGACTCTGAAGCTCCCTGACATGCTATGATAAAAAACAAATGTAAAACCTCTTACTTGCACCCAAATCAACCATTCTGGGATGGATCAGAATCAGTTTTTACTCTAAACTTACAAAATAAAAAATACCTCAAAAATTCTCCACAATTTAACAGGAATTTTTAATGAGCTCCGCCTAAATTTTTTAAGTTAACACATGTCCCTAAAGCTATTTTTTGATGAAAATAGCTTCAGTTTTTTAAAAAGGAACTGTCAAAACCCAAAATATACCAAATCTAGTGTCATTCTGTCCAAGGCTAGTGACAACAGCTAAACTTATTCTTACATTTACCAAATACATTTTAGGCAGACTTTAAAACCTGATGTTCTTTTGTGCAGAGCTTCTTCTCACTTAAAAAAGGGTTAATCAGACATCAGAGGCTAAAACTACAAAGCCTCAGCTTCACAAAGAGTCCAGACAATGGTTTGTGCTCCAAAGGATCAAAAATAGTTTCCATTTGAATTTGAGATGAATTTAGTCAGACGTTTTAAGAAAAATGGCCCCCCTCTTAAAGGGTTAAATACTGCATTAATGCTTCAGTGGGCACAAACAGTGGGCAATTATACAGTATTGTCTCATGAAAGCACTATAGCAGGCGTGGGCAATTATTTTAACTCAAGGGCCATATTCCAATAGTGAGAATAGTGCAGGAGGGCCGGACTGCCAACACTGGTATACCAAAATCTCATTATTGCAAACACACTTCTTCAACAGAATATGGAAGACCAGTACAAATAAATCAGTGTCAAACAAAATCGTAATTTTTCTCGTTACAAGTTTAATTTATAAATTATATAGCTTCAATTTATGGCTTCAACTTCATTCTCAGAAAAAAATATATAGCTTTTTTACTCATATCAATTAGTTTTTTTTCTAGTAAATTCATAACTTTCTTAAGCTTCAATTTTATTTTCATAAAATTAGTAGCTTTATCTCAAAATGAAAATTGAATTATGGTAAATATTATTAGGGATTGGACGAGTCAAATGTTTGCATAAAAATACACAGTAGATTTATATATCTACAATGTTCCATAATCCAAATTACAGTTTCAATCTAGTAACTATATATGCACTATAGCCTACCAATTTATTTTTTAACAATAAAATAATTTTAAATGAATGTCTCTCCAGAACTGACTGTTAATGTTCATCATTTGAAAATTAGTCTGTAATCTAATAATATGCTGTTTGTGCACTAAAATCCATAAACTTCATCTGTTGTTGTTAGCAGTGTGGCTAACTGCTGTTAGCATATTGGTATGTCTTGCTCCTAACAGCTGTGAAAAAGCTATAAACACATCCTTGATCAACAAATGCATTAGTTAAGTCAGCAAAACATGTGGACTGATGTAGGATGTCTAAAATGAAATATTTATTTACTATTTTGAAGCAGCCCAAATCGGGTATAAAAATACTGTATATCATCTCAGTATTGATGCTGTTATACAAAATATCACATGCATAATTTAAAGCTTTGCATTGCCATTTTAGGACTGTTTCTTGGTTTGGGTCAAACACACCTCAGCACAGCATGAGTTAAGTCAGAGCTCCATCTACTGACTGCAAAGGAAATTACAATTATATTGTATATGCCTGAAATAGCAAACTGTGGATAATGTGCTTACAAAATACTGCTTTTAAACTTGTAAATGAGTTCTATAGCAATTGAATTTGACAGATTATAAATGTTTTTCTAATTTTAATAAATGTTTTTCTAATTTCTTTGTGGTAAATATTGATCAAAGTTTTATAGCAGTGAAGTTGCAATTGAAGAAATCGACAGGAAGTAATTGAAGTTCTAAAAAAGAATCCCTGTTGTCAAAAAAGCACCAAAATGCAAAGACAATTCACACACAACTGACTGAGTGTCCTGGAGTTTAAACAATCATTGAACACAATTAAAGTGTTCTTGTGTCACATTGTCTTTCCTATGTTATTTATGTTTATTATGGCCCAGATTTACAATGTAATAATAATAATAATAATAAACTTCACCAAAACAACCAAATTGGGTAAAAATAATAAATGTTTAGTGAAATCTTACATGTTTGCTGTGTTACTAAAAATGTAGTGTAACCTGTCATATGCTCTTTAATATTGAATATGTGATGGAGTTGACATTTTAGGCTGGCTGAGTTGACAAATCCACCTTGAAATGTGGCTAAAAACGAGTGCTCTTGTACTTAGACAGGGTTTCATTATCAATTGCATGTACAGTATAATAAAGATTGACATTTTAAGATGACAGAGATGACAGACAATCCAACTCCAACCAGTTTTCTAAAGTGCATTGTGCAAAATATTACTCAATTCTAATATAGTTAAACAATGTGGTTGGCCTTTTTTGCAGTTATGTTGTGACACTACTGAAAATGTTTAAAACCCTGTGACATACTGTCAAATAAATTATATTAGAAGAAAAAAGTAGAGAGGCAGAAAAAAAGAATAATCAATATCAGCTAGATTTGTGGTTTTCACAAAATCTTGGGAAACCCATCGGGAGAAATTACATATTAAACAGTGCAACATTGTGGTTTTGACAAAAGCACAAATTGAACCAAAACAAACATTGTGGTATTGATGGGTACATTATGCATGGAAGTATTTTAAGAGAATGACTATTTTGACTTGAGAAAAATGTGCACATAGGTCAAAAACCACTCTTTCGTGAAAGGTACATTGCAGCCCGTCTGGAATTTGCCAAAAGGCTCCCGAATGACTCTCAAACTATGAGAAACAATCCTCTGGTCTGAGGTCTTTCGTCTGGCCACTCTACCACACAGGCCTGATTGTTAGATTGCCGCAGAGATGGTCCTTCCGGAAGCTCTTCTCTCTCCCCAAAGGAACGCTGGAGTTCTGACAGAGTGACCATCAGGTTCTTGGTCACCTCTCTGACTAAGGCCCTTCTCCTCCAATCGCTCAGCTTAGAGCCAGAAGAGTCCTGGTAGTTCCAAAAGTCTTCATTTATGAACAATTGGTTACTGTGCTCATTGGGACCTTCAAAGCAGCAGAATTTTTTTCTGTATCCTTCCCCAGATTTGTGACAACCCTGTCTCGCAGGTCTACAGACACTTCCTTTGAGCTCATGCTTGGTGATTCTGCTCTGACCTGCACAATCAACTGTGGGACCTTATACTGTATAGACCAGAGGTGGGCAATCTTTTTTTCACAAGGGCCGTATTCGAATCCAGACAAGTGGCAGAGGGCCAGACTGCAATCCCGGGTGTAACAAAGTGTCATTACTGCAAGCCAATTTCTTTAAAAATATATATAAATATACCAAAATGTAAATAGAAAATTGACTAATGTATAATTGTGTGTATTTATTGTGACATTTACTAAGACCACAACCGCTAAATCAATTAAGAAAATGCAATATTAGGATAACCACCTTTTTTTCAAAATGTTTTGAGGGCCTGATTAAAACTGGTCGCGGGCCGCATCTGGCCCCCGGGCCTTAGTTTGCCCATGTCTGGTATAGACAGATGTGTGTCTTTCCAAATCATGTCCAGTCAACTGAATTTATTGTGGACTCTAATTAAGCTGTAGAAACATCTAAAGCAGGGGTGTCAAACAAGCGGCCCGGGAGCCAAATGTGGCCCCTGAGATGATTTCTGATTATTTATAGTGGCCCTCTGATAAAAGCATGTAACAATTTGAGCTACAGGTCCATAATAGACTGCAATCTAGCTCTGGCCTGCATGGAGTGCAAAGGGAAGCCACCAAGGTCAGAATAAAAAAATAGACTATGGAAATAAACCTTTAAATAAATTGCATTGGAATGCAGCAAATTGCATACAATTTGTTCAAAAATGTTCTTGGAAGGACCCCTTGCACAATAAAATACAATTCAAAATATGTAATTCAATATAAATATGGACACAATTGTTAGATTTGAATGTATCATCGATAGTAGGCATGTATTTTAAAATGCGGCCCTCAACCAACTCTGACTTCGATCAATTCGGCCCCAGCACCATTAAAGTTTGACACCCTGGATCGAAATCATGATCGGTGTAAAAAAGATGCTCCTGAGCACAATTTTGAGCTTCATGGCAAAGGCTGTGAATACTTATGTAAATGTGATTTCTTAGTTTTCTATTTTTAATAAATTCAAAAAATTTTCAAATTTTTTTTTTTTCACATTGCCATAATGGGGTTTTGTGTGTAAAAATTTGAGGTAAGAGATGACTTTAATACAATTTAGAATGGGGCTGTAACATGACAAAATGTAGAAAAAGTGAAGCGCTGTGAATACTTTCCAGATGCACTGTAAATTCCCTCCGTTTCATAAATTATGGTTCTGCACATTCCTAGTTGAGGAAAACACAGAAACATGGATAAATTTCAAGTTTAACCCTAGAACACTTCGCTATAAAAAGTTACACCATCACTTTTGCCGGGTAATTTTTACCCGATACCAAACAAAAAGTACTTGTCATAAAAAATAAATCAAAATATGGTAACTAGAGTGTTTTTTTTGTTTTTTTCAGCTGTGATACAGTGCCTTGCAAAAGTATTCAACCCCCTTGAACTTTTTTACATTTTCTTTTATTATGACCACAAAAATCTAACATATTTCACTGAAACTTTGTGTGAAAGACCAACACTAAGTTGCACACAACGGTGAAGTGGAAGGACAGTCATACATGATTTTTTTTTTTTTTTTTTACAAATTAAAACCTAAAAAGTAGGCGTGCAAAATTATCCAACCCCTCTGAGTCAATATTTTGTGGAACCGCCTTTTGCTGCAATTACAGCTGCAAGTCTCTTTGGGTATGTTTCTACCAGCTTTTCCACATCTTGAGACTGAAATTTCTGCCCATTCATCTTTGTATAATAGCTCCTGCTCAGTCAGATTAGATGGAGTGTGTTTGTGAACAGCAGTTTTCCGCCCCAGTCTCAAGTGTTATGCAGACTCCAATAAGTTTTCTTCCAATATTGCCCTGTATTTGGCTCCATCCATCTTTCCATCAACTCTGACCATATTCCCTGTCCCTGCTGAAGAAAAGCATGTCCAAATCATAATGCTCCAACCTCCGTATTTAACCGTGGGGATGGTGTATTTAGAGTCATGAGCAGTGTTAGGTTTCTGCCACACATAGCGTTTTGCATTTTGGCCAAAAAGTTCAATTTTGGTCTCATCTGACCAGAGCATCTTCCTCCACATGGTTACTGTGTCCCCCACATGGCTTTTGGCAAAGTGAAAACATGATTTCTTATGGCTTTATTTTCAGCAATGGCTTTCTTCCATAAAGGCCAGATTTGTGTAGTGCAGAACTAAAAGTTGTACCTTTGACAGATTCCCCAACCTGAGCTGTAGATCTTTGCAGTTCCTCCAGAGTCACCATGGGCCTCTTGGCTACATCTCTGACCAGTTCTCTCCTTGTTCAAACTGTAAGTTTATGTGGACGGCCTGGTCTTGGTAGATTCGCAGTTGTGCCATACTCCTTCCATTTATGGATGATGGTGTAAACAGTGCTCTGTGAGATGTTTAGAGCCTGGGAAATCTTTTTATAACCTAATCCTGCTTTTTACTTCTTCACAGCTTTATCTCTGACCTGTGTGGTGTGTTCTTTGGTCTTCATGGTGCTGACTGCTCCCCAATACTCTCAAACAAACCTCTGAGGTTTTTACAGAACAGCTGCATTTATACTGAGAGTAGATTACACACAGGTGGACTCTATTTATTTGTTAGGTCAACATTGGAACCTTCTAAAGCCTCTAAAAGTAATGTGTTGCACTCAGAAAAGAAGGGGGTTGGATAATTTTGCAGGCCTACTTTTCAGGTTTTAATTTGTAAAAAAAAATAGATCATGTATGACTGTCCTTCCACTTCACAATTGTGTGCAATAGAATTTGCAGCATTATATTCTGCACATGCTTTTCTTCAGCAGGGACAGGGAATATGGTCAGAGTTGATGGAAAGATGGATGGAGCCAAATACAGGGCAATATTGGAAGAAAACCTTTTGGAGTCTGAAAACACTTGAGACTGGGGTGGAGGTTCATCTTTCAACAGGACAACGACCCCAAACATAAAGCCAAGACTACAATAGAATGGTTTAAAACAAAACATATTCATGTCTTAGAATGGCCCAGACAAAGCCCAGACCTAAATCCAATCGAGAATCTGTGGCAAGATCTGAAAACTGCTGTTCACAAACACACTCCATTTAATCTGACTGAGCTGGAGATATTTTGCAAAGAAGAATGGGCACAAATTTCAGTCTCAAGATGTGGAAAGCTGGTAGAAACATACCCAAAGAGACTTGGAGCTGTAATTGCAGCAAAAGGCGGTTCCAGAAAATATTGACTCAGAGGGGTTGAATAATATTGCACGCCTACTTTTCAGGTTTTAAAAAAAAAATAGATCATGTATGACTGTCCTTCCACTTCACAATTGTGTGCAACTTAGTGTTGGTCTTTCACACAAAGATTTAGTGAAATATGTTTGATTTTTGTGGTCATAATAAGAGAAAATGTAGAAAAGTTTAAGGGAGTTGAATACTTTTGCAAGGCACTGTATATTCATAATTCATAATAAATAGCTAGCTACATAATGTAGCTTTTGGCTAAAAACAAACAAACCTCTCACTAGCTGAGATGTCACAGACACTAATCCTGCGACAGAATGACAGCTGTATTTGACAAGGGACAGTAAATATGGTGAGTATGATGAATGTTGTCATCTTTGACATGTGGCAGGATCGCTTGATTTTAAACACTAACACTATCACTGGTGAAATCCACCCAAAACGTACATTACCCTCTTTCACTTTTGCCAGATGAAAATCACCCAAAAGCAAGCCTGTAGGAAAAAGTGGGCTTTGGGGCAGGTAAACACCCACACCTTCATAGATGTCAAAAACAATGGTGAAGTTACCCAGGGACTCGTGACAAAAAAAAAAAAAAAAAAAATACAACATATTGAAAATCATCTAAATACATTTGCTCGGGTGAAAATCAACTTTTTCAGGTTTAGGTTTTACTGTCAGGTAAGAACAGCAGGCATCCCAAAGTTACATACAGTACAGCACTTTTAAGTTTTATTTGTGTAACTAAACTTTCCATGTCATCTGTATCAAGTAAGACACTACAAACTCTTCAAACTTTAGCTTAATAAAATAACATGAAACTAAATAAGACACCACACTTTGTGCAAACATGTGCTCATGTGTTCATATGAACATGAGTTACGGTACAGGCTGGCTCTTATTTCAGGAAAGCAAGCAAGAAAAGAAAACATATGAATCCTCATATTCCATATAAGGGAAACTTGAGATTAAAAAGTTGTCATGGAGATCTTCAGCAAAACTCAGTAAAATTAATTTAACTTATCAGTGATTACTCATGCAGTGCTCAATTTCTTATATTTCTCATTTTCTAAGAATTATTTAGCAATGCACTTAAAGCACTTTTCTTCATTATCTACTTGATGTATGTATCAGGAAAGACAACAGTGACTAAGTAGAAACTAAATATTTGTTTACACACATGTCACTGAACGTTCTGATACTCACATGTTCAAACTGACTTTATTTGGCCAGTGCTAACACGGCTCATGTATCAAGAAACTAGTGAAGAGTTTACTTTTGAAATGCGTCATCAGAAATTATACCTACAGATCGAATTAAACTTGTCAACATAAATGTTTAACTTCCAGTCAAACAGGCATCTGAAAAGCAAACACCAGAATTGCCTGTTGAGCAGGTCCCGGGGCTGGCTCTGTGTTTTAAACGAAATACTAGCTTTATTTCAGTGAGTCCTTGCAAACCCCGCCAACATCACGCTCAGAGACAGTATTTCAATATTCATTTTTGAAACCAAATGGATAAAACAAAAATCAAACTGTTTTGTGAATCAAAACAAAAAAAAGAAAAAAGTTGTGTCTGTCAGTGCCCACTTCGTACCTCTACCCACTTTGTACCTTTTAACACAACTACGCATGCCGAAATTACGTCTTTTAAACGCATTATTTGTAAGTGTACTGTTAATATAATTTATCTATATTGATATTTATGAATGTATCTTGCAAAAGTTTGCCGATAGAAAGCTCCAAACAGCACATTTATTTATCGCCATTTTAAGCTAGCAGTTAGCAGCCGGAACTAGCTTAATCGGGCATTCACGGCTTTAAACAGTAATAATCTCATTTTACAATCATTTGCTTTGTTGAAAGCTGTAAGGGAATTTGTGTTTAACAGTTTAGTTTCGTCTGTGTTTAATTAAAATTTCGATACAAATAAAACAATGTAATGTAATGTAAAGCTAAAGGTACGAAGTGTGCTTCCGGTACTAAGTGTGCAACGACAAGGTGTAACTTTTAATTTTTTTGGTTTTTGTTTTGAAATTGAAAATCAACGATAATTCACAGATACACAGATTCATAGAGCAGGGCTATTCAACTGTGTCTTTGAGAGGGCCAGATCTGATCAAAGACCACGACTTCTAGGTCGGTTATAGTTGCACAATACGTCACCACTTTTGACACGAGGTTGTGGCAAATATTCAGAGGACTAGATTTGTTTCTATACTTTTAATAACTAATGCTGTGGTCTAATTTTTTTTCTCTGCAAATTGTCCAAATCAAGGTTAAACCACAATTAAGAACTAATAACCAAATCTGAACCTGGTGTATCTAAGCTTCAAACTAGATCTAAACCACGACCAAAGAAGGTCTAAAGCAGAATTACACCAAAACTTAAATAGGACCAAATAAAGTCTAAGGTACATACTGTAAAAGTAACCTTTTTAAGCTGGATCATGAAATGCTTAAATTAAATCATCTTTATTTTTATTTGATCATATTATAACTGTCTTAAAGCAACATTTGCCAATAGATTAAGAGCAAATGAGTCAAAAAATGCAACTGGGACAAGAAAAATGCACAAGGTCCATTTGGCAAATCTTTTTTCAGAGTAAGAATATAATAAAATCAATATAAAACTGCAAAGCAAACTGATGACATCACACTGGAGACAAGGATATTTTCAATGTTCTCACAAGAAACTGATTTTCGTGGCCTTGTAAACACACAAAAAAGTGAGTTCTAACGTACTTTTATGGCTCAAGTTATAAAAAGCCTGTCACATTAGAAGAGTTTTGGCCCAATTTATAACATGGTCGCCAGGCAACTACCTAGTATGATGTCAATTATGAACAGCAAGTACATTTTCATTGCTAAAAAGTGGCCAAACTAGAATGAAAATTGTAAAATGTTGAGTAAAACCTTACGTATAATGAACTTAACGAATAGGCCCACTATAGATAACACAGTTGAGTTCCTTCTCCAGATCCTCAGAGCACATGTAGACTGATTGGGCAAACTCCCATAAACCCTCGAGCCCATGTATTTGGCATTTTCACTTTTTTTTTTGTCCAGTTGTTTTACAGATCGTTATGGTAGCTTTATACTTTGTTCCAGGCTCTGTCTGCTTTCTTAAGCTTGTGCTCAGTCGTGTTTACTTGCTCGTCTTTTTGCTCAAACGCCTGACACTTCCCCGATTTTATTTGATCAAACTCGAGCTGTCTGCACCAAATATCCAGCTGTGTGATCATGGGCCGCATAAGCAATCACACCTGGACTTTGGACTCAACACTCAACAAACCTAAAAAGCAAACAAATAGGAAAGGCATTATCTTTAGAATAAAAAGAGGCCCTAAATGTTTTGAGTAGCTTGGGGTCACTGATGACTTGTGAACTGCTACAGTTATAGGTAAATAAACTATCCTATTTGACATCATGAGATGATCAATTAAAGTATCAGTGACTGATGTATAATCAGGTGTGTCCTGAGTAAATGAAAGTGAGTCTGGGTGTTCCCAAGTCAAACAGTGATGAGACACCTGTACACAGATCACATTTATGGAGATGCTGCACTTAGAGTATATAAGAGGAGAGTTTGGTCCAAGTCAGTACCTCAGACTGAAGGAGCCAAACCTCCAGTGAAACAGGTCAGTCTCTTCTACACAGCTCTTTAACACACACATTTGATACTAAACATGTGTTTATGATCTACAGTGAGCCAGGCTTTATCTTTGGACGTCTGCATCATGAAGCTGCTGCTTTTGTGTCTGCTCTTTGGAGCTGTTGTAGCTCTGACCACAGGTGAGTTTATCTGTGACACAAATGTTTAAATGTTCTGTATATTTACTTTATTTGTGTCACTGTGTCCTGCAGCTGCTCCAGCTGAGCCTGAACCGAATAATGGAGGTGAGTACTGACCAAAACGTGGTATCAACAGTCTTTTTTTCAAATTCAATCATGATTGAATGTGACCTTCCTTGCAGACGATCTCAATGTTGAAGATCCGGACATGCAGGGTAAGCAGACATTATCTTCATCTTGATACTGTAGAAACAGGACATGTTTAACATTGTCAAGTTGAAATCTATAAAATAAATAATTAAAAACCAGTTAATTTCTGCATAAAGCTCCTAAACGTTTTCTGACTTTATAGTAGGGCTGGGCCATTAATCGAAAAATCAAGAGATCGAGATCGAAATGAATCGTCAATTATTTGGTGATGGGTTTTAAATTGAAAGATCAAAAACCAATCTTTTGTCAGTTAAAATGTGTAGTTTGGAGCAAAAGTCAAACTTTCAGGCAGAAAATTGATATAAAGTTTCAAAAAAAGTGCAATAAATGTGCAATATTTAAAGTTTTTGTTTTGTTTATGTTCATGAAAGGCATTTTCTTTTGTTTTGGAAAAGGTTAAACAAAATCGAATTGAAACGACATCGATCAATATGATAAAAAAAATTGTGATTATATTTTTTCCCAGATTCCCCAGCCCTACTTTATAGTAGGCCTTGACATGCAAAATCTCACTTTATTTATTTCTCCAGGTATGGAAAAACCAGAATCTGTGGATGAGCCTGAAATGAGTGAAGGTGAGTAAGTTTAAAAAACAAACTAACAAACAATATTAAAATAGTGTAAAAAGCTAAATTAAAACTAAAACATGTTTTTCTAGCTGAAAATGTGGACAGCGCTGAAAGGGGTGAGCCTAATTTGAAACAATTCAATCTATTTTGTAGCGTGAGAAAAATAATTGTACATATTTACAGCCAAAAGATCGGTCTGCTGCAGGCCTGGATCTTGGTGTACCTATGGAGGTCGCAGATACATCTTGATCTCTAGTGCTCGAAACTGGGCTCAAGCAAACGTAACTCCACTGATGCACCTCATGGTAACAAAAAAGGATGAATCAGATTTAATACAATGTGTTCTCTTTTATTCAGCGCCACTGTCAGGGTCTGGGTGGAACTCTTGCTGTTGTTCGCAGCAGTACATTTAACACCTTTCTAAGGAATACTGCTGCAAATAGAAGAAGCATTTGGATTGGATTCTCTGATGCTCAATATGTTAGTTATGTTCAGTATCTTTGATTATGAATGCAACATTCAAAACAATAAACAATACAATGTTTTCAGAACAACTACTGGTTCTGGGCAAACGGAGAGCGCACACGTTATACCAAGTGGTGCCGTGGACAACCAAATAACGGCAGTGGAAAAGACAGGGAGAACTGCGCTTACTTGAACTACAGTAGGAACTTTTGATCTAATATGAACACAATGTGATATTCAATTTGGAAAAACTGGTAAAATATGTCTCTTTCCTTCAGGTTCCAACTGCTGGTACGACGTTCCTTGCACCTATAGACTCCCTTACATCTGTGAGAGGAAGTAGCTCTGATCTCCTGAGCTGACACAAGCATAAAGCCTGATTTATGCTCAATAATCAACGCAAATCTCTAATCAGTTTTCCTTTTCCTGCTGCTACATAAGAGTGATGTTAGAGATGGTCTGTTCTGAGGGGCTTGTGCCTCATAAAGAGCAGAAAGAATGGATCTGAAAGATGCTTTATCTTCACTGTTCTTTTCTGTTAAATGTGATTAAAACGCTCAAGCATTCAAACATGAGTCCTTGTCTTATTCTATTTAGATCTCAGATTAAGAAAAATAAACAAACTAATTTTTAATTAAGAGATTTATATATTTTTTTTAGTAAGAGATGTTTTCTGCACTCGAACGCCATCATTTGACTTGTAACATATGGACATTTTTGCTGTTGCACAAAGAACCCATCCATTCTAGGTGACCCATGCGGAAGTGTAGCAAATGTGCAGAACTTCTCTCCTTTATGGCCAAATAAACTGAAAACCAGACTTCCGCCAATAGTCTAAGAAGATTGTGTTTTATTAAAAAACCTGCCAATTACCATTAGCTTCTCTCTGGTGGGTGAACAGCTCCACACACTGGCTGTCCTTAGAATAGCCTGCTAACTGTAGCTTGAGTCCACAGTCACGTTAACAGCTAGTTTCATACTTTTGGTGGACCATAAACATTGCAGTGAAGACCACAGGCATTTAATTTAACACAACAAAATCCACAAGTACATCTTAGCTATTTAGAAACATCAAGCTAGCACAGAAAAGACTACTCGCGTGGATAAACTCACTAGCTTAGCCTATATGAAGCGTGTGGGTATACAGAATGTAGGGGAAAAGCCATTATCTCGTACTAAGTTATCTCGTAATTTGAGATAAATATTTCATTTTCGTGAGTACAATGGAGTGTCGTAAATATACAGCTTTGGTAGAAAAATTATACAACAGACAAACAATGTAGCAAAAAGTCAGCTACAAGTGCATAATTTGCCTTAAAAATAATACACTTGGAGACTTCCGGTGGCAACGGGACAAGATGGACGCCTGAAGTTAGTGCTCCGCAAAGGCAGGTCGTTAAATCCCCCCAAATCTAAGAACATTTAACCAATTTTGGCAGAGAACACGAAGTATGAGTGGGGTTACTAAACCTAAAAGCAGAAGAATGACAGAAAAAATCGACAACGAAGCACCAACCGGAGACGACGTGAGCGATGCTAGCGCTAAAGCTAACGGGAGTGAGCGTGGCCGTGACTCGACTGAAGCAAGCCAGCTGAGTTTAAAAGATATAAGTGAACAAATCAGCTGCCTTAACACGGAGTTAACAGCCAGCTGGGTCACGTTCAAAGAGGACTTAAGGAGAGAAATGAGAGATGATTTTGCACAGTTCACAATGCAAATGGAACAACAGTTAGCTAGCACATCGCTTAAGCTACAAGAACACGATCAAAAACTGGACGAGGCGGCGGCAAGAATCGATGAACAGGAGAACTGGTCAGCAGTAGCAAACGAGGCGCTCCAACAGCTGCTCATGGAGCATAAGACATTGCAGGAAAAGTTAAACGACTTGGAATCAAGGTCAAGAAGGACCAACGTGAGGATTTACGGGGTGCCAGAGGGAGCGGAAGGGACCTCTGTGATTCAGTTTGTGGAAAAGCTGCTGGTGAGCGAAAAGTTAATTGAAGAAGGCGCAGATGCACAAATACAGAGAGCACATCGCTCACTCGCACCAAAGCCGAACTCCGCTGCACCCCCGAGATCCATTGTTGTTAATTTCCTTCAATACAGAGTGAAAGAGACTATCATCAGGAACGCTTGGAAGAAGAAAATCAAGATTGGCGACAATACGCTATCGTTTGACTACGACTACACATCAGACGTGATTCAGAAGCGGAAAGAATACAAGGTGGTCAAGGCGGCGCTAAAACAAAGAGGCATCCGCTTTCAGACTCCCTTTACCCGAATGCGAATCCACTGGGACAGCGGCCCACAAATATACAACAACGCGGGAGAGGTCGAAAAGGACTTACGTCGCAGAGGGTTTTTTGCTGGCCACCCGGAGGAGAAAGCACCTGAAGGCGGAGACTTCACCTCTCAACTCGAGCAGACGTCACCATGGCAACGCGTTCCCCGGCACGGAGAGAGAGAAGCTGCTAAAAGAGCTCGGGAGCGTCTGCAGGAATTTCAGCGCAGGCCTAGACCATGAGCAGCCGGACTGAGGAGAATGTAAGAATACAAACTAGAGCTGTACTTTGACGCTGATTGTTCCAAACTATTGAAAAGAATTGCCGTTTTGTTTGAATATTGTTGTCATCCATTGATGTTATTTTACTGACCTGTCAGAAAGGAGCTAACCAAGGGTCGAATTAGTGGTTGCACTTTTTAAGGGGAATCCACTGATTCTGAAAGGGGGCTCTTATCTTTAGACAAGCTTCCCCCTGGCCTGCTAAAGGGGTTAAGAAGGGTAACAAAAGCCTTTCCTTGGGAGTCAAATTATTATTATTATTTTTTCTTTTTTACCTTGATTGGTTATTTGAGTTATTTCTTTGTTGTTTTTCATTTCAAGCGTGACACAGTCACAGTTTTTCATCAGAATGTTCTCGTTCATTGTTCTTAGTTTCAGGTATTGTACTTTCAGAATAGCATGTGACCAAACAATAGTAACCTAACACACTTTCAACTCCAATGCAAAGTCAAGAACTAAAGATAATATCTTTAAATGTCAACGGGTTAGGTAATCCAGTTAAAAGGGCAAGGGTTATGAATAAATTGAAAAAAGACAATTCAAACATCGTTATGCTGCAGGAAACACATTTAAGTGCCCAGGAGCACGAGAAACTAACTAGATTTGGTTATGGCCATATTTTTTACAGCTCATACACACAAAGTCATAGAAGAGGGGTGGCAATACTTGTATCCAAAACAATAAAATTTGTAAAATGCTCAGAAATGAAAGATAAGGATGGGTGTTATGTTTTGGTCAAGGGCCATATTGATAACAATCCCATTACACTAGTAAACATTTATGCACCTCCTGAAAGTGAAGGAGCCTTTTACAAAGCAATTTTTGATATTGTAACAAAAGAAGCAGAAGGTATTTGTATATGTGCTGGAGATTTGAATGCAGTTCTGAATTTAAAACTAGACACCACAAGTGCAAACAGAAGCAAAAAGAAATTAACTAAAACACTAAGTGCCACTCTTGGGGAAATTGGGCTGGTGGATGTGTGGAGAAAACTCCATCCTACAGACAGAGATTACACATATTACTCCGCATCTCACTCAGTTCATTCAAGAATAGATTATTTTTTAATTGGAAAAGAACATTTTTATAGAGTCACTGGATGTAGGATTGGAGAAGCTGATGTTTCAGACCACAACTCAATTCATCTAACTGTCAATCTAGAGAACAGGCCAAAAATGACATCATGGAGATTAAATGTAAGCCTATTAAACAGTCAATCTATAGTGGCTGACATTAAGCAAGACATTAAGACCTTCATCGCTGAGAACGACAATGGACTTGTTGATCCATCAATATTGTGGAATACACTAAAGTAGTTTTGAGAGGAAAATTAATAGCGAAATCAGCCTACCTAAAGAAAAAAGAAAGGAAACATACAACCAGTTAATGATGACTCTAAAAGAACAAGAAAATCAATTCAAAATAAATAAAGATCAAGAATGTCAAAAGGAAATAAAGAAATTGAAACAGCTCATTGAAAGACATTTAGATGACGAAATAGAAAAAAAAGCTAGATACACCAAACAGACATATTATGAACTTGGCCCAAAATCTACTAAATTGCTTGCTAGAAGACTTCGTAAGCAGCAGGTAGACTCAACAATTATGAAAATTAGAGACCCAATCACTCAAAAAATACATACCGATCCCCAAGAGATTGAAAATACTTTTTATCAATATTATAACAACTTGTACTCACAAGAGGGCGCCACTAATAAAGAATCAATAAAAACTTTTTTGGATAATTTAGACCTTCCTTCTATAGGAGAAATCCAAAATAAAACAATTACATCTGAAATAACTCTCAAAGAGCTTGAAAAGGCCATCGGCAAACTTAAAACCAATAAGGCTCCAGGTAGTGATGGATTCCCCATAGAGTGGTACAGGAAATTTAAAGAAGAATTAACCCCACTTCTTTTAAGAGCCCTTAACTATATTCACAAAGAAGGCAAAACCCCTCCATCTTGGAAGGAAGCGATCATAACTTTGATTCCCAAAGAAAATAAAGATAGAGAAAATTGTGCCAATTATAGGCCGATATCAATGTTAAATGTGGATTACAAATTATATACGACTATTTTAACCAGAAGATTTGAAACTTTCATCACAGAACTTATCGATGAAGACCAGACTGGTTTGTTGTCGGCAGACAAACCCAGGATAACATCAGAAGAAGTCTGCACATAATTCATACCATAACCACAAATAAGTTAAAAGGAGCTCTAATCAGTCTCGATGCCGAAAAGGCTTTCGATAGAGTTAATTGGGACTTTTTATACCAAACTCTAGAGAAATTTGGTCTGACTCAGGATTCAATTAAGTGCATAAAGGCAATATATGACAAGCCCACAGCCAGAATAAAAGTTAATGGCTCTTTAACTGGAACATTTGAATTAAAAAGAGGATCGAGGCAGGGCTGTGGCATCAGCCCCATCCTGTTCGCTCTTTACATTGAGCCATTGGCTCAGGCCATTCGCCAGAGTGAGGATCTGAAGGGAATAAAGATAAACGACAGGGAGCAAAAAATAAGTTTATTTGCAGACGATGTGCTGATATATTTGGAAGATATTAACACATCCCTGCCTAAATTAATGGGACTTTTACAATCATTCAATTCATATGCTGGATACAAACTTAATATTTCCAAGACTCAAATGCTCATTTTTAATCAAATCCCCCTGAAGGAGCTTGCACAGCAATACAAAGTCAAATGGGACTGTAAAAAAATTAAGTATCTTGGAGTATTTTTGTCCAAGAACCAACAGATTTATATGATGATAATTATAATCCAATTAATCTAAATATTAGAGCTGATATTCAGAGATGGTCAACTTATCCTTTGGATTTTACAAGTAGAATAGGTGTGATAAAGATGAATATATTACCAAGACTTCTTTACTTATTTCAATCCCTTCCAATAGATATACCATTAAAACAATTTAGAGAATGGGATCGAATGCTATCTAGATTTATATGGGAAGGAAAAAAAGCACGAGTCAGGTATTCAACACTACAATTACCCAAAGATAAGGGGGTATGACTCTGCCCAATTTGAGGATGTATTACTATGCTGCACAGCTCCGATATTTGTGCTGTTGGTGTGACCCCGGTTATTATGCTAGGTGGAAGGAGATTGAGACATCTATACCTGGCTACCATATTCAAACTGTATTAGGAGATGACAATTTACACAGTGAGTATAAAGTTTTACTTAACCCAGTAACAAGATTTGCAATTGAACTCTGGCTAAAACTAGCACGACAACTAAAAATAAAAAAAGAAAGAAAGGTATTAAAATGGATAGCTTTAGATGCAAATTTTAAACCAGCAGAACATGACTCATCTTTCAAGAATTGGATTAATAAGGGTGTCACAGCCTTCACCACAATTACAAAAAACAATCAAATGAGGAGTTTCCAAGATCTAAAAGTGACTTTTGGTCTCACAAATCACGACTTCTTTCGATATCTACAGATAAGGAATATTATAATAAAGAAATTAAATTGGAAAGAGGGGTGGAGCAAAACGCAGTCTTGGAAATAATAATTGGTGCCTATCAACAAAAAACTTCTAAGCTTATCTCAAAACTTTACACCAGCTTGATGTCTTGTCAAAATGTTACAACTTTGTATGTAAAGAAAAATGGGAAAGGGAAATGTCCACTACTATAACAGAACAAGAATGGTACAGAATATGTGAGCTGTCGCAGTCCTCCACCACATCTCTAAAATGGAGAGAATTTAATTGGAAGAACTTTATTCGCTTTTTTATTACCCCATCAATAAAAAGTAAACAAATGTCAAGTCAACAGATGTGTTGGAGACACTGTGCAACAGCCAATGCAGACCATACACATATTTTCTGGAATTGTTGTCAAATTAAACCCTTTTGGTTGTCTGTGCATGTAACTCTACAAGATGTACTACAATACTCTGTTCCCTTCACACCCATTGTACTGTATTTGGGTAATATTTCTCAAGACGTATCCACAAAAGATCATTATTTGGTCAAAATTCTTTTAACGGCTGCAAGGGAAAGCGATTACAAGAAGATGGCTCAAGCCGGAGCCACCCAACCACACAGAATGGACGGACATTGTACAGGACATATTCATCATGGAGAAAATGACTTTGCTCTTCGACTCAATGTGGACAAATTCAACGATAAATGGGACAAATGGATTACATATAAAAAATCTTTGGACATCAATTGACTTAATATTAAGAACGTACAATACCTGAAAGTTATTACAAGTTATTTTCATTGGAAAATAATGTAATGTTTTGTTTAAAAAACCTAATAAAATATACGTAAAAAAAAAAAAAAATAATACACTTGAGAGAATTGTTGTGTATTACAAATGTGACTTTAAACTACTCATATTTCTCCACTTGGTGTCACCACTGGACAAAGGACAAG
>CM076404.1:5545015-5587707 GCA_038363315.1 Mugilogobius chulae
ACCAATATTATTTTTCTACAAGACTCAAATTGCTCATTTTTAATCAAATCCCCCTGAAGGAGCTTGCAACAGCAATACAAAGTCAAATGGGACTGTAAAAAAATTAAGTATCTTGGAGTATTTTTGTCCAAGAACCCAACAGATTTATATGATGATAATTATAATCCAATTAATCTAAATATTAGAGCTGATATTCAGAGATGGTCAACTTATCCTTTGGATTTTACAAGTAGAATAGGTGTGATAAAGATGAATATATTACCAAGACTTCTTTACTTATTTCAATCCCTTCCAATAGATATACCATTAAAACAATTTAGAGAATGGGATCGAATGCTATCTAGATTTATATGGGAAGGAAAAAAAGCACGAGTCAGGTATTCAACACTACAATTACCCAAAGATAAGGGGGGTATGACTCTGCCCAATTTGAGGATGTATTACTATGCTGCACAGCTCCGATATTTGTGCTGTTGGTGTGACCCCGGTTATTATGCTAGGTGGAAGGAGATTGAGACATCTATACCTGGCTACCATATTCAAACTGTATTAGGAGATGACAATTTACACAGTGAGTATAAAGTTTTACTTAACCCAGTAACAAGATTTGCAATTGAACTCTGGCTAAAACTAGCACGACAACTAAAAATAAAAAAGAAAGAAAGGTATTAAAATGGATAGCTTTAGATGCAAATTTAAACCAGCAGAACATGACTCATCTTTCAAGAATTGGATTAATAAGGGTGTCACAGCCTTCACCACAATTACAAAAAACAATCAAATGAGGAGTTTCCAAGATCTAAAAGTGACTTTTGGTCTCACAAATCACGACTTCTTTCGATATCTACAGATAAGGGAATATTATAATAAAGAAATTAAATTGGAAAGAGGGGTGGAGCAAAACGCAGTCTTGGAAATAATAATTGGTGCCTATCAACAAAAAACTTCTAAGCTTATCTCAAAACTTTACACCAGCTTGATGTCTTGTCAAAATGTTACAACTTTGTATGTAAAAGAAAAATGGGAAAGGGAAATGTCCACTACTATAACAGAACAAGAATGGTACAGAATATGTGAGCTGTCGCAGTCCTCCACCACATCTCTAAAATGGAGAGAATTTAATTGGAAGAACTTTATTCGCTTTTTTATTACCCCATCAATAAAAAGTAAACAAATGTCAAGTCAACAGATGTGTTGGAGACACTGTGCAACAGCCAATGCAGACCATACACATATTTTCTGGAATTGTTGTCAAATTAAACCCTTTTGGTTGTCTGTGCATGTAACTCTACAAGATGTACTACAATACTCTGTTCCTTCACACCCATTGTACTGTATTTGGGTAATATTTCTCAAGACGTATCCACAAAAGATCATTATTTGGTCAAAATTCTTTTAACGGCTGCAAGGAAAGCGATTACAAGAAGATGGCTCAAGCCGGAGCCACCCAACCACACAGAATGGACGGACATTGTACAGGACATATTCATCATGGAGAAAATGACTTTTGCTCTTCGACTCAATGTGGACAAATTCAACGATAAATGGGACAAATGGATTACATATAAAAAATCTTTGGACATCAATTGACTTAATATTAAGAACGTACAATACCTGAAAGTTATTACAAGTTATTTCATTGGAAAATAATGTAATGTTTTGTTTAAAAAACCTAATAAAATATACGTAAAAAAAAAAAAAAATAATACACTTGAGAAGAATTGTTGTGTATTACAAATGTGACTTTAAACTACTCATATTTCTCCACTTGGTGTCACCACTGGACAAGACAGTCAGATCGTGCACTTAAATGTGTTAATGTTGATTCCAAAGTAACTGTGCAGAAGGGGGCTTAGTTCATCTGTTCATTGCTGAGAATGTACAGTATTTGTCATTGTTTACATTGGTTTTAGAAAAAATGTCTCACAAGGTTTGCTTGTAAATGTACAATGAACATGGATGGTCTTATGAAACTCAAGTTTGTAGTATTTCTCATACGTTTTCTCCACCCTACACACTTTGTAAATCATAAGAACATGCCTCTCAATGTAAACGGTCTGTGTTGCCTTTTTGTTTAGTTACAGATAGTTCTAATTTACTCTCCAAGTGAAATCTTGTTGTAGGTATGTAACGTTTAATAGGACAATGTATTACATTTAGCACAATAACAGAGATGCTTGTGCCAGATTCTAGCTTTACAGCTATTTACATCTGCAGTCCTGGGAAGGAGGGGGAATGAACTACTGGAATATGCAGACACGAGGAGAACATGCAAACTCCGATAGAAAGACCCTGGGCCGCACAGGACATTCTGGTTATGAGGCCAGAGTGCTAACAGCGGCGCCACCATGTGGACAAGAGTGATGTTACTGTTTTTTCTTTGTTTTGTTTCTTTTATTACTTTACAGCTAAAGTAACAATTTCTATTTTATTTTACTGAACAAAAATATAAATGCAACATTTTTGTTTATGTGTCCTTATTTTCATGAGATGAACTTAAAGTTTTAAAACAGTGTCCACATATAAATTCTCTCAGTATCAAAAATTATGGTTCTGCACATCCCAATTGATAGAGGAAAAAAAAGGCCAATCTGGAACATCTTACTGTCCTGCAAGAACAGAACATCCCAAAGTTCCAGAGTGTAGAGTACTTATAAGTTTTATTTGTATACCAAACTGTCCATGTCATCTGTATCACACTATAAACTCTTCAAACTGTAGCTTAATACAAAAACATGAAACTAAATAAGACACCACACTTTGTGCAAACATGTGTTCATATGAACTTGTTTAAATATGGTTACGGTACAGTCTGGCTCTTATTTCAAGACCAGTAAAATTGTAGTTAAATTAATTTGTTAATTTATCGTAATTACTCATCAATTTCTTACATTATCAAACTTTTTCTAAGAATTATCTGGCAATGCACTAAAAGCACACATTTCTTCTTTATGTACTTGATGTATGTATCATGAATCCAAACAGTGACCAAATTGAAACTAAATATTTGATTAGACACATGTCACTAAACGTTCTGATCCTCATGTTCCAACTGTATTTATCGTATCAGACTCATGTATCAGAAAACTAGTGAAGAGTTTACGTTTGAAGTACGTCATCAGAAATAATACCTACAGATCGAATTAAACTTGTCAACATAAAGGTACATTTATATTGACAGTCATACAGGCATCTGAAAAAGCAAACACCCAAATTCATAAAGATTAGTCATATTTGTAGTTACTGTTTGCCTGTTTTGTTTAAGTTTTGTATTTTTGTTTTTGGGCAATTTCCAAATGTAATAAGTTTTTGTTTTGTTGCATATTTTCCAAACTCCAGACCTCACACTCCCAGAACACTCCTTCCAGCAGTGTTTTTCAAGGCACACTATTTTGGTTGAGATTTTTTTAAACTAATGTAATACTGTTGATAAGCCTTAATTCTTAACCAATAGATGCACTTTTCTCAGTTCTTAGACTTATAGGAACTACAAATGATCAACTGGTGGAAAACTGATTTCAAGTATTTTCTTTCAAAAATGGTATCAAATCTTGCAAATTGTCTATGTCATCATGTTTATTCTTTAAACTGTAGCACTAGTGATTGATTTGCCCTCTACAGTGGTAAATTATATACGTACCGGGACATAGGCCTATATGAATCTTACATTTTTTTTTCAAAAAGTTAGCAATATATCAAGGCTCACTAGTGTTCCCTGTACACTGGTTAAAACAAGGCCCTACAGTACACCATTGGGAACATGATCTCCAGATCCTCAGAGCACATGTGGACTGGTTGTGCAAACTCCCATGAAGCCTGGAGCCCCTCATGGAGAGTGTGGAGCTGGTCCAGTGTTCAATGACAACGACAAAAACCCCACTGTTCCTACTGAAGTGCAGCTGATCAGAGTTTTGACTATCAGTCTGATCCTTCTCTCCAGTACTCTGGAGTAGACCTTACCAGGGACAGGGAGGCTGAGGAGTGTGATGCTTCTGCCGTTCAGTCTCCCTTCTTAGACTCAGATCTCAGATCAGACTTGAGCCTGAAACTTATCTACTACACCAAAATTCCAGCTGCATGATCCAGATTGTAATACAAATAATAGTAGTAGAAATAATAATTTTAGAATACAAAAAGCTACTTACATGTGCATAACATGTGAACTGCTACCGTTATGTATTAAAAATGCTTCAATCATTTTAAAGTGCTTATGACAGGTTATAACATTTTTCAAATTTTTATTTAGTTTGGTAGATTAATACCTTATATAATTAGAAATTATGATTTTATGTTAATCAATAACAAGTTTATGGATAAAAATGTGAAAATATGTTGAAAATACCAGGAAGTAGAGCAGAGTTCTAAACTGATGACATCACACTAGGAAGACAAAGACATTTTCAATTTTCTCACAAGAAATGTTTTGTATGTTTCTGTAAACACATATTTAACAAAAAAGTGAGTTCTAGTATCATTTTATGGCTCAAGTTAAAAAAAAAGTTACATTTGAAGAGTTTGGGCTTAATTTATAAAAGGGTCGCTAGGCAACTACCTAGCGTGATGTCATCATTGATGAGCAGGAAGTACATTTTTACTGCTAAAAATGGCCAAACTGGAATGAAATTTGAAAAATGTTGAGTAAAACCTTAAATATAATGATCCTAACTACGTCTTTGTGAAATGAGCAGTTCAACCTGTCATGGGCACTTTAAGTTGTCAAATAAACAATGTAGATTTATCAAACAAAGTATCAGTGACTGATGTACAATCAGTTGACACCTGAGTAAATAATAGTGTTCCCAAATCGAACATCAAACAGTGATGAGACACCTGTACACAGATCACATTTATGGAGATGCTGCACTTAGAGTATATAAGAGGAGAGTTTGGTCCAAGTCAGTACCTCAGACTGAAGGAGCCAAACCTCCAGTGAAACAGGTCAGTCTCTTCTACACAGCTCTTTAACACACACATTTGATACTAAACATGTGTTTATGATCTACAGTGAGCCAGGCTTTATCTTTGGACGTCTGCATCATGAAGCTGCTGCTTTTGTGTCTGCTCTTTGGAGCTGTTGTAGCTCTGACCACAGGTGAGTTTATCTGTGACACAAATGTTCAAATGTTCTGTATATTTACATAAATTTTGTTACTATGTCTTGCAGCTGCTCCAGCTGAGCCTGAACCTAATAATGGAGGTGAGTACAAACAAAACATGTGGCATCAACAGTCTTTTTTTTTTTTTTTTTCAAATTTAATCATGAGTGAATGTGATCTTCCTTTTAGACGATCTCAATGTTGAAGATCCGGACATGCAGGGTAAGCAGACTTGATCTTCATCTTCATAAAACTGTAGAAACAGAGCATGTTTAACATTACATTTATCTTGTTAAGTTGAAACTGAAAAATCTGAAGAAAAAAAAAAAGCAACAAAATTCTGCATACAGCTCCCAAACGTTTTCTGACTTTATAGTAGGTCTTGACATGCAAAAACTCACTTTTTTTTTCTCCAGGTATGGAAAAGCCAGAATCTGTGGATGAGCCTGAAATGAGTGAAGGTGAGTAAGTTTAAAAAAACAATGTTGAAATAGTGAAAAATGCTAAATCAAAACTAAAACATATTTTTCTAGCTGAAAATGTGGACAGCGCTGAAAGGGGTGAGCCTAATTTAAAACAATTCAATCTATTTTGTGGCGTGAGAATAATAATAAAACATGTTTACAGCCAAAAGATCGGTCTGCTGCAATCCTGGATCTTGGTGTACCTATGGAGGTCGCAGATACATCTTGATCTCTAGTGCTCGAAACTGGGCTCAAGCAAACGTAACTCCACTGATGCACCTCATGGAAACAAAAAGGATGAATCAGATTTAATACAACGTGTTCTCTTTTATTCAGCGCCACTGTCAGGGTCTGGGTGGAACTCTTGCTGTTGTTCGCAGCAGTACAATTAACACCTTTCTGAGGAATTCTGCTGCAAATAGAAAAAACATTTGGATTGGATTCTCTGATGCTCAATATGTTAGTTATGTTCAGTATCTTTGATTATGAATGCAACATTCAAAACCATAAACAATACAATGTTTTCAGAACAACTACTGGTTCTGGGCAAACGGAGAGCGCACACGTTATACCAGTGGTGCCGTGGACAACCTGACAACGCCGGAGGAAATCAGAACTGCGCTTACTTGAACTACAGTAGGAACTTTTGATCTAATATGAACACAATGTGATATTCAATTTGGAAAAACTTGTAAAATATCTCTCTTTCCTTCAGGTTCCAACTGCTGGTACGACGTTTATTGCACCTATAGACTCCCTTACATCTGTGAGAGGAAGTAGCTCTGATCTCCTGAGCTGACACAAGCATAAAGCCTGATTTATGCTCAATAATCAACGCAAATCTCTAATCAGTTTTCCTTTTCCTGCTGCTACATAAGAGTGATGTTAGAGATGGTCTGTTCTGAGGGGCTTGTGCCTCATAAAGAGCAGAAAGATGCTTTATCTTCACTGTTCTTTTCTGTTAAATGTGATTAAAACGCTCAAGCATTCAAACATGAGTCCTTGTCTTATTCCATTTAGATCTCAGATTATAAAGTAAATTTTTTTTATTTTTATAATATCAAAATACAGTTCAGTGTTCCCAACCTCTTCTGTTTTTTTCTTTTAATCACATATTAGACAATTATAAAATAAAATTGCTGTTTTCTATAGATAAATATATTAAAAACACATCTTAAAAAAATATATATAAACATTAAAACAGATATTTGTTTATGTCAAGATTCTTTGAATTAGTGCATTGAATGTATTTTATTTTAACTTACTGGTTTGGCATTTGTGTCTTTGTGTTTTCTTAAAACAACTTGATGAAAACATTTATAATGTGTAATTAATGTAGCGTTCTAAATGTTTTTGTTGTTGTTGTTTTTTTATAGTTAAAGTGTGTATTTTTACTAGGAGTCTGACATGTTTGGATAGGAAAATTATAAAACAGACAAGCAATGTAGCAAAAAGTCAGCTACAGCGGCATAATTTGCCTTACAAGAATCATAATTCAATTGAGAAGAACTGTTGTGTATTAAAAATGACACCAAAGGACAAGTTACAAGTTAGATCATTGCAATTAGAGGTGTTAATGTTGATTCCAAAGGTAACTGTGCAGAAGGGGCTTAGTTCATCTGTTCATTGATGGGAATGTACAGTATTTGTCATTGTTTCCATGTGTATTAGAAAAATGTCTTTGTCCAAATTTTCACAAGGTTTGCTTGTAAATGTACAATAAATATGGATGTCTTAGGAGGGAGTCATAGCCATTATCATGAAACTCAGTCTTGTTTGTGGTATTTCCCAGATGTTTTTCCACTCAACACTTTTGTAAAAATAGAACATGCCTTTCTCGATGTAAACAAACCTGTGTTGCCTTTTTTAGTTGCAGTTATTTCTTATTCACTCTTCGAGTAAAACATTTTATAGTAGGTATGAAACGTTTAATAGGACAATGTATTACATTAAGCACAATGGCAGAGATGCTTGTGCCAGATTCTACTTTTAAAGCTAATGTACATCTGCAGTCCTGGGAAGGAACAACTGGACATGTTTTTAGTGGTAGGCAACCTCTGCAGACACGAGGAGAACATGCAAACTCCAGATAGAAAGACCCTGCTGCGCCAGGCCAGGCCAGGCCATTCTTGCTCTGAGGCCAGATTGCCAACAGCAGCGCCATCATGTGGCCCAAGTGTAGTGTTATTGTTTTTTTGTTTGTTTCTTTACTTACTTTACATAGTTTAATTCCTATTTTGTTATGCTGAACAAAAATATAAATGCAACATTTTTGTTTTTGCTTTTTTCTTAAGTCTTAATAAAAGCACATTCTGAAACATGCACTTTTTTATTGGGGGGTGTGGGGACTCAGAAAACCAGTCAGTATCTGGTGGGATACCATTTGCCTTATGCATTTCAACACATCTCCTTCATAGAGTGGATCAGGTTGTGGGTTGTGGCCTGTGGATCCATGTTGATCCACTTTGTGAGAAGTACTGGTTGACTTCATTTTGTTACACTTGAAAGTTGTTGCCTCAACACTACTCCATTTTACCTGGGGAAATATCTAGCCTAAAGTGAATAGAGGCGTACACAGGTTGGTACTAATAGGACATGAGGCATGTACATTTAAGCCATTTAATAGGATTACTGATATTATGATAATAAAAAAGTAAAGGAATATTATATTTTACTGGTTCTGGTTTTCTCCACACAAAACAAAAACAGATTCTAATTTGTGCTTATTCTTATTATTACTTATTTCATTCATTTATTTTTTGGTACATACTGTATAATGATTGGTATAGGTGGTTTTGAGAATACCTTTGCAAAAGTTAAAGGTAATTAGGCAAAAATGTGTTTAAGGGACCTAAAATCACTCAAAAAAGATTTGAGCAAAAATCTGTTTCAAATTTAAGGACCTAACTAAGTATCACATGCACTTTCATTCAGTGTTGCGCTATAAACTATTTCATTGCACTTCTATAGCACACAGCACCTTTAAGACATGCTTTTTTTGCACGTATAAATTGCATACTTTTGATTTTGAGCATGTATTTATTTATTTTTTTAATGGTAAACTAAAAAGACTGACGTGGACTACGATAAAAGCCTTCCTCTGTCTCTTATTGAGTAACTCACTGCCATCCAGCTGCTCAAAGCCTGTCCTGTCTACATGTGGAACAAATAAAAACTCTGGAATTTTGGAGAAAAAATGTATTTGTAAGTTTAGAGTTGAAAGAGTAGAGCAGCTACTCAATTATATTGTATTTACGAGTGGGCCAATTCTTCTGAGACATAAGGTCTGAGGCCGGACAACAGAACTGAACTACAATTGTGTTTTACTTCAAATATTCACAAACAGCTCGGAATGGTAATATTTACTAACAACCTCTCTTCATTGGGATTAAGAAAACAACAATAAAACCTTAAAATAAAGAGATGAGCAACAGGAACACTGAGGTTTCTCTCACATCTTTCACTGACAGTTTTTAGGATCACTCACAGTGCTGTTCTTAAATAAAATGTTTTTGATTTTGTCTGTTTAGTGCACGGTAGCAGAGTGGTTAGGGCTCTGGCTTCCCAATAAGAAGGTTGTGGGTTCGACTCCCGGGTCGGACCATATCAACATCTCACGATCTCTCTGGGTGGAGTTTGCATGTTCTCCCCGTGTCACCGTGGGTTTTCTCCGGGTACTCCGGCTTCCTGCCACCTCCAAAAACATGCATGTTTAGTTTAATTGGACATCACTGTAAATTTTCCCCTGTGAGTGAATGAGAGAATCAATGTCTGTCTAACCCTGCGACGAGTTGGCCACTGTGCAGGGTGTTTTCCGCCTAAGGCCCAAAGTCACTGGGATAGGCTCCAGTCACCTGCGACTCCTAATGGGAATAAGCTATAGAAAATGAATGAGTAATTTATTTGTTGACATGTCTTAAATATTCAACTGTGACAAAATAAATATCCAACATTCATTCATTTTCTACCGCTTAATCCCGTTAGGGGTCGCGGGTGACTGGAGCCTATCCCAGTGACTTTGGGCCTTAGGTGGGGAAACACCCTGGACAGTGGCCAACTTGCCGCAGGGTTAGACAGACAACCATTCACTCTCTCATTCACTCACTCAGGGAAATTTACAGTGATGTCCAATTAACCTAAACATACATGTTTTTGGAGGTGGGAGGAAACCGGAGTGCCCGGAGAAAACCCACGGTGACACGGGGAGAACATGCAAACTCCACCCAGAGAGATCGTGAGATGTTGATATGGTCCGACTCGGGAGTCGAACCCACGACCTCCTTATTGGGAAGCCAGAGCTTCCCAAGCACTCTGCTACCGTGCACCCTTAAAAAAACATTAGCAACAAAATAGTATTTGAAAATCGTGCAAAAAAAGCACATTTTGTAGCCAATGTCATAACAAAATCTGGTAAATAATACATATTTTTCAAGGCTCCCGAATAATAAAAAAAACTACACAGGTTGGGTAAGGTCTGTTATATCAGTCTGGGCTATAACATACAACAAATACATACAAGGAAAAATTGGGACGACCCTTTGGAGGGACGTCGGAATAAGCCTGTGTAAAGTACATCTTGTTTGTATCAAAAAACACAATATAAACTCAACAAAATATGAAACTACACTTTATGCAAACGTGTGCTGAAGTGTTCAAATGAACGTGTATAAACATGGGTTACGGTACAGTCCGGTTCTTATTTCAAGAAAGTGAATCTTTATACCTGAAAAGAGTAAAAGAAGAAAAAAAAGCTAGCTAGTTTTGCACACACTTCTTTATTATCTACTTGACATATGTATCAGGAAACAAAACACTGACTTGATTAAAACAAACAAAACAAAATGGAGAGACTAAAAACAGGTCAGTAAACAGATACTCATGTTCAAATGGAAACTATCAGGAATCTAGTGTGGCAGTCGAGTCTAGCACCAGTGAAAAGTTTGCTTTAGAAATGCGTCATCAAAAATAGTTGTCGCATATCAAATGAATCGTGTCAATAAAAACTTCCAGTCATACAGACATCTCAAAAACAAACACCCAAATTCACAATGGCAAATAATAATTGTGGGAACTATTTGCCCA
The DNA here is from genome assembly GCA_038363315.1 of Mugilogobius chulae. NCBI lineage: Eukaryota > Metazoa > Chordata > Actinopteri > Gobiiformes > Gobiidae > Mugilogobius > Mugilogobius chulae. Next base: position 5,555,658 of record CM076404.1, read on the forward strand.
TTTTTGTTTGATTAGTTTTGTACATTTGTTCCAAGTACATTTTTGTTGTACATTTTATGAATTAAGTTTTGCTAAGCACATGTGAAGCCCCTCATGGAGAGTGTGGAGCTGGTCCAGTGTTCTATGACAGCGACAAAAAACACACTGTTCCCCCTAAAGTGCAGCTGATCCGAGTTTTGACTATCAGTCTGATCCTCCTCTCCAGTACTCTGGAGTAGACCTTACCAGGGAGGCTGAGGAGGGGGATGAATCTGCCATCCAGTCTCCCTTTATGGACAAAGACAGCACCACTCAGATCAGACTCAACACCAAAATTCTGGCTGCATGAACCAGATTGTTGGAATATAAATAACAATTTGAAAATTTCAAAAAGCTACTTACACAAATAACTTGTGAACTGCTACTGCTAAATATTAAAAATGCTTCAATCATTTTAAGTTGTCAAATAACCAATGTAGGATCAAACAAAGTATCAGTGACTGATGTACAATCAGTCACACCTGAGTAAATAATACAGTGTTCCCAAGTCGAACATCAAACAGTGATGAGACACCTGTACACAGATCACATTTATGGAGATGCTGCACTTAGAGTATATAAGAGGAGAGTTTGGTCCAAGTCAGTACCTCAGACTGAAGGAGCCAAACCTCCAGTGAAACAGGTCAGTCTCTTCTACACAGCTCTTTAACACACACATTTGATATTAAACATGTGTTTATGATCTACAGTGAGCCAGGCTTTATCTTTGGACGTCTGCATCATGAAGCTGCTGCTTTTGTGTCTGCTCTTTGGAGCTGTTGTAGCTCTGACCACAGGTGAGTTTATCTGTGACACAAATGTTCAAATGTTCTGTATATTTACATTATTTCTGTCACTCTCCAGCTGAGCCTGAACCAAATAATGGAGGTAAGTACTGTTCATCAACTAAGGATTTATATATATATATATATATATATATATATATATATATAATTTAACCTTACAATACTGAATATGACCATCCTAGCCTTTCTTGATGTTGAAGATTCAGACTAAGCAAACTTTACAGTCATCTTTATATTGTATGAACAGAACATAAAATGTAAGTTTCAAGTTGCCTTATTCAAACTTTTTATTTCTCCAGGTATCGAAAAACCAGAATCTGTGGATGAGGCTGAAATAAGTGAAGGTGAGTAAGTTTAAAAAAAAACAACAATATTAAAATAGTGAAAAATGCTTAATTAATCCAAAATGTGTTTTTCTAGCTGAAAATGCGGACAGTGCTGAAATGGGTGAGCCTAACACTTAAATTTGTTCTGTAGCAATAAATGAGGAAATAAAAATAATAATAGTACATTTTTTCAGCCAAAAGATCCGTTTGCAGGCCTGGATCTTGGTGCACCTATCGAGGACGCAGATACGTCTACATCTCTGTTGCTCGACACTGGGCTTCTGCAAACGTAACTCGACTGATGCACCTCATGGTAAAAGAAATAATAATATAGTTTTAATACGATGTGCTCTATTTTATTCAGCGGTACTGTCAGGCTCTGGGTGGAACTCTTGCTGTTATTCACAACAGTGCAACTAACAACTTTCTGCGGACTGCTGCACAGAGAAGGAATATTTGGATTGGATTCTCTGATGCTCAATATGTTAGTTATGTTCAGTATCTTTGATTATGAATGCAACATTCAAAACAATAAACAATACAATGTTTTCAGAACAATTATTGGTTCTGGGCAAACGGCGAGCGCACACGTTATACCAGGTGGTGCCGAGGACAACCAAACAACTACCGTGGAAATCAGAACTGCGCTTACTTAAACTACAGTAGGAATTTGTGATCTGATATGAACACACTGTGATATTCAATTTGAGTAAAACGTCTTTTTCTTCCAGGGTCCAACTGCTGGGACGACGTTCCTTGCACCTATAGATATCCTTACATCTGTGAGAGGAAGTAGCTCTGATCTCCTGAGCTGACACAAATCCTGGTTTATGCTTAATAATCAATGCAAATCTCTAATCAGTTTTCCTTTTCCTGCTGCTACATAAGAGTGATGTTAGAGATGGTCTGTTCTGAGGGGCTTGTGCCTCATAAAGAGCAGAAAGAATGGATCTGAAAGATGCTTTATCTTCACTGTTCTTTTCTGTTAAATGTGATTAAAACGCTCAAGCATTCAAACATGAGTCTGTCTTATTCCATTTAGATCTAGAAATATAATGTGAACTGGTTCATATTTGTTTATATTGTAAAAATCATGTAATGTTTTTAATAATGGGCGTTTTCACACCTGAAAGTACGAAGCCACTGTTTAGTCAGAAGAACTACCCTGTCCCCATGTCTGTGTTCACACAGCAACAGTTTCTGAAAGGGTCTAACTAGCTTTAGCATTAGCATCTGTAAAGTGTGGAACATATAAATGACAAATTAAGTGGTGTTAGCAAAATAAAGCTACATAAAGCTATGATCTACAAAACATAAAAACATCACTGAAGTTAATAAAACAATATTACCACTAGTCACTGTAATTCCTAGTAATAGGCCATAGCAAAATAATTCATTCTATTTTAAGAGTTACTGCTTTTAAATCATTTTTCTTAAGGACAAGGAAAGCTTATCTAAATGTGAGAATGTAGCCTATAAAACATGTTTCAAACAAGGTTAACATTTCAAATGAGGTTGTGTCACCAAAAGGTTGCAGGTCTGACTGGGAAGTACCCTAAAGTGTGACCCCAGTCCATAGTTCCTGCTCTGTGTGAAAAAGTACTATGAACTGAAAAAAGTGGGAAAAGGCCTACTGTCAAATTATGGTTCTCAATCTATTCTGTCTTATTCTCTTAGACAATTATAAAATAAAATCATTGTTTTTGGTTATGCCTGCAATGTTTTTTCCATAAATACAAATAATGAAAACACATTTTTTTTTAAAGTATATTACATATAAATAATATTTACAGAAATGTTTGCACATTTTTTTGTCAAGAATCTTTAATGAGTGCACGGAATGTGTTTTGATATTTACTAGTTAAAGTGTGCAATTTGCAGTTTGACATGCAGAAATACGTTTTAATGTGAAAAATGTAGAATAAGCACATTTTCACGCCTTTTTACATAATAATATCAAGAAAAGCCAAAATAACCGCAAATTTTGGTTGAAAGCACGTGGCGACGGGTAAATCCTAGTCCCAAACTTACTCATTTTACAAACTTGAAGTCTTACCTGTTAAATCCAAAGAAAATGTCGCCACGTGGCTTCAATCTAAATTTGTGGTTATTTTACGTTTTGGCTTCATATTGACGTTGATATGTGCGTTTTCTTTGGAGACTGTTTCCAAACCAGCACGTGCTTTTAAACCAATAACATTTTATCTACGAAAAAGCCCAGATTAATAAAGACATTTTAGACTTGTATTGTATGAAGAGTGCCTTGGGTTTGCTCCCCTTTCTGTGACTCTGGCCCTTTCCGAAACCGCCTCCTCCTTCCTTTTCCTACGCACTATTCCTCTCTTTGCGCGTTCCCGCGAAGGAGCCGACAGGTAAGTGCTGTTCGAAACGGAGCGAGGAGGGAGGAAAAGTGTCTTATAAGCTCCTTCAGAGCGAGTCGGCTGTCAGTGCACACTAAACACGTGTGTGTAACACCTGAGAGCAGCCCGACGTGGACAACACACCACACGTTTAGTTCCGCGTTTATTCACAAGAACAAACAACTTTATTTGTGCATTTGTGAGAGACTGAAGGGCTTTGATAAATAATGAGAAAATCATGCCTAGACACAATTCGACATTATAAATGTATTTTTATTTATAGGATCTACTTTTAGCAACAGCAAAAACACAACATCAGTAATGCAGATTAAACAAATAAAACAACATGCGTGCATTATGTGTCATCTTATTTAGGAAATTAGACGTTTAAAAACATATTATCCACTCATGTAAACACAAGAAACACTGAGAAATATTACATCTTTTTTATTTTAATGACAGTTGCCTCAATGGAGCTCAACAGTGACCGCCCACTTCCTGGTTCCTAAATCTCGAACCCCATGTTAAATTGCCATAGGGAATTCGATAAAAAATTATATTAAAAGTTTGAAAACGTCCTTGGGCTAAGCAGCTATGTGGTGAGTCACGAGTATAAGACCTACATTTTTGTTTAAAAAACGTTTTTTCAGCTTTGTAAACTACGAAGTTATTACGACATTTTGCCGAATTTTAAGTTCTAGATGTGCTTTTTAGACTGAAAACAACCGCGCTGTGGATCTGAGTTAGCACATAGCTGGATAGCCCGCGGTATGTCTTTAAACTCTTAATATTTGAATTTTTCGAAAAGCCTATGGCACTATAACATGGGGCAAAACTCTTCCGGAACCAGGGCGGTCTTTCACTGTGCAGCTCCATACAAAGCCGTTTTTTTCATGTTTGTTGTGGTTGTTGCAGTGTAAATCCTTATGGCATGTCTATTTAAATAAAAAAGTGTATTTTGACCAAGTCAGTGCGTTTTGAGAACTGGGATGAATATTAGTCTGGAGTAGGATAGTGCTAGTATCAATATTATCATCAAAATGCTTCTTAATAAGAGTCAATTCTCTTTATTTGAATCAAACTTTAATAAATGTGCGTCAGTAGGGGGCGTGTCTCTTCAGTCTGAGCGAGGAAAGTGCAGTTCGAAAGCCACGGCTCTTAGCGCTCTAATGAAGCAACCTCCGCTCAGCTGTGAAGGAGTCCTCAGTGAGGAGTTAGCAGAAGTGAGGAGGAAAAGGGAGGAGGAACTGGTTTCGGAAAGGGCCTTAGAGTGGGGCCTGTTGCTGTAGCAGTTACGGCGGCCATCTTGCGAGGGTGGAGGCAGCAAAATTCTAAATTAAAAAAAAAAAAATTTTGAAAAAACAAGGTCACAGAATGGAAGTATTTTTGTGTGTCAATCATCATTATTGTGTTTACTTCACTTCTGGTACTAGAAAGGATTTTATTAGTTAAAATTAAAAGTTTTTTTTTCATGTTTTTTCACATTAGTTTGATTGAACAGAAGCAAGAATAAATGTTTAAATACAAAAAGCTTCAATTGTCAAAGTATTTAAGTGAAAAGTAATCTTACAGTTCATTAGTTCAATTAGTTTGTATGAGAGCTTTAGTAAAATCTCTGTACACAAGATGGCTGCCAGAACAGGACATAAGTTGCTGTAGGTTACCATGGCTACTCTCTCTCTAGTCATGATAATGGGGATGGCTAGTGTGACGTCACGACACCACTTCCGTGTCCAAACCCGCCGCATCTAATGAAGACGCAATGGCTGTTGCCAAGGAACCGGTCACGTTTTTTACGGTGACATCGTATTTTGCAGCATTCCCAAAGTCAGTCTGAACTCCTACAATTCATACGAAGTTGTAAATGTTAGCGTGCTGGCAGGTGGAAGTCTTAAAGGGAAAGTACAGGCTTCAATGAAAAATAAAGTTTACGAGTTTGAGGTGAGTAAAGAGCTAGAGTCAGCCATCAAGCTAACTTTACTGTACTTTGTTAATGTTAATTATTGTTTGCTTAGCAGTGACAGAGTAAGTTACAATGATTAGCTGACGACACTTGACAATATATTACAAGCACAGTATATAGGTTAGGACGTCACGTTACCTTGTTATTTGCTATGAGCACCACCTAGCGCAACACGGAGCAATTCTGTCTTTTAGCTGGGTTAGTTTGTAAGCTAGCAAAGTTGTTTTCACTCAGATACACGTTGAGGGTCAGGAAGTGAGTACTTGTTCTTGTGTGTGAAACTGACGAATAAAAGTTGAAAATTACAGGAAGTAATCTGAGTTCTAAAACAGAATCCCCCCACAAGTGACAACACATGACACACTGTCCTGGGAGTTTAAACAATCTTTTAGTATAAATAAAGTGTTACAAATTATTCCCATTTGTATAAAAAAAAATACTGCATGGCACCACCGATTCACAGCAGCTAAAGTAGCTAATTTTAGCCAATTTAAATTCAGAAGTAAGGACATTAATCTTGTAAATAGTCACTTTAACCTCGTAAGAATAACTGGACTTTTCTTAATGAATTTAGTAGGGCAAATCTTCAATCTCGTAAGGATTTCTAAGAAGCCAGCTGCTGGCGCTAGTCTACACTGAAAGCCATTTTAGCCTACGCTGAGTATTTTTCATGATTATACAGATCCGACTCAGCCATCTCCTCCTCTCGATTTCGTCCAAAGGAAAACGGTTGTAACTCGTGGTTTTATTGACGTTGTTTCGTTTTCCACGGAAGTGACGTAGCCACTAGCCATCCCCATAACTCATTGGTGCCAGTGAGCTATTATAATGGCTAGAGTTATAGTGCGTTCCAGTGGTGCTCGGAGCTCGGATCTTCTGAGTTCCGACTTGTAAATTTTCACTGGAACAGCCCTCAAACTCGGAGTTCTCACTCGGATCCTCAGAGAGAATTTCAGCGTCTGAGGTAGAAAATGGAACATGGCAGCGCCCTGCGTTTTGAGAAAGAAAAACCTCCGACAGCTTCACTACTGATCGTACCTGTGTTTTTTTGTCTTTAGTTTGTCTCTGCAGTTCACTCACCTCTGTGACTCTGCTCCTGCGCTGCTCATGCACGTCTGCCGTTATAAACCTGCTGTTTTGTGCTGCAATGCTAATTTTGCAAACGGCTACACAGAACTAATGTAAACAAAAGCAGAAGTTCGCTCTTGCAATGTTTTACAAACTGTAAATGTAACAGCAATGTCCGAGTTGATAAACTGACATAAAGAGATCTGTATTTTGGCTGTTCTGGGCAGTTTCCAAGCTATTTATAACTTGACTGGCTCATTACTGTAAAAGTAATGTGGCCGAGGGAGGCTAATAAATAAATTAAAACCAGTTAAAAATTAGCCCAATTAAAAATATACTAAAGTTAAAAGTTGCCAACAACGCCACCTAGGTTAGAGAGGCTAGGACTCTATTTTTAAAACCACAGGTACATTAAAACCAAGGGGTGAGCAGTGAATTAAAAACCAAGAGAATAAAAGTTTAAAAGAATTTATTACAAAAATTAAAACCACAATAAAAGAATGTACTAAAAAACTAATTACTAAAAAGCTAAAAGGTCCATAAAAAGAAGCAGGGCTAAAGTGACTCGTGCAGTTCCGTCCGGCTCCACCAGGCACCGCTGCTACGCCGTCTGCGGGACAAAACACAGCCAGTGGGGGAGAAAACAGGCGATAAGGCAAAACCCACCCTAGGCTGGGCCGACTCACCGAGCTGGACGGCCGTTTAGAGCCGTCCAGAAAGTAGAATGCGCCTGTAGGAAGTTAGGTCACCGCGTTTCGTCTCATCTCGCCTCGTCGTGATACGCCAGCACCACTCCGCCTCTGCCTGTGTGGGAGAGGAGATCTGCCAGTGGGGAGGAAAAATGTACACTTCACGTCACCCACCCCGTGCTCCGACACTCACCGGGTCTGGACGGCTCTAAACAGCCGCCCAGGTTACGTTGTATAGGCCTTTAGTGAGTGTTGGGGTGGTCTGGTCCTCGGTCGCTCGCCCCGTGCTGCTTCTGCCGTGCCCCGAGTCTTTCTCGTGCCGAGTCGTTCGTTGCCGTTTCGCGTACCGTCTCTGCTTCTGCCGTGCCCCGAGTCCTTCGAGCCGTCCTTTCACCTTTTCATGTCGTCCCTGCCGTGTCTTTGTCGCATTTGCCGTGCCCTCACTCTTGCTCCTTTCGTCCGTGCCGTCCTTGCCCTTGTTCTCTCAGACGTGCGGGCCCATCGCTGCCCTTTACCGGGCCTTCACTCTGCTCTGTCATCCCATTCTGTCGTCTCTCCTCCGTCTCTGCCTCTGTCTGTTCCCAGGTCCATTTGTGTTTCCTTTGCGCGCCACCCTGATTGCCAGATTCACAACAGGTGCGCTGCTCCAGTGTCTTTGGGTGGGCGTGGCCTGCGCTCAAAACTCAAAAGAAAATTGTCCAAAGCAAATTAATCCAAACTTAAAACATGCATTAAATAAATAAATTCAAAATCAAACACACAAATTATATATATAAATAAAATATGCAAAATAAACGTCAACCCATGCAAATGAAAACAACAAATTATAATAAACAGGCCATATTCCCACACCAATCTGACTAAACCACTGGAACACACAACACTCGGAGAAAGCATCACTCTGAGGTCCGAGTTCCGACCTCCGAGGACGACTGGAACGCACCATTAGTGTGGGGGCCTGTTGCCGTAGCAGTTATGACGGCCATCTTGCGAGGGTAGAGGCAGTGGTTTTCTGTCTGTGTCTGGTATAAATATTTATATTTATATAAATAAATAAATATTCAGCCTAAAAACACTGCAGTGGGCTGGGTTTAATACAGAATTAAACAAAAGATTTTATTAAAGTTAAGTCTTTTTTCATGTTTTTTTTTTTATGTAGAATACGAAAAAATTATCAAAGAATTTAAGTGTAAAAGTAATTCAGAAGTTCAGCTTCCCAGTAGTTTGAGATCTTTAGTAGACTTTTCCTCAACAAGATGGCTGCTAGAACTGGACATTTGTTGTTATAACAGGTTGCCATGGCTACGTTCTCCACATTTTGGCATGACACAATTAAAACTAAAATCAATGTAATATAGTTTTAAATTTCTACTTAAACTGAACTCAACATTGTGCAACTTTTAAAAACTAATGTGAAAGCAAACGCAATCTAATGATTGTCTCAGAAGATGTGATTGTCACTGACTGTAGGTAATCTGACAGTATTAACGTCATTACATTAAAGTAATTAGTACAAATCATCCTTAAAGCTAAATAAGATAAAACAGACTCATGTTTGAATGCTTGAGCGTTTAATCACATTTAACAGAAAAGAACAGTGAAGATAAAGCATCTTTCAGATCCATTCTTTCTGCTCTTTATGAGGCACAAGCCCCTCAGAACAGACCATCTCTAACATCACTCTTATGTAGCAGCAGGAAAAGGAAAACTGATTAGAGATTTGCGTTGATTATTGAGCATAAATCAGGCTTTATGCTTGTGTCAGCTCAGGAGATCAGAGCTACTTCCTCTCACAGATGTAAGGGAGCCTATAGGTGCAAATAAGGTCGTACCAGCAGTTGGAACCTGAAAGAAAGAGATATTTTACCAATTTTTCCAAATTGAATAATACAGTGTTTTCAAATTAGATGAATTCCTACCGTAGTTCAAGTAAGCGCAGTTCTGATTTCCTCCGGCGTTGTCAGGTTGTCCACGGCACCACTTGGTATAACGTGTGCGCTCTCCGTTTGCCCAGAACCAGTAGTTGTTCTGAAAACATTGTATTGTTTATTGTTTTGAATGTTGCATTCATAATCAAAGATACTGAACATAACTAACATATTGAGCATCAGAGAATCCAATCCAAATGTTTTTTCTATTTGCAACAGTCCTCAGAAAGGTGTTAGTTGCACTGTTGTGAACAACAGCAAGAGTTCCTCCCAGACCCTGACAGTGGCGCTGAATAAAAGAGAACACATTGTATTAAATCTGATTCATCCTTTTTTGTTTCCATGAGGTGCATCAGTGGAGTTACGTTTGCTTGAGCCCAGTTTCGAGCACTAGAGATCAAGATGTATCTGCGACCTCCATAGGTACACCAAGATCCAGGCCTGCAGCAGACCGATCTTTTGGCTGTAAACATGTTTTATTATTATTCTCATGCTACAAAATAGATTGAATTGTTTCAAATTAGGCTCACCCCTTTCAGCGTTGTCCGCATTTTCAGCTAGAAAAACATGTTTTAGTTTTGATTAAGTATTTTTCACTATTTTAATATTGTTTTTTTTTAAACTTACTCACCTTCACTCATTTCAGGCTCATCCACAGATTCTGGCTTTTCCATACCTGGAGAAAGAAAGAATCAAATAAAGTGAGTTTTTGCATGTGAAGGCCTTTTATAAAGTAGGCCTGGGCAATCTGGGAAAAAATATAATCACCAATATTTTTTTCACATTTTTAATTATTATTAAATTGATCGATCTGGCTTTTTGATTTGATTTTGTTTAACTTTTTCAGAACACAAATGAAAAATGCCATTCATGAACGTAAACAAAACAAACTTTAAATATGTCCCATTTATTACATTTTTTGAAACTAGACTACACATTTTAACTGACAAGAGATTGTTTTTTGATCTTTCAATTTAAAATCCACCACTAATTGACGTTTCGATTCAATCTCGATCTCTTGATGGCCCAGCCCTAAAGTCAGAAAACGTTTGGGAGCTTTATGCAGATTTTTTTTTCCAGATTTTTCAGTTTCAACTTGACAATGTTAAACATGTCCTGTTTCTACAGTGTCAACAGAACGAGATTAAATATTTAAAATGAAATGTGTAAGTTTACCCCTTTCAGCACTTTCTGCATTTTCAGCTAGAAAAAAAAAAAAAAAAGTATATCTTTTAATACTGAAATAATCAATGATGAAATATGTCAGAGTTCATAACTAACTTCTACTATAAAGAGTTCTCAGATATGTGCAGTACCAGGCAGATTATTGATAAAATTCTGTTTTTGTCTCTAACATTACTCACCTTCACTCATTTCAGCCTCCACAGACTCTGGCTCTGCCACTTCTGCAGAAAAAAAAAAATGGTGGTGAAACTGAAATATGACTTGGTCAGAAAACACTTAGAAGCTTCATATGAGATTATTTGAAATGTTTTTTTTTTCTGCATAAATTGTGTGACATTCTGTCACATCTCGTTTATACAATAACTTGAAGATAAAATCTGCTTACCCTGCATCTTCGGATCTTCAACATTCAGATCATCTACAAGGATAGTCACATTCAATCATGGTTTTATTTGAAAAGAAAAGACTGTTGATATCACATGTTTTGGTCAGTACTCACCTCCATTATTCGGTTCAGGCTCAGCTGGAGCAGCTGCAGGACACAGTGACACAAATAATGTAAATATACAGAACATTTGAACATTTGTATCACAGATAAACTCACCTGTGGTCAGAGCTACAACAGCTCCAAAGAGCAGACACAAAAGCAGCAGCTTCATGATGCAGACGTCCAAAGATAAAGCCTGGCTCACTGTAGATCATAAACACATGTTTAGTATCAAATGTGTGTGTTAAAGAGCTGTGTAGAAGAGACTGACCTGTTTCACTGGAGGTTTGGCTCCTTCAGTCTGAGGTACTGACTTGGACCAAACTCTCCTCTTATATACTCTAAGTGCAGCATCTCCATAAATGTGATCTGTGTACAGGTGTCTCATCACTGTTTGACTTGGGAACACCCAGACTCACTTTCATTTACTCAGGACACACCTGATTATACATCAGTCACTGATACTTTAATTGATCATCTCATGTTGTCAAATAGGAAAGTGTATTTAACTATAGCAATAGCAGTTCACACGTCATTAGTGACACAGAGCTAACCACAGACATTTTGTTTAATTTCTTTAAACTTAACTCTGTAAAAAAAAAAAAACAACTTGCAGCTATTCAAGTTTTCTCTTAAAATCACAATATTACCGACAATAAGCACTACAGCCTATTCTCTGAGCTCAAACCAATAAAGCAGTGAAATTGTTCAACTGTCACATCTAGATTAAGGACGTTCATCATGTCTTCTTAAAGTATTTATGAAAGCATATTCTTCTATATCAAACAAGTATCGGTAAGAAATGGTTTATTACCTGGCTAGTTTTGACGAATCGAGACGAAGGAGCTTTCCAACTCTTCTGTACGTGGAGGAGCCTTCTCCAGAGACCACCAGGCAGCGGGGGGCGTGGTCAGCCTGGTAGACCTTACGGGTCCACTGGGCTGACCACGCCTGGGAACAGCAGCTAATAAGACACGTCACGCCTCTGATGAAGACGAAAGTGACCGTAGAAACTAGTCAGGTAATAAATCATCTCTTACCGATACTTGTCTGATATAGAAGAAAAACTGTCACTGCGGTTACATGATCAGGGAAATCAGACTAGGCTAGAAAACCGGACTTTATTTGGTTTTCCCCTCAAACCAGTCGGACCAGTTTTGCTCCGGTTTACATGCGAGATAGTAAACCGATTACCCTGGAGAGACATGTCCTGCTGTGTTAGTTTTACTGTTTGTAAAATTACACAAATGTGCTAATATCAGAACATTGTATCCATAAGAGTACAGACCTTGTGCACGTTAGCAAATGCTAGTTCCGGTTGTTAAACGGACTGTACTCGATTTTTTTGCAACAAGATAACTTAAAAGCAATTTCCTGTCTATGTCTAATAAAATCCCGTTTGTGTGCAGCTTTTTCTGTTTTTGTTTTTAGCATTGTGGCTAACTGTTGTTAGCATAGTGACTCACCTCGCTGCTAACAGCTGTGAAAAAACATTAAAACACATCATGATGAACAATTTTGAAGCTCAGAATGCATTTGCTAAGTGAGCAAATCATGTAGACTGAAGGAAAAAGGTTAAAATTAATTATTTCTGTTTGTTTACATTTTTAAGATGCAAAAATCAGGTACAGTCCCTTTAACTCCCCACTGGGTCCCTTGTTTCCGGTGTACTTGACAGTTTAATAAGCGGTAGGAGTCTCGTTCACATATTAGATTTTCTCAAACAACTAGCGAAAATGGAAATTGTTGTGTTATAGCACTAACGTTACTTTTGGAAAACGCACATTTTCTTGTTCAATTTAGTGTTAATTTATCCAAAATATCCCCCTATTCCTCATCACAACAAATGCACACTGCTGTACACAAACCCATAAACAGTGACAGGCAGAACATGACAGATCAACTAATGAGCGCTGTGCTTGAGACTGAGAGACGGGGAATCGGTTCAGCCAGTGCTGTAGAGGGAGCTACGGCCCAAGCTCCGACTTTTGCAGTATTCAGCCCGTGCGAGGCGACATATGTGCTGAAGAAGGACCCGGAGCGCAAGAGGAAAGCGCGGATCCCCTGAAACATGGAGAGGAAACCGCGCAGGGAAAAAGGAAGACGGTCAACAGTTGGACACGAACACGAGGAGGACAGCTCGCCTTTACCGAGCACAGACACTTGGACAGCTGTCTTGCACATTCACTGTGGAATAATACTTGCTGTGGAGCTTCAAACTTTCTTTTTACCAGAGAAGTTTTGGAGGATTTGCTTTTTGTGTCTCCTCTGCAACACGGCTACACCCCTCTCAACATTTTTTTGTCGATGTAGTGGTGCTTCTCCGACAAACTGTGGGTGTTTCTATTAAATCATTATTTCGAAAAAAATAAATAAATAAAATACTCAGCGTTTTCTTACGACTATTTACTGATCCAAACATGACGATAAGTATAAAAAAGTCCATTTCGTTCCGTTAATTCTTACATAAATGTTTGATTCGCAAATCTGCTTCTACGCGTCACTCTCCATGGTGCTGAACGCAGGAGATCGATCAATAATAAGATAAATAAGTAAATGGATAAATTGAAAGGATGACGTTTGAATTATTCACACAAAATCCTAAAATATCCTTCTTTTAGAGCCGCAGTCTTGGGGCTGCGCGTTTGGCACGTTCTTGGGCCTTTCACGTCTGTGGCCTCGCTCAGCCTCACGCTGCTGCTCAGACCCTCTTACAAATGTAGATATTTAGAAGCTGTGGCGTCTAAATCACGAGTCTTAAACACTGTCTTTATACAGGCCTATATTTTAAAAACAAAAGTTTGTAAGTGAATGTTGTGAATGTGGTCTGGACTTTTACTGGGGTGAAATGTTTAACTTAATCTATTCTGAATATTGTTCATTAAAATGCATTATGCTGGTTTATATCCACATTTCACACATGAATTTTCTCAGTTACGACAGTAACCTTCATGCAGTCATACAACGTGAAACGTTTGGTCTCTTTGATAAAACAGACTGCCTTTTTCTCCTGATTCTCGCTCCACGGAGCCGCCACACAATAATCTTCACGAAAATCCATGGTCATAAATCACAAAGTCTTCAAAGTGTAAACCCATAATCATGTGCAGAGGCTTCTGTCCGTGTGACTCTCCACAACCTCGTGCAGGACGTCCCGCTAAAGCGCGTAGTGTTATGGAGAAGTTTATTACAGTCTGCCAGCTCAAAACCACAACGTAAGAGGCAAAAACAGCCGTGGGTTACCTCGTCGCCGGAGCGGCAGCTCTGGGTCAGCAGAACCATATGGGCAAAGTCTAGAGTCTTTATTCAAGTTGGAAAGGTGAAAATGTTTAGAAAAAAGTGCTGCCAGTAGATAGAAGAAAAAAGACGCCGTCAATACGTGGAAGCTTTGAAGATAATGTTAATGTTGAAATTCCGCCAGACTTTGGCCTGTAAGCGAGCGAGTCCAAGTCCACCCGAGATTCAGTCCAAGTCCCGGTCTGAGACCAGGTCTGCACGAACACTCGCATTGCTCTGGCCGTTTGGAGAGTGTTAAAGCAGAGGATAAAGTTTTAAAAGTATTCCGTCTCCACGCCTGTCCAAAAAATACTTCTGTCTTACCGGGGGCAGCCTGTCAGAAAAGCAACATGGAGGAAGGACGCTTTGTAATGGAGAAACAAAAGTATCATTTTTAGCCTACTTAATGCAACAATAAAGTTGGCACCTACACATTGGCCTATTGGTCATTATGACGTTCGCTGTCTGAGTGTGTGTCGGAGGTGCGGCACCAATAAATTCGGAGGACAGGGTTGTCAGAACAGTGGGATTTAAAAATAAAGACTTTCGGAGTTACGGCATGTCGATAGAAAGGGCTGTCGACAGAGAGGGCTGACCCCCTGCAACACGCTGGTAAGAAATTACACTGTTTCCTGTTATTATGCAGGCAGGCTTGACTTTGTGAGAATGAAAGCTTTGACTGAAAGAGACAAACGCCAGAAAAGATTTGTTGTTGTGTTTACATGAGCAGATATTCGGATTGAATAAGGAATAAGCCATGGGTCATATTCATTTTTCTAATAAACGGAATATGAGCATACTCAGGTTATTGCTAATATTCCACTTTCAAACGGTTTATTAGTTGCACGCGATAATAGAAAGCTCTTTAGGCCAAGACAGTGGTAGATATTTGTTCTTTATTGTGCTTATGAATCGCTGGAGAGTGAATTCTGAATAAAGCAACTTCATATTAAGACCAACGCGTGCCTGGAGATAACAAAACAAACACGTATTTACAGACATGTTTCTCTCAGAGACACAATCCCTGCTGTAAACTTTAGAACAGCCCCCTGCTCTTTTCGTATAGTGCACAGAAAAAAGTTTCTCATTAAACATATGTCCTGCTCAAACCACTACGCTCTCCTTTCGCTGCTCCAAGTCAATGTTACGCAGTAATCCTAAATGTTATAGTAAAGCATTTAAAGAGCCAAGACGTGCACTATACGGCAAGCGTGCAGGTCAGGATATAAGTGGAAACTACGCTACTTGTTCCTCCACCAGTCGTAGCAGGACATAGTAGTGGACATTCCTTCCACCTTTTGCAGTGTATAAGATAAATTGTTCTTTTAATTTTCATTTACTTTAATCCATCACTGCAGTGGAAATAAGAGGAGCGCAAAAGCAAGCAGAAGTCAGTCATCCTACATCCGGTCAAAAACACGGAAATTAGCATTTTCTCGCGCACAAGGTCTATTAAATGAACACTTGGTCAGTTGGAAACAGGATGAATACAAAAAAACTAAATAGACAGGTTTTATTTATTGTAATACTTTTTTCACTTGCCCACCCTAACGGAAATCAAAATAATAAAAGCATAGCACACATATAATACTATTACGTGCGTCATCATGAATTTGGATGTTTGCGTTTGAGGTACGTGTATGACGGGAAGTTTCAAAACTCTATTGACAAGTTTAATTTGATCTGTACATGTTATTTCTGATGATGCGTCTCAAAGGTAAACTCTTCACTAGTTTCCTGACACATGAGCCATGTTAGCACAGGCCGTTAACGTCAGTTTGAACATATGAGTATAATGTTATTTACAGACACTTATGCAGTCTTTTGTTTACTATAGCTCAACTTCGTGACTGTTTTGTTTCCTGGTACATGACAGGTAGAAATGATGAGTGCTTCTACATATTAGTACTGCATTAAAAAGAATGATCATATTAAGTTTAATGTAGTAAGAATTTGGGTACTACATGAACCTACTTTTAATTCACTTCACGCTTCTCCATTTCTATCTCAGGTGAAATTGTGGGCGGAGTTTCAACAAGTCACGCATTCATCAACTATGACATTTATTGATTAGGCGGCTGACAGAAAGTTCAAAATGAACATTAATGAAAACAAGTTAAATGTTTCAAACTAAATGGAAAGGTTGTCATGTGGGTTAGTTCGGGTAAGGTCCATCTTTGGATCTATACACAAAGCTCCAATAAGCACAATTTTTTTTTCTTATTTTACTGTATTTTCTGTATCATATTGAACTAGTGAAATTAGGAAAAAAATTGACACCTATAATAAAAATGAAGAGTTAGTTGAATACATATGCAGTTTTGTCATTTCCTGTTTGGTGTCCTAAATGAATTGTTTGTACCGTAACTCATATTTAAACAAGTTCAGTTGGACACATGTTTGCACAAAGTACGGTCGCTTATTTAGTTTCATGTTATTTTAAAAAGGTTTGAGTTTACAGTGTGTCACTTGATACAGACAACATGGGCTGCTTTACATAAACAGTGGAAATTTTGAAGTGTAACTATAGAGGGATTATTGGTTGGCGTCACTTTCCGCTGTACTGTGCACATCCTAAGCAGAAAGATACGCTGTCTGTCTATGGCTGGTGAAACTTCTTTGATAAAAACAACTAAATGGGATGAGAGCTAGCTTTTTGATCAGGTATAACGGATGTCGGGCTCCTGAAGCTTGAGACAATGTTTTTTTTTTACTCACCTGAATGTACCGAGTCGTAAAGAGCATAACTGTGTCAATCAGCTGCTGCTCTTCATAAAAGTATAGAGGGATTATTTGTCTATCAACACAGGGGGATGTGCAAACAGATCGCAGACAAGGGATTGGAAATCGACCAATATTGGTTTGTCTTTGGCCGATGCCGATACGAATATTTAAAAATTTTGTCAGTTGATGCCAATATCAATGGCCAATTTTCAAGGCCGATTTCTGAGGCTGATTTTCTTATTTTAGATAGCTGGAGTGTGATAGTATAACCAAAAAAAACTTCAATCTATACTATCTGTACACTCAAGGAAAAAAGAAACGCAACACTCACTTTTCGGAGTTTTTGGGAGGCAGAATAATTTTATTTTTGAGATCAGCCTGTTTCATATGAACCCTACATCCATTTCTAATCCTCAGGCCAACTCTTGCAGCATTTACATTTTCGAGTCCAATAACACAAACAAACAATAGAGCAATGTGCCGGGCCGGTCTTGTGCAGCGGTGGTTACACGGGGGCCACCAGTACGAGGGCGATCGTTAGAGGAACCAGTGGCCTGGTATCGCTCCGCAAGACGACTAATGGTAGAGCGGTGGACTCCAGACACCCTGGAGACACAAGACAACACCGTCCAGCTTGGAGCAGCCAATAGCTCCATCCCTCTATAGTTGCGACAATCGTGGCATCGTGAAGAAGTGTGTTTTTGGCTTCATTCTGGTGTCTTTTATAAAGAAGACTTGAACACAGTTTACCAGTGGTAAAAGTTTGAGTTTCAAACATGATTTTGTGTGCATTAACGACCCTGTAATGCACTCTTTATTGTTCTCACAATCAGGACGGTGTAGTCCCTCATTCATCCAGGAGTGATCCATAGTAGAAGTCTTCAGCTTACTATCGACTGAAATTGTGATGCTAACCCATTTTTCCAAATGTACTCGTTTTCTAAGGAATTTTCAAAAATTAGAATCTTGCGTTTCTTTTTTTGTTGAGTGTATTTTGGCTCAAGCAACAATCATGTCATAGCATCCTGAAAGACACTTACTCAGGGATTAGCGATCAATTGATGGGGCTGAAAATGCTTATAAATATTATTGTTGATAATGTTTCTGATAGTATTTTGTAAATGAGCTATGGAATTCTCTATTGGATTTTCTGATAAGATTGTAATAATATTATTCCATCGATTATGTTGGTGATGATGATTTGCTAATTATAAATGTTATACATTATTGTTGTTAGTAATGTTGTAATGTTTATCATTATTATATGTAAATATATTGGGGACTACAAGCAAATTTATTTTAACTAACAGTAAAATATAGATATATCAATTTGATATTTATTAATAAAACTATAGGAATGAGTTAATAGGTAAAAGTGAAAAGCAGCCCTAAATGTATTTTACGATTTTTTCCTACATTTGGCTTCATGTTGTGTGTATGAGTGTGCAAATGTTATGAGTGTATTAAAATTATAGACTATTAAAAATGTAATGAATTTGAAAAGACCCCAGGAAGAATAGCAACTGAAATTCAGAAGCTAATGGGGATCTTTATAAATAAACAAATAAACAAAATAAACACTCATTGTTCATATTCACACAAAAAAAACAAGCACTTATTAAAGTTTGTGCTGCAGCCAAAGTCATAGAACAAAAATAAAACTTAAAGATATTAATGATAAAATCAAAACTGCAGACTTAGGAATGGAGAAAGATAAAGAAGTCTTATTGTTTCTCACCAAACCAACTCAGACTCAGCTAATCACTGAGTACAGCTGCACCACAGAGGAAAAGCCCAAACTGCCTAATCAGATATCGGCCAAAATTGAGGCCTATAGCCGATATTTGGCGATTATAGCTGCACAATGGGCAGTGTGACTATTACTATATATACTGTAAATGTAGAGATGTGCATTTCAGACCAGTAGAGGGTGCACATGCCTAAATAAAGCAGAGGGGAGAGGGAGTCAAACAAAACAATCATTAGCAAAACAAACTGAAATACAGATAACATTTAAAAACAGGAGGAGACATTTTAGAATCTAGTTTAAGAAAATTCTGAGCTAAATTCCACTCATTAGCAGCAGCACATTGAAATGACACAAGGCCAAAAGAGAAGCTAAATTTGGATTTCTGGGGTGCTGAAATCCTTCTTTGATTAGCTACCAAACAGCCTTGTCTGACCAGAGCAGCTCATATCTAAAAACATGATCCAACTGTGTAACTTGGTGCATACAGCACAGTCATGGTTCTTTGGGCTGATCCAGTTTTGTCACTGATCCGTGGACAGAGTTCTGTTCCACACAGGTGCCACAGGGGGGCAGTCAGTCACAAGGTCTGTACCTTCACACACAGCACAATCAAACCATTTCTTTTCTACTGAATTCCATTTCATTATAACAAAGTAGTCATTGAAGTTTACAATGGAAGTCAATAGGGATTCAAAGCACAGTGATGCACTTTTTTCCCCCACACCATGAGTTACTAACATACAGTATAGCAGGCTCTAATAAAGGTATAGTTTCTACTCCACTAAATTAATTTTGAAAATGTTTTGTGCTTTTTAAAGTTCACAAGTTTTGAGTTATGTGGCCATATAATATACACAATACGTATCAGACATATACAACTAACACATGTATGAGTAGAGGAAAGGTAGACAAAGTTTAAACATGTACTTTTTTTGCTAAAACCTCTTTCATTTAAAACACAATGATACACCACTTTAATCACTGTAAATTATAAACATATACTAGGCCAGGGTCTAATAAATTTAGCTTAAGTTTTTCACGTCACTATTTTAGTTTTGGAAATGTAATTTTTGTGCTTTTTATACTTCGGTCGAGTTGGACTTTTACAGCTATATATCCTTATAATGTCAAACTTCACTCATAAATGAGAAGAGCAGAGGTTGATGAAAAGATCTGAGTTTTGACAGTACAAAATATATTTATTATGGCCATTTAGAGGGTTGCTGAGATGAAAAACTTGTTGTATTTCTGATGATTCACAAATACACTATATTACCAAAAGTATTCGCTCACCATTCAAATGATCAGAATCAGGTGTCCTAATCACAGGTGTATAAAGTCAAGCACTCAGGCTGCAGACTGTGAAACAAGACATTTGTGAAAGAATGGGCCGCTCTCAGGAGCTCAGTGAATTCCAACGTGGAACTGTCATATTCAAATTTGTCAAATTTAAAATTTCCTCGCTCCTGAATATTCCACAGTCAACTGTCAGCTCTATTAGAACAAAATGGAAGCGTTTGGGAACAACAGCAACTCAGCCACAAAGTTAGGAATGGGATGGCACTTCAGTTCATAGTGTGAGTAAAGGCAGGTGAGCCAATACTTTTGGTAATATAGTGTAGGTGTACTTTTGTGACAAAAAGACCTTGCAATATAAACAAAAATATCCATCATAGATGGAAAAATCCACACATGTAGAGAAGTAAATAAAGAGATGTAAGTTTAGAAAGTTTGTTTTTATGGCTGTTTAAAATTGGGAAGAGATCATGAGTTAACACATTCAGAAACTGGATAGATATGGAATAAGGGGAGATGTTTGAGCATGGATCAGAAGTTGCACTGTGTAACTTTTTTTAACCAAACCATACTTGAAACAAAAGCAAGTTTTTGTCTTTTGGATGTTTTTGATGCACAGCATTAATATCATCTGGGTCTTGACTTTAAGCAGGCTAGCAAGGCCACAAAATGAACTTCTATTTGTCCTTAAGGAGATTCTTCCTGTTTGTTTTCATGGGAAATAAATGTTCCTTTAGCAATATTTCACATTTTTGGCATACCTCAGTTGTCACAGTTAGCATTATTATAACATGTGTTTTAATTTATCTATTTATAATGAATTGTATTGTTCAGTTTTTGTTAAGTTACACAAACGTTTTAAAAATACTTAATAAATGTTTTTAACAAACTGAATCCTAAGTAAGCAAATTCAATTTTATGATTGTCTGTGTCTAAGAAGAAGTGATTGACACTGGAGAATGAAAAAAAATTAGTTGGCAGTTTTACTGAAATGGAACAAGACTGTATAGACCATGTTGTAATTCGAAAGTACTAAAGCCATTACATGATAATACAGGTTAATATCAGTAATTAGTTCATATCTATTTTATCATAATCCTTCGAGCTAAGTAAGACAAAACAGACTCATGTTTGAATGCTTGAGCGTTTTAATCATATTTAACAGAAAAGAACAGTGAAGATAAAGCATCTTTCAAATCCATTCTTTCTGCTCTTTATGAGGCACAAGCCCCTCAGAACAGACCATCTCTAACATGAGACTCTTCTATTCACTCTATTATGTAGCAGCAGAAAAGTTAAACTGTTGATTCAAGATTTGCATTGATTATTGAGCATAAATCAGGATTTATGCTTGTGTCAGCTCAGGAGTTTCAGAGCTACTTCCTCTCACAGATGTAAGGGAGGCCGGCGGTGCAAACAACGTCGTACATGCAGAGGCCTGATGGATAGAAAAGAGAACAGTTCTCCCTTCCACCGGCGTTGTCAGGTTGTCTGCTGCACCACCTGGCATAGCGGGTACGCTCACCGTTTGCCCACAGCCAGACTCCATTCTAAAAAAAAAATTCATTGATTTGTGAATTCAGATTAAATAATCAAAGTTTGTGAACATAACTTACATATTGTGCATCAGAGAATCCAATCCAACAGTTTCTTCCCTGGGACATCATCTTCAAAAAGTAGTACTTTGCAAGGTCATGGGCAACAGCAAGAGTTCCACCCAGAGCCTGACAGTGCAGCTGAATAAAGGTTCTAGAAGATGTGATGTAGACGTATCTGCGACCTCCGTGGGTACACCAGTGTCCAGGATTACAGCAGACTGATCTTTTGGCTGAAAAAATGTACAATTATTTTTCTCATTTATTGCTACAGAACAAATTTAAATGTCTACAATGAAATGTGTAAAAGTTTACCCCTTTCAGCACTTTCTGCATTTTCAGCTAGAAAAAAAAAGTTTATATAATTTAATATTGAAATAAGGACTTTTGAAAAATGTCAGACTTCATAACTAACTACTCAAAAATGATATGTGCAGTACCAGGCAGATTATTGATCAAATTCTGTTTTTGTCTCTAACATTACTCACCTTCACTCATTTCAGCCTCCACAGACTCTGGCTCTGCGACTTCTGCAGAAAAAAAAAAAAAATGGTGGTGAAATTGACATATGACTTGGTCATAAAATGTTTGGGAGCTTCATATCAAGATTTATGTGAAACGTTTATTTGTCTGCATAAATTATGTCACGTTTGTTTATGCAACAAGTTGAAGATAAAATCTGCTTACCCTGCATCTTCGGATCTTCAACATTCAGATCATCTACAAGGATAGTCACATTCACTCATGGTTTTATTTGAAAAGAAAAGACTGTCGATGCCACATGTTTTGGTCAGTACTCACCTCCATTATTAGGTTCAGGCTCAGCTGGAGCAGCTGCAGGACACAGAGACACAAATAATGTAAATATACAGAACATTTGAACATTTGTGTCACAGATAAACTCACCTGTGGTCAGAGCTACAACAGCTCCAAAGAGCAGACACAAAAGCAGCAGCTTCATGATGCAGACGTCCAAAGATAAAGCCTGGCTCACTGTGCATCATAAACACATGTTTAGTATCAAATGTGTGTGTTAAAGAGCTGTGTAGAAGAGACTGACCTGTTTCACTGGAGGTTTGGCTCCTTCAGTCTGAGGTACTGACTTGGACCAAACTCTCCTCTTATATACTCTAAGTGCAGCATCTCCATAAATGTGATCTGTGTACAGGTGTCCCATCACTGTTTGACTTGGGAACACCCAGACTCACTTTCATTTACTCAGGACACACCTGATTATACATCGGTCACTGATACTTTATTTGATAATCTCATGTTGTCAAATAGGAAAGTGTATTTAACTATAGTTTACAAGTCATTAGTGGCCAAGAGCCACCTAAAAACATGGGTTTTATTTTATAAAGATTATTGTTTGGTTTGAAAAAAATTAAATTAAAAGATCTTTATTACAATCACATCTAACACCAACAATAGGCATTGCAGTCTATTCTCAATGCTCAAACCATAAAGCAGTGACATAGTTTGCACACAACCACAACAAAGCAGGGTTAACAGTCACATCTGTTCAGAAAATTATAACAAATGAGCCAAGCACACTGATATAAGAATGTTAAAGCCAAAACGATGGAGCTGAACAGTGACCGCCTACTTCCTGGTTCAACAAGCTTGGGCTCCCATTTTGACCCATTTTAAATTACAGATGTTATCGATTTTAGACTTAAAACAGCCACACTGTGGATTTGTGTTTGCTCATAGCTGGCTAGCTATGAGCAAACACAAACATATCTCTAAACTTTTAATATTTGAAAAAGCAATGAGGCAATTTACTTCTGGAACCAGGGTGATCTTCCACTGTTGAGCTCCAATAAATGACAGCACTTGTACAGCTGGAAACAAGCTGTTAAAGACAAAATGTTTTATTAGATGGCTCACGTCAGTTTGTTTATTCAAAAACAGATAGTTTTGGTTATTTTAATAATTTTTTGAAATCCAAAAAACAAGAATATCAACAACACAACCCAAACACTGTCTACTTTTGTTTTCTTCAGTGTCTAGTGGTTCTTCAAAGTGAGGTCCATGGACGGGTGATGAAGGTCTGTCCTTCAAGGGTCGTCCTGAAAGAGGATTTAGATAAGACAAAGACCTGTCTTCAGATAAATGCTTGGTACAGTCAATGAGCCAGAGGCAAAAAAACAAAAGCAAAGCACACATGCAACACTGTAATGTTTATCATCTCGAATTTGGATGTTTGCATTTGAGGTACGTGTATGACGGGAAATTGCAAAACTCTATTGACAAGTTTAATTTGATCGTTAGGTATTATTTCTGACGATGCATTTCAAAAGTAAACTCTTCACTAGTTTCCTGATACATGAGCCATGTTAGCAGTGGCTGAATAACATGAGTATAATGTTATTTACTGACACTTAGGTAATCTTTTATTTACTATAGTTCAATTTCATAACTGTTTTGTTTCCAGGTACCTGACAAGTAGAAAAGGTGGGTGCTTCTACATCTTAGTAGTGCAATGTAGTATAAATGTGTCAAAAATGTTGTATTACATAAAAAAGTAGTTTTTGTTGCATCATACTAGACAAGTGAAGCCTAACCTGGCCAGCTAGATGGATTCTCTCGTGATATATGTGAATGTACAAATTTGAGATACTCCATCTGGCCTTCCAGCAGCCCAATTGGTTTGGAGTCTGACACAGCGGGTTACCGGCCCAATCACATCTCAACTCAACCCGGAGTTCTACACATATCCGAGGGGTTGGTTATAATGACGACAGGAAGTTCTGCCTGAATCAAACAAAACAAAGATGGCAGCTCCTGTGGTTGTACATGATTCTGTCAGAGTGTTTTATTTTTGAAAGAACAGAGGTGTGTTAGACACTGGGATAGAACATTATTACAATCTGTTGCTGTGATTGGCTAAGTACAAATAAGGTAGGTCATACATTCAATCAGCTCAAAGTATTTCATTAATTGTCCCACCTTTTCCCAAACACTTTCAGCAAGTACATTTTCAGATGGATACTGTGGAAGAACTTGAATTGGAGGTTACATAAGCAGCATGTTGTGTTCTTTAAAATGGAGTTAAAATAGTCCCTGCACTTTGTTTTGTACAAGTCTCTTCATCAATGAAAAAAATACAAATTAAATAAAGAAAGAAAAAAAAATGCACTATGTATTTGACTGTACACAAAGTCAGTGGGTGCATCAGAGAGCCCTTTATTGTCGCCTATAATAAATGGCCAAAAAAACAATTATAAGTCCTTCAAAAACAAAAATTTCCGTCCTTGGCAGAGAAAGATTTAAGAATGAAGTAGGAAATAAGCAAATACTCATTTGCACATTGGTACAGATCATTGTAACAAAGGCTTTACTTCCTATTTTTTTTTTTTTTTTTTTTTTACTTTACTTTATTTGATTTGTATTTATTTTTTTCATTGCTGGCTATACCAAATTTTTACTTCATTATTGAGCCATTATTACAACATTGCACTATAAAGATGTAGAAGCACTCACCCCACATAAGTGTCAGTAAATAACATTATACTCATATGTTATTTAGCCATTGCTAACATGGCTCATGTATCAGGAAACTAGTGAAGAGTTTACTTTTGGGTTAGGGTTAGAAATAATACCTAACGATCAAATTAAACTTGTCAATAGAGTTTTGCAATTTCCCGTCATACACGTACCTCAAATGCAAACATCCAAATTCGAGATGATGAACATTATAGTGTTGCATGTGTGCTTTGCTTTTGTTTTTTTGCCTGTGGCTCATTTACTGTACCAGACTTTTATCTGAAAACAGGGTGGTCCTGGGATTCTTTGCTTATCTAAAACCTCTTTTGAGACGACCCTTGGAGGACACACCTTCATCACCCATCCATGGACCTCACTTTGAATGAACCACCAGACACTAAAGCAAGTGAAAGTAGACAGTTTGTTGGGTTCAGATTGATGACAATAAATAATTAGTTCTTAATGATCTTGGTTAAGGCAGGAGGTCAAAGAAATTTTAAAATAACCAAAATGTTCTGTTTTTGAATCGACAATCTGTCATGAGCTATCTATTAAAACATAAACAGCTCATGTTGTTTCCAGCTGTACAAGTGCTATCCTTGGCTCATTTGTCATAGTTTTCTGAACAGATGTGACAATTTACCCTGTCTTGTTGTGGTTGTGTGCAAACTATGTCACTGCTTTATGGTTTGAGCATTGAGAATGGGCTTATTGTTGGTGTTAATTGTGACTGTAAGAAAGATCTTTTAATTTCACTAGCAGCAAAAGTTGTAAGTTTTTTCAAACTGAAGAATAATCTTTAAAAAACAAAACAAAACATGTTTTTAGGTAGCTCTGAGCCACTAATGACTTGTGAACTATAGTTAAATACACTTTCCTATTTGACAACATGAGATTATCAAATAAAGTATCAGTGACTGATGTATAATCAGGTGTGTCTTGAGTAAATGAAAGTGAGTCTGGGTGTTCCCAAGTCAAACAGTGATGGGACACCTGTACACAAATCCCTGTGATGGAGATGGCTGCACTTAAAACACGTGTCAAACTCAAGGCTCGGGGGCCAGATCCACCTCATTTTATGCAGCCCTCAAGATCTTATAAGGTTTACTTGAATCTTATTGTAGGGCCAGGAGTAATCTGGGAGTTTTAATCTAATGAAACGATTTGTCAGAAACTTAAAGAGTATGTTATTTTTCAGACTTATGTAGATGTATTCAGTAATTGTCACTTCAATAAATATGCAATAATCAAATACAACTATTATTTGTAGTATGTTAGAGATTAGGTTAATTTTAGTTACACCTGGCCCTTAGAGGACATCCCCGATGCCAATGTGGCCCTTTGTCAAAATTAGTTCCACATCTCTGACTTAAAATATATAAGAGAAGAGTTTGGTCCAAGTCAGTACCTCAGAATGAAGGAGCCAAACCTCCAGTGAAACAGGTCAGTCTCTTCTACACAGCTCTTTAACACACACATTTGATACTAAACATGTGTTTATGATCTACAGTGAGCCAGGCTTTATCTTTGGACGTCTGCATCATGAAGCTGCTGCTTTTGTGTCTGCTCTTTGGAGCTGTTGTAGCTCTGACCACAGGTGAGTTTATCTGTGATACAAATGTTCAAATGTTCTGTATATTTACATTATTTGTATCACTGTTTCCTGCAGCTGCTCCAGCTGAGCCTGAACCCAATAATGGAGGTGAGTACTGACCAAAATAATTTGTTCTCTTTGAATTCAGCTACACTGTCAGGCTCTGGGTGGAACTCTTGCTGTTGCCCATGACCTTGCAAAGTACAACTTTTTGAAGAAACTGCTGGATTGGATTCTCTGATGCACAATATGTAAGTTTTGTTCACAAACTTTGATTATTTAATCAAAATTCACAAACCTAAACAATGAAATGTTTTTTAGAATGGAATCTGGCTGTGGGCGAACGGTGAGCGTACCCGCTAGTGATGCGTGGGCTGACCCGTTACCCGCCAGTCCCGCGGGTCAGGTTGGGGCTGCAGAAATTGCGACTTCAGTGCGGTGCGGGCTGAGGCGGGTCAATTTTTGACAACAATCATTTTCGTTGCATATCTTAAAAATCACTTAGATCACACCCCATAAACTGAAGCATGCTCTGTTCTCTAGAATCACACAGTGAGGAGAGAATCTGCTCTTTCATTGGTCAAAGCCATGCTGTTGCAGAAACAACACGATCTGCGTCACGTGAAACAAACACAGACCGGGACCATCACGGTCTTGGACTTTATTATTTTGTGTTTAATTGGATCTACTTTACAACCTGCCTCATGTGAGCTGCTCGTTGCAAACAAGGATCGAAGAGCGCGGACATTTGCTTTCATTTTAGACGAGAAAGAGAAAAAAAAATTGCGAGTGTGAAATGTCAAGGATTGTTTGAAATGCTCCGCGTTAAGATGAAAGCGTAACAAAAACATCAGTTTGACTAAAACGGGTTCTGAGAGGTAAGTCATCTACACATTAACTTAATACTGGATGAATATTGTTCACTTTTCCCTACATTTAAGTCAGCTGTAATGTTACTTTTGGCTGTTTGGTCCGCTTGAGCCTTGAATGGTGATAGATTGTATGCAATATTATAGCCTATGCGGGCGCGGGGCAGGTTGTACAATTACACTCGGCTGTGCAAGGCGGGTTGGGGCGGGTCATGTAAAAATGCCTGACCCGCGCATCACTAGTACCCGCTATGCCAGGTGGACAACCTGACAACGCCGGTGGAAGGGAGAACTGTTCTCTTTTCTATCCATCAGGCCTCTGCCTGTACGACGTTGTTTGCACCGCCGGCCTCCTTTACATCTGTGAGAGGAAGTAGCTCTGAAACTCCTGAAGCATAAATCCTGATTTATGCTCAATAATCAATGCAAATCTTTAATCAACAGTTTAACTTTTCGGTAACACTTTAAAGTACCGCCCGCTAGTTAATAGGTAACTACGGGGGTACTTACTGGTACTTCTGGTGTTAGTACCAGTGGTAGTTACTGGTAACTACAGTGGTACTTGTAGTGGTACTTAGAGTCACAAGTACTGGTAACTAAAGTGACAGTTACCAGTATATTTAGTATTAACTACAGTGGTAGTTAATAGTACTTAATTGACAGTTACTAAAATAGCGCCCACTAGTTAATAGGTAACTACGGGGGTACTTACTGGTACTTCTGGTGTTAGTACCAGTGGTACTTACTAGTAACTACAGTGGTACTTGTAGTGGTACTTACAGTCACAAGTACTGGTCACTAAAGTGACAGTTACCGGCTAGTTAAGTATTAATTATAGTGATAGTTACTGGTACTTTTGTGGAATGATAATTAGGGATTATGGTGGCATCATTAGTACTAATTAGTGCTACTTATACGGGTACCTCTAGTGATACTTAATTGTGTACTTGGTGGTTCTATTTGTGATGCTACACAAACAAGGTAAAGACTGTTATGAAACAAGTTTATTACTGCAAATATTGTGTATAATACAGATTATGATAAAAATCAAACACTGGGCAATCTAATACAAAGAGACACCTCTTTATTATGCTCACAGCCACAACAGATATGAAACACATTAACAATTTACAAAATGTTTATCAATAAACCCCAAAAAATATTTGCATACTACAGCTGGTTGAGCTTTAAACAGTAGTTACTAGTAAATAATGTATTGAGCACTAGCTAAATTACAGTAAAAGTTGGTAGTAGTTCCAAAAAAAAAAAAACACTGACAGCTGGTCTTTATGTACAGTTTAATACAGTGGTACTTCACTGGTAGTTACTGCATTAATTAACTGTTAATTAACACTGACAGCGGGTCGTATTTTAAAGTGGACAAGGTGGGGTTTCACTGTCAGTTACTACATTAATTAACTGTTAATTAACACTGACAGCGGGTCGTACTTTAAAGTGGACAAGGTGGTACTTCACTGTCAGTTACTATAGTAATTGATAGCTAACTAACACTGACAGCGGGTCGTATTTTAAAGTGGACAAGGTGGTACTTCACTGTCAGTTACTATAGTAATTGATAGCTAACTAACACTGACAGCGGGTCGTATTTTAAAGTGGACAAGTGGTACTTCACTGTCAGTTACTATAGTAATTGATAGCTAACTAACACTGACAGCGGGTCGTATTTAAAGTGGACAAGTGGTACTTCACTGTCAGTTACTACATTAATTAACTGTTAATTAACACCGACAGCGGGTCGTACTTTAAAGTGGACAAGGTGGTACTTCACTGTCAGTTACTATAGTAATTGATAGCTAACTAACACTGACAGGGTCGTATTTTAAAGTGGACAAGGTGTACTTCACTTCAGTTACTACAGTAATTGATAGCTAACTAACACTGACAGCGGGTCATACTTAAAGTGGACAGGTGGTACTTCACTGTCACAAAGCCGGAACGCTCCCTTGCCCATTTGTTTGTGGTTCCTATACCTGAGGGATGAGTTTACTATAGTAACTGACAGTGAAGTACCACCTTGTCCACTTTAAAGTACGACCCGCTGTCAGTGTTAGTTAGCTATCAATTACTATAGTAACTGACAGTGAACTACCACTGTAGTTAATACTAAATATACAGGTAACTATCACTTTAGTTACCAGTACTTGTGACTCTAAGTACCACTACAAGTACCACTGTAGTTACCAGTAACTACCACTGGTACTAACACCAGAAGTACCAGTAAGTACCAGTAAGTACTCCGTAGTTACCTATTAACTAGCGGGCGGTACTTTAAAGTGTTACCAACTTTTCTGCTGCTACATAATAGAGTGAATAGAAGAGTCTCATGTTAGAGATGGTCTGTTCTGAGGGGCTTGTGCCTCATAAAGAGCAGAAAGACTGGATTTGAAAGATGCTTTATCTTCACTGTTCTTTTCTGTTAAATGTGTTTAAAACTCTTAAGCATTCAAACATGAGTCTGTTTTGTCTTATCTAGCTTTAGGATTATAATATGAAACAATTCATGTTAATATTTTGTAATATGTAATGATTTTTACTTTCAAATTACAATACAGTCTGTTCCCTTTGCAATTTTGTGAATCTGCCTCCTAAATGTCACTTTGTGTCAAGCACATGTTCAGAGACCCAGACAAACCAGGATAAATATTAGTGGCTTTGCAAGTGTGCTTAAAGTAAAGAGATGATTATTTTAGTGAATCAAAAATCTAGCTTTTATTCAAGTCTACTTTAGTCAAAAAGTTACACAGTGCACTGTTAATATGGTACACTTACAATGTTGACATTTTTAAAAAATCTAAATGATTGAAACACATTATTTAAGAAAAATGACTTTAAAACTGATATTAATGTTAGTAAATGAAATTATCCACAAAGACCGTCAAATCATTTATTTATTGTTTATAACTGTACCCCAGGGTCAACTCATCTTCCTGGGGTCTTTCAAAGATTTACAGTTTTATTTCATATACTGTATAAACTTTTCCTATAACTTTACAACACTCCTCATTGAAAGAACCGTGTGTTATGCAGTGCATTTGCAAGATTATGTAAAGAATATCATCTTACAAAACAGTTTATCTTACAGTACAAATATAAGATGTTTACATCATTTAATTAAGCTCATCTTGTTTAATATTACCCAACAGTATATCAACTTGTTTAAATGGAGCCTTGCCGATCATAGTTGCAATCTCTAGGCCAACCTGTAAAGAAAGGTCAAACCAAACTGTTTAAACTTTTTTAAATTATTTTATCTAAGCCGTGAGATTTTAAAAATCTCACAAGTTGTATAAACTTGACGTTCAAGAAGATTGTCTGTTTCCATCCAAACTGAAGCTCTTACAGCCTTTTGTCCATCTTTGCGAAGTGGATTCTTGGTTCACCAGCAGCTTTCCCAAACGCTGCACCGCAAACTTGAATTCCACTTATGCCTCAGTTAACCTCGGGACCATTTATGGTCCTTTTGAGCATTTTTTTTTTCAAACTTTTAGATCGCAGACAGTTTTTATGTCAGACCTGTGAAATTGTCCACAGATTCATGAATCGAGTCAAATTTTAAAATGCCACCAAACATTTTTTTCTGACACTTTTAGTTAAAGAGCTTGAACAAAAGGGTACGTTCGTCACCCTCGTCCCATTTTTAAACGGCCATAAAATACACATACTGTACATTAATATTTATTCGTACTTTCAAAACTCAGATCTCTTCTTCTACTTCTCCTCTGCTCATACATGTGTAACTTTTATATGTGCAATGTATATTTTTTATTTTACAAGACCTTTTTGTTACAAAAGTACACTCCAAGTGACCTATAAAAAACATTTTAATGGCATATTTCCAAAATTAAAACAGTGAAGTGGAAAACTTGAGCTATTTTTATTAGAGCCTTGTATATGTCAATCATTTATGGTGAAAAAAATGTTGGTGCATTTTTGTGTTTTGAATGGAGAGGTTCATGTACAAAAAAAAGCATATTCTCCATTGACTTCCATTATAAACGCATGTTTTGACTTAATTATTAGAAAAAGATGAATTTCAATCGAAGTTGATCAAAAATCAACCATTTGATTGGTGTAACTATATAACACACGTAGAGCTGTGAATATTGTTTAAGGCCTCTACCAGGCCTTTTAGAGACGAGGGCCATACCATTGTATGGCTTACGGCCCCTACCTGGCAACCCCACTAAAAATGTCTAGATCGACAACCAGTAAGATGTTTTTAAGTGGAATCCTAGTTTGCTGTGTGTTGGAAAGTTGCTGACAAACCGAGAATCCACTTTGCAAAAATGTGCTTCAGTTTGTATGGAAACAGACTATTCATTACAACCATCAATTTTATACAACCGAGAAAAAAGTCTTAAAAGGTTTGATCTTTACAGACTGGCACAACAGAGATTACAACTATGACTAGGCAAGGCTCCTCTTAAACAAATTGAAAGACTGTTGGATAATATTAAACACAAACGAGATGAGCTTAATACAATTATGTAAACTTATATTTGCACTGTATGATAAACTGTTTTGTAAGATGATATTCTTTAAATAATCTTGCAGATGCATTACATAAATCTTAGTTACCTAATGTAACTGTAGTCTAATGGTATGT